>CM076578.1:387478553-387974879 GCA_034641835.2 Pinus albicaulis | reverse complement strand
AGACAACAGCAGTCATAGCATAGGACCAACTACGACCCAGAAGAAGGTTGTAATCTAGAGGGGCATCAACCACTTCCACATCTAGATTAACGATTTTACCTTCGACCCCTATGGGTAAATCCTGCAAAATACCATAAGGTTGAAAACCTCGACCATCAAAATCTTTTAGAATCGTCGAGGATTGGTTGAGTGTAGGAGAACCAAGCGATTTCCAACACCGAATCGACATAATACACGTTGAAGCTCCCTCATCAATCACAGTCCGAAAAATAGGTCTGTTTTTTACTAACACTGGAATCTGGAAAGCCATTTGGTGAGGAAGACGTGGTGTACTATTTTCTAAATCGAAGATTATAAGGTTAGAATATTGAACATCAACAGCTCCTATGGCAGACAATAATAATTTACGCTGTGCTGGACACGATTGCAGCACTTCCAAAGCCGACATTGCTGAAGGAGAAACAACTAAATCTTCAACAATGTTGTAATTATGAGCAGCTCTCGCATGTGGATTGAAAGCTGATTTACGAAGAACACCTTTAGCAGGCGGTTTGATTATCAAGTCTGGATTTTGTTTCTCGATCTGTAGCGGACCGGAAACAGGAGGAGTTGTATTTGATGTATTCGCATTAGAAGACTCTGCTTCTTTGCCATCAACGAGATTCTTAGAACCGTAATCTTGTGATCGCGTCGCAACCCTTACATGAGACATCATCATAATAGGCTCTTCTAAAGTAGTCGAGGAAGAACCAATCATCTTACTATCTTGAACTGGAAAAGGATCCTTCAAGACAGCAGGTTGTTGCGATCCTTTAACGAGTTTTGTAACTTCCTCTCGATATGGACATTCTTTTGTGAAATGATCTTGTTCACAAATGAAGCAAGGATAACGAGGTTTACGTTTTTCGTCATTGGATTCATCTTTATCTGTTTTCTCTTTCGAATTCTTTTTTTTTTATTCCTCCCCTTCTTTTTACCACCGGATTTTGATTTTGTCGTAGATGTTTCAACAACATGAATGTCGGCAGAAACTTCGGGAGAGGATTCTCCTTTCGGGGAATTAGGTAAAGTTATAATTGGAGAAGAATTCTTTGAGGATTTCTTCTTACTTTTAGAACTAACTGTACCAATCATACCATCAACAGCATGAGACCCTGAAGGAGCAGCAGCTATTTGACCTTGTTTTGGAAGATCGGGAATTTTCTCATGTAGAGTACCTGACTGCGTATAGACGAGGTCCAGGTACTGTACCTGAGCAATTACTTGCTCTTCAGTAACAACACCAGCCTTAGCTACATCTTCAGTGATCTTGGGTAACAATGATTTAACAAACCATTCTGCCAAAATTTGATCCGGAATATAAACTTTCACCAAACGTTGTCTACGTCGCCATTCATGAATATGATCAGAAATATACGTGGATGTAGATTGTTTTAGCGAAGTTAATAATTTTGTGCCGTTGTCGTATCTGACAGGCAACTGAAAATTAGTCAAGAAAGATGTTGCTAACTGACTGAAATTATGAAACGAGCCTCATGGCAACTCAATGTACCATTTGGATGCAAGACCTATAAGGGTTCTTTCGAAAAGACGTAAGCGAATCGAATCATCAATGATTGAATTAGATGCACACCAAAGGTGATAAGTCATAACATGATTCGATGGATCCTCTCCTGACTTACCTTCAAATTTTGGTATGTCACTGGGCAACTTATGAGGCATTGGCAGCCAGTTCTGATAATAAAAAATAGGATCATTTGTAAGGCGCGTCAAATCAGGTAAGTCCAAAGTTGCGATGAACGGTAATTGACGGTAAGGGTCACGGAAACCTTGAGAAGCCAAAGCAGATCCAGGAGGCGGATACCCAGGATAACTAGGAATCGGATTTGCATTAGGTATTGTGTAACCTCCCGGAAAACCAGCATGAACCGGACCATACTGAGGTTGTTGATAAGTATAACCAGGATACGGTTGATACTGATAGTTTGGATTCTGTACATAGGGACCGAATTGCGGCTGTCCCTGGTACGGTTGATACGTAAATTGAGGTTGACTTGTAACAACTGTACTTGTACTGGTTTGTCCTGTAGGCATCTGAACTGTAGTCTGAACTGAAGGTCCTGACTGAGGTACAGAGACCTGAGGAATTTGCACGGATACAGGGGTAGCCAAACTCGGGGCTAGAGATACTCCAGAAACAGGTGTGACAGGTTGAACAGACGTTGCAGCAGTTGCAGCAGTTTGAGGCGGAGTCTGAGGTGTACTAGGCCCAGCTTGCTGAACTGAACTAGGTGCAGGAGTTTGAATAGCTGGCTGAATAGGTTGCTGAGTTGAACCAGAAACCAATGGCTGGCCAGGTTGATAAGGTAACTGCACGTTAGGCTGCAAAGGCTGTTGATATTGGGACGGATCCCACACCATCATTCCGGGGTATTGTCCCGTAGAAGGTTGAACGTAGGGTTGATAATTAAAAGGTAAATTTCCGGCTCCTTGAACAGATGGTTGACCAGAAGGCTGTTGGTAACCTTGCATTGGGTACTGCCCTTGAGGTTGATAACCTTGAGGCACGTACTGAAGCTGGGGTTGTTGAGGACCCTGAGGAGCATATTGAGTTTGGGGTTGACCTTGAGGAATGTATTGTCCTTGAGGTTGGTAACCCTGAGGTATGTACTGTCCTTGGGGTTTCCCCCCAAAATAATATGGATCCACAGTTTGTCCTGGGAAAAAGCTACCTTGAGGTTGTGCCCCGGGTGGTAACTGACTACCTTGAGGTTGCCCCCCAGGCAGTAACTGAGTACCCTGAGGTTGCCCCCCAGGCGGTAACTGAGTTCCCTGAGGTTGCCCCCCAGGCGGTAACTGAGTGCCTTGAGTTTGAGGATTGGGAATATTACCAGACATCATAAAAATTTTCTTTGTGTTCGACGTTTCAATTTAAATTCCATTAAGACCAGATGATAACACGTTTTCGATGGGTTGAGGAGTTGCTCCCGAGAAAGTACCAGACAAAGACTGATATCCCGAAGGAACAGAAGGACCACCATGTAAAAATGATTCCGGCGTTTGAGAAAACATGGATGACTCTCCGGCCATAAAAGATGACGGATAATAACCTCTGGGTGTAGGATGAAATGGAATTCGAGGTGGATAAAAAGCAAGACCCGGATTCTCTAAAAAATCTGTTAAAGAGAGATACCAAGGATTATTTCGAATGGGGCTGTAGAAAATAGATTCACACTCCCTAAGATTTAACGATTGAGGGGAGTTGGGAAGAGATATGTCTTCGTCTGGATTAGTAAGTTCTTCAATAGAAATAAGTCCAGAGGGAAGATTGTCTGTAATGATATTTCTTACCCTAGGTGAACCTAGATCGCTAGAAGTTGGTGTAACAAATCCTGAGGATGTTTCTAACACAGAAGATTCAGTTTCAGGTTCAGAGATTTCAGGTTCGTCAGATAATTCACCAGAAGGAGAAACACTTTCAGTAACTTCAGAAACTGAAATCGGTTCTTGAATGTATTCTGTTGTAGGTATTTGATGATCGGGATGTATAACTATAGCTGAGCTTTCAACTTCTGTTGACCTAAGTCTACGGCTACTGTGTGGTACCAGAGCTCGAAGCCCTTCAAGTTGACTTGGTGAATATTCGGGGGGTTTCCCTTGTATTCTCCGGGATTGTCTTGGCAATTCCGCCACGATTAAAAATTATCTAATCACACGCAAACAAAGAAAAATTTCAATGAAAACACCTAAAGTCTCTAAGAAACAAACAATTGAATCATTCGCTTAAAAATCTAAGAGTTCAAACCACACACAAACAGGTGACTTTCCGTACTAAAATCACTAGTTGGTGATGAAATCCAACTTAGTAGAATTTTAACACGAAAAGGGCGGTTGGAACAGTTACCCCGACAACCTGCTTAATGAAACAGACTGGCACAAGTTTCTTCACATAACCATCTCGAGTGAAGAGAACCCCCAAGAGAGTCCAAGTGAGTCTAGTCGACGTCTGTTCCAGGTACAGTGGGATCTTCCCTCCACCGTCACCTTAGGAAAGAATCCTAAAGATTATGGCCTCTAAGGTTACCAACTGAAACAAATATACCTGGGGGAACAGTCTACAATCCGACACACACGCAAGGGCAGAGTAACAAAGCTCAATCCCCTTGAAGGCTCCTTGAACAGAATCCAAGGTTTACCGACAAGTGACCCCTGGCTCCTCGACAATGGTCTATACGAGGTTTACCGTTTTTAATACGTGTATATCTTCTATCGTTCCCAATGAGGAAGGATTGATTACCCCACTGGTTCAGATATGATCTCGTGCTTAACTCCTTTAAGAGGAGCTTCCCAGAGCATATATGCAACAACTGGAATTCTTCCTACCGCAAGATTTGTCTACTTGTTTGTTTTAGCTATCTTGGAGAGTTAATTACTCCCTACTCCAAGATACTAGCCTAAGCTATGTTGGTGATAAGAGCCCTAGAAATAAAAAGATTACTAGATGAATTTTAAATTAAGCGTTACTTTTAGGAGTTGTTTCTTAAGTCAATGGGTGCGGAAATGAAACTTTGGATGATGTGAAGACTCGACTTCCAAAAAAAACACTAAAATGCACCTATGATGATATTCAATTCTTTTTCTTTCAATGAACTTGTTATGTAAAGAAAGAGTTAGAGAATGCAATTCTTTTAATTCCTTCTTTAAACATGAAAAATAATTGAAAGAAACTATTTTGTCTTTTCAATAAACTATCAAAGCTCACGAGAAAAATCTTTTTCTTTTCCAAACTAGAAGCTACAAAAACAATTTTCTTTCGAAAGAAAGCTACAAAACTAAAACTACTCAAAACTACAATCTGAGATCTAAAATCTAAATTGAGTAAAATCTTTTAAGATTTTTTTTTATGAATGTTTTCCTTAGTTATTCAGCAAACTAAGAATCTATTCGTTCAGATAACAAACAGATCAAAAACACTCAAAATATGTTTTTATAAAAATGAAATCCAAAACTTTCAACCAAGTTTTTTCGAAGATTTGCAAAGAAACCTAAGACTTAATTTCTCAATGTAGGATGTTTTCACATTCAGGTCGGATTCAAAAGACAAAAAGAGATCAATGTAATCTGAGATACTGCAAATTGTCAAAAGTTCGAATCGCTACAAAGACCAAGTGGAAAAACAATCCAATCAGCAAAATCTTCTAGAAAATCATCAAAACATTAATACTGTTGGAGTTCATTCACAAAGAATTCTTGATAGACACAATAATCAGTCTGGGTAGAAACCAAAGATCTAAAAATAAACTAGAAAAAGAAACCTAGAGATTTTCTAAAATTTTTACAGGGTCCGCAGGTAACCAGTATTGACAGGTGCGGTCCCGCACTGTATTCTCTAGAGAAAGTGTGAACCTGCCCGCACTGTCAAAGTAGGCCAGAGTGCGGTCCTAGGAAAAATTATAGAAAAACTTAAAATACTTCTAAATTTTCAAAAACAGGGAAAATCTAAATTACCCAGACAGATGTGTATCAATCAAAAACCAGGAAAAAATGTTTCCTCAAATCAAAAATAAAAGAGAACCAAAAACAACAAGTTCTGTCCCCAATGGAGTCGCCATTTTGTTGTGTAGATTAATCCGTCTTGCGGACAAGACCGATCTCTCTAGTACTAAAGGTAACTAGCAACAAACAGCCAATTATACTAATCTCTCTCTAAGCATATAAGATTCATAAAAACACTATATAGGTGTAAGGCCTACCTTATGTCCAACGCTTGCTTGATCTCGTTGAAGTCCTTCCCGTGCACTGAAAGAACGTTCCTCGTGAATCTGCAGTCACAAACAAGCAAAAAGATTACACAGCACCTGTATAGACATTATTATAAACCATACTCATCATAATGATCAAAGAATTTATGAAATAAACCATGAATAGACAGTTTAATGAGAGAAATGAGTATATTTGTATTAACTTCAAATAAAGAAAACCTTTACAACCTGTGCCTTGATGTTGTGTAGGTCCTCCTGGGGTCCGAAGCAGGAATCTCTTCTAATTTGACAAGCATTGCACTCTTTGAACCAAGACAAATAGATATGAGTGATTTAACCTCACAGAAAGTCTTAGTTAACTGAGTCTGAATCTCAACAGCATTTAACTTCAAATATCTTAAGCTTGAACTCCCTTTGAGGCTACCCAAGGCCTCTTTTTATAGTGGAAAAGAGGAGGTTTTTTGTTCCAAATATGAAGGGATAGAATCCTCCTTCAAAGGGATTAGCTCCTTACATCAAGGGGTTAGCTCCATCAAGTGAGGGATGCATGAACCTTCTCAAAGCGTATCCATTCCCGAAAATTCCAATCTAGAATCTTCTAGAATTCATCTAAAATTCACTTTTTATCTTTACTTTCTCGCCTTTTTATGTTTTACAGAGGTCCGCGCCCATAACACAATGAACGTGCGGTATGGTTCCGTAGGCAGGTGAACTTTAGGTGCGGGACCGCAGGGAATGCATAGAGAAAGTGCGATACCAATGTTTAGGGGATTTTAGGGACTTTTCTCTGATTTTGAAAGCTTGACATGAGGAGCTGATATGTTAGACTTGCAAAAGGAGGAAGTATGAGTAATAATGAGCTCATACTCATAGTAAAATGTCAGGATGACAGATTTTAGTGTAACAGTACATCACAAGATCAGATTGAATCCATTGATATAATTTCTACATGGTACCAGAGCACCATGAATCCCAAAAGAAGAGAAGAAATTGAGTTTGTGTTGAACATGATTCAAATTTGCATATTCATTCTTTGATACCTAGCAGCTGACCAGGATGTCTTTCACTGGCTTGAGACTCGAATATGAACTCAAGGGAAATTCTAACTATATTGCATGGAAGGATAGGATGGAGGCAGTATTGGAGGAAAACAGACTAAAGGGATTCATTGATGCTAATATTCCTAAGCCCACTCCAATAGATTATGTGCAGCATGAAGCATGGAAGAAGAATGTGGCAAAGGAAAGAAGGATCTTATTAGAGGGAGTTAGAGATTATATTGTCTCAAGTATCTATGGAAAGAAAACTCCATACGCTATGTGGAAGACCTTTATAGATTTATTTCAAAGTAGTAGTGACCACACAAAATTGGTACTCAAGGACAAGCTCAGGAAAATCAAAATGGAGAAGGGCGACACAATCCAGAAATACTTGACCAAGTTCACTCAATGTCGAGATGAGCTTGGAAGTGTTGGGATTAATGTGGTTGATGATGACTTGGTGATCCTAGCACTTCTAGGCCTTCCCAAGAGCTGGAATAGTTACCAAGACTCTTTGAATGGGAGGGAACAGTTACCAAAGTGGGAGCGACTATGGTCAGATTTGATACAAGAAGAGTTTTAGCGGACTACCAGGGATGGATCCTCATCCAAGACTGATGATGAGGAAAATTGTGCCTTAGCTAGCAAGGAAAAGAAAGGGAAAAGGAAGAATAAGTCCCAATCCAAATCCGAGACCGAAAAATAAGGAAAGAAACGAGACATGTCAAAGGTGAAATGTTTCAAGTATCATGATCATGGACACTATGCCACAAATTATCCACAAAATAAGAAGAACAACAAGAAGGATCTGGGAGCTGCAACTGGTGAAGCTTTGGCCTTGTTAGCCACCTATAATATTTGTTATACCAAAAGGTGGCTAAATCTGTTTTAAGCCTTCAAGGAACAATTTTCATTACTAAAAACTATTGGCTCTTGAAGACTATTGAAGGCCTCATGCCTCTGTCCAGATCCTACATTGTTGTTCCCATTTCATACTCTGAAATTTCTACTAAAAACCCAAGAGAAAAACTGCTGAAAAACCATCATTTTCCTTTTCCTCCCCACTCCAAATTAACCTTCACTTGCTTCCCTTTTCTCCATAAAATCCCCTTTGTTTTTATGAATTTCCTTCTTCCATTTCATTAAAATCCCTTTTATAAGGTTAAAAACCCACTTTTTAACCTTACCGAAACCTTCATTTCCTTCAAAAAACCCTTAAAAAACCATGAAAATACATGTTTTTATGTATTCGACTTAAGCCCCTCGAGCTTAAGCCCTTAGCCCCTTTCTTCCATACGCCCGCACCCTGGAACCAAGTTCTAAACCCTTTGGCGCTCGGCGCAAATCGCAATATCGAAATATCGCATTTTCCGCGGTTTGTTTAAATAACCCATTGCAAAAACTTGCGATGCGATCGTTCCGCCTGATCGCAAATCACAAACATCGCATATCGCATATCGCATTTTTCATTGTTTGAAAGGTCTGATCCATCGCAAATATTTGCGATGCGACCGCTCCAATCGCAGTTTCCTCCCATCGCATATCGCAATATCGCATTTTCTCTCTGTTGCACAATCCGCCATCGCATTTTCAACTTTTGTGATTTGCGATCAGTCCCACCGGGCCCACCGTACGATACCCCCACCATTCATATAAATTACGCCTTTTTCCTTTGTAAAGTTGAAAAATTCCATTTTTCGATGTTTATAAAGGTTTTGCCGCCATTGCATCTCCACCATTGATATGCTCCATTGATTGAGCGGTGCGGAGCGTGCCATTCCTATGGACCCTTCCATCCATGCGTTGTTTTTCCAAACCCGCGCGGTATATTTCGCACCGCCTTCGGGCGACAGGCTGTTTTCCCCCGATGGCCAGCGATTCCATACACCTGCCGCCGCGTGTCCTCTGTACCTTTTTCAAAATCGTCGTCCCCCGCGCATTAACGTTCAGACTAGGGATGCCCCGCGAAATTGATGACAGCCGTCAGATCTGCAGCCTTCCATCCAACGGCCATCAATCGCCAAATATGCCCGCGCGATAAACCAGTTTCCGTGCAATGGAAATCGCATCTCCGCTGTCGATTTGATCTGCAGATCGACGGCCCGCAATCCATCATTCGATTCCTCCGTTTGACTTTCAAACCTCCGCCCCCGGCCGTCGATCACGCGCGATCAACGGCTCAGATTTAATCTCTCTTCTGCCTTCTTCGATTAACCCCGACCGTTGGATGATGCCATCCAACGGCCTCGCTTCCTCCGCGCCTTCCAAAGCAGTCAAAACCTATAAATGCAGGATTTTGTAACATTTGTTTGTTTTTGCAGGGTTTAATATTTTCCGTTTAAATGAAGAAATTTCGTAGGCCGAGGGTGACGATCCTCCGGTTTTTCGAGTACATCAAAGAAATCATCCACGAGGTATAGATACACGTTTTTCAGCAAGGTTTCCTGAGCCTTTGGTGCCGTATGCCCCTGTTGAACCTGAAAAACATCAATAAAGCACAGTCAAAGAGTATCAGCTGTAGAAGACCAGAAATGTGCCAGCACAGAGGATTGAAGACAGTTTTATGGGGATTACGGCTAAGACTGTTATCAAAAGCCTAATCCCCCAATCTAAAACACAGTTTAAAGAAAACCTAAAGTGTTTTATCAGACAGAAAGCCTCCACCGCCACATCTGAGGCAAATTGATTCCTCAGCTACCCCTGAGCCACCTATTGCCTCAAACCTTTCAAAATAGAGGCCGAAGTTAATGAAGAAAATTAGATATTCGCCTCCAGCACAGCCAGGGAGTTACTTCTGCAAGGAAATCAATGCAGAAATACCTGCAGAGTTACTCCAAACATTACACAAAGCCTCAAAGTCAAATAAAGCTCCCACCGAGCTTGATTCATAAATGTAAAACAGTTAATACAGTAATCCACCTGTAAGCTTCTCCATCGAGCCCCTCAAAGGGCCGAGAAGTCATCACCCTGTATTAATTGTCCTGAGAGATCTTTTCCTCAGATCTTTTCTCCTCATTCTTCTATAAATACTTCTGTAGAAGATGAGAAACTGTTGGTCACTGCATATATGTAGCATGTAAATAGTTTTCTGAAGCTGTTGTAAGCTCTGTTTGTAAGAGAAAATACCTAAGTTGAGCTGAGAAGCCTGAAGCTGTAAAGAACCATTGGACTTAAAGATTGTAACTGGTTTGGAACATCAATACAAGCTGATTTATGGGATCCTGGTCTATGTTGATGGTGATGTTATTCTCATTGTAACTTATGCTTTATTTCTGTTTTCATTTTGTTTCATTTTCCACTGTAAAGAACAGTTAAAACAGGGTTAGGACCTACTGTATATCAGTAACCTTCTCTGGCTGAGAAATCTTTATTTTAATGTTTTCTTCCCTCTGTTTTATTTGGAAATGATTTAATTCAGTTTAGGCATAAGAATGCTGGCGTTCCCTCGTCTTATTGTTTTAGCTGAATATTATTTCTGAATGTTATTTTCAGTATATGTTGTGTGAAGATGAACTGAAGGAAGATATGGTTAGCCCTGGTCCCAGACTTGTCTGCATAACTAACTGATTGTTTCCCTTAGAATGTGCTAAAAGCTGATTAGTTTCAAAGTACTTATCAGATCTCGGGCCTTTCTGTGTTATTTTTGTGATTGTCTTGGAAGTGGTCAAGTAAAGAAGAGCTAGGAGAGGATTTGTGGTGAGCCCGGCCCGCTAGCTTCTACTCCAAAGGTTACCTTCAAGTTTCCCTTAGTTTTTGTATGTTTTCTATTGGAAGTGTGTCAAAGGCTGGTTAGTTTAAAAGTACTTACCAGATCCTAGTCTGCTTTCGTGTCCTTCTTAAGTGTTTGTCAAAGGCTGACTGGTTTAAAAGTATTTATCAGATACTAGGCTGCTCTTCGTTCTGCATCTATTTAATTCCCCTTCTTTATGTATCACTCCATTCCATAAATCAAACTTTAAAGAGATCCTTAGACATAGATGACTTGCCCCATGGACCACTCTTGCCTCTTGCTACTCCAATTAAAACCCTACTATGACTCCATAGCCCAATGGATTGAAGCTGTTTCTTGCCTATCTTCTTAGCTGAATCAATTTTCGCTTTCATTCATCTTCACCCTTCATTTAGACTTCCTTCACCTTCATTTATCTTTGTCCAACCAAAACAAAACAAAAACCTTCGCCTTCATAACTAGCCTAATATCATTACCTCAAACTTCAAAGACAAATCCATCTTTGTACATATTGGAGAGATCCCTCTCTGGATTCAGGAGGGCTAGATCCTAGAATCCCAAAGTTGGTTGAAACGATGTTGTTTCTGTAATCGGACTTTGCCAATCTTGCTTATTACAGAGACCTAAAATTTCTGGCGACTCCACTGGGGAATGATTTCTTTTCATTTTAAATACTGCTAAGACTTAGAATACCCCTGATATCTTTAGATTGGTACATGGTGGTGGACCATAAAACCTTTTACCTCCTTAGGAGTTAAAAATTTTCCACCTGGCGACTCCACACTTTGAAACTCCCAAAAAGACCAAATGACTCCACTGGTAGAAGACCCTGAACTGATTGACCAGACACTGTGACCTCTTTCTTGATTTACAAACATGATTCCAAGAATACAACGAAGATATGCCCCAATGAGCAGAGATCATATCCATGGGTTTCCACATAAGATGCCCCAGGTAAATTGGGATGACAACCTGCCTGTTTTCCAAGGTGAAAAGTTTGATGACCCTTTATTACATCTTATCAAATTTCACATACATGTATGGAGGTTGAAAGTTGAGTGGCATGAAGATTGCCTAATGAAAATGTTCATGTTAACATTAGAAGGAAAAGCTAGGGATTGGTATGAATGCTTAAGATCTAGTAGTTTGTTTTCTTTAAGAGACCTTGAATATATGTTCTATGAGAACTATAAAGAAAATGCTACATCATTATCATTGGGTGCAATATATTATGATCCATCACAAAACATCACCCAACACATTATAGATAATGAGGAAGCTTTGGAAGAGATGCATCCTGAAGATCTTTTAACAGCCATTCATGAGTTTAATCTCCTATCGAAAAATCTTAAGAACATAGATGAATCAGTTGAGGAAGAGATGATCCAAGCAAAGAACATTCCTCAAGATATCCCTGAAAACTCAAATATTGATTCATCATCCCTTATAGCCGAGGCTCAAGAAGACATCCAGCCTCAAAACCAGACTTCACAAGAAACAGAGAACTGTTGTCCTTTTGTTCAAAAGAATATAGAAACATCTTCTCCTTTGATAGAAAAAGAGATAGATCAGACTATTAATAAACAGGCGCTCTCTGAATTTTTTTGCAAAATAAGCACTCTTGCCCATTCACCTAGAGAACTTTGTTGTACAGATTTAGAAAGTTCTTTTGTAGATCAAAATAAAAAGGGACCTGCTGAGAATCCAATATGTTTGGCTGATGAAATGGTTTATTCTGATAAATTTCCAAATTTTGATCAGTCAGATGATGATGATGAGTTCCAAGAAAAAACTAATCATGCAGGGCAACCAGTGTTTGATTGGTGTTATCATTTTCACCATCACCAGCTTGAAAGCCAAAAACATCCATTTCGATCCATCACTAATGGCTTTCACATAATTGAAAATCAGTAGCCTTTCAACTCAGAAGGTGAAGAGAAGAGCAATAAAGAAATTTCTGAGCAAAAGGATCTTCCTCTTGAAAAAGAGGAAAACTTTAAGTACTCCCCTGCTCAAGAATATAATAACATCTTCACAGAATTTAGTCCGCTAAATACGAGCATACAAGGGCCACAAGAGGACAACACTGTCAAATATGATGAGTCCTCCAGTTCAGAAGATGATGAAGATGAAGGAGAAAAAAAAATAGAAGACTATCCTGCTGTGGATATATCATCTTCTCAAGAAGAAACTTCTCCCTTCACTGATATTAGTCTGTCATTTAAAGAGCCTGAATTTATATCAGAAGCAAGCATAGATTCAAAGAAAGAAGATATTTCACTGTTTTCTATTTTGCGGGTTAAGAATGATGATACTTCCAAGCTACATACTGAAGAGATAGTCTTCAAAGTTGATGTCTTAGAAGTAGATGATCTACCAATTGTGGAGGATCAAAAGGAAGAGAATCTTCATCTTTTCTTTGTTGATCCTATGGAAGAGTGTGTGGAAATCCCGACTGGCTCAAATTATCAAGCATTGACCCTTTTCAAGAGCCAGAGACATGAAAAGCTGTCACCTTCTGTGATAGCCTTGACATTGAAGGTTAACCTTCAATATGTTCTATGGATACCTCTGACAAGCAGCCAGAGTTACTACTTCTTCTTGACATTACTCGGCTGGCTGCATTGGCACTTTTGTATCATATGAATATGTAAATACTCCATGTTTAGAATAGGTTAGATAGGAATGTCAATAAAGCTCAGTTCTGAGCATGTAGTTAGTTGTTGTTTTCTGCTTTGAAGAAAAATCAAGAATTCAAAAATACAAAAACAAAGAAAGAATGAAAAGAGGGCAGAAATGAAAACAAGAAAGGCACAGCCCCATGCCAAAAAAGAGAAACAAATCTGAAAGTATGCAAGCTCAAATGCCACTCCTGAATAACACACTTCTAGTTAGTCAAACAGTGTAATCTTGACTAATTAGCTTTAAATTTTCTGCTGATAGGATAGTGAATTCGATTTTCCAAACTGTTTAATCTTGGCTTATCAGTAGATAGATTAGGATATAAATTGAAGGTTCAAACATGTTCAAAATCTGAACCTAAGTTTCCAAAGAGAGATGACTCAAATCTGTTTTATTTTCTGAGTCAAAAAAGATGTAAATTCTGGTTCTAATCAGCTCAAAATCTGAACCAGAGAAATAAAGAAGGGTCAGCTCAAAAACAAAGCAAAATCAGAGCTGTGAAGAAAAGAGAAGGCCATAATGAGAAACTTTCAGATCTTGAGCCTTCCATTTTCATTTTTATTTTTTGCAGATAAAAATCTATGTGCAGCTTGTTTTTATGCCATAGATCACAGCAAGTCAAACAGCTTAATCTTGACTTGGCTGTCTTTAAATTTTTGTTGTAGAATTTAGAGAATGAAAGTCTGTTGGACAGTTTAATCCCAACAGACAGTAGATTAGGTAGAGAAATATCTGAGCTCAACTGTTTAATCTGAGTTCAGGGAGAAATAAGGAGTAGAATTAGATTAGTTTTTATGCTTTCAAAAGAATAAAATGTTGTGAAAAGAGTTTGCCAATCCAAGTGCACTCTGAATAAAGAAAAAATGCTAGATCAGTAGGATTGGGTAGCTAGAAAGCTTGTTGATGAAGGTCCATTAGTTTCATGGCTGCTAATATGTTTTCAAAGCTAGATCATCCAGCAAAAGAAGAGCAGCCCAATGGATCAGACACAAGTCAGCGTCACAGAGAAATCAAGTCTAAATTCTTGATGCCTTCAAGAAGGCACCATCCCCAAGTGGAGCCATTGTTAGCCACCTGTAATATTTGTTATACCAAAAGGTGGCTAAATCTGTTTTGAGCCCTCAAGGAACAATTTTCATTACTAAGAATTGTTGGCTCTTGAAGAGAAGAAGAGACTCTTGAAGGCCTCATGCCTACATCCGGATCCTACATTGTTGTTCCCATTTCATACTGCGAAATTTTGCTAAAACCGAGAAAAGCTTCTTTAAAAAACCATCATTTCCTTTTCCTCCCTCCGAATTAACCTTCACTTGCTTCCCACTTTCTCCATAAAATCCCCTTTGTTTTTAGTTTCTTATTATTCATTAATCCCTTTTATGAGGTTAAAAACCCACTTTTTAACCTTCTTTGAAACTACTAATTTCTCGCCAAAGAAAAACCCTTAAAAAACCATGAAAATACATGTTGTTATGTATTGGACTTCGCCCCTCGAGGCTTGGCCGCCAGCCCCTTTCTTCCATACTCCCGTACCCTGGAACCGAGTTCTAAACCCTTTGGCGCTCAGCGCAAATCGCAATATCGCAAAATCGCATTTAAACGGTTTGTTTAAGCCATATGTAAAAACTTCACGATATGATCGTTAAAATCATCGGAAATACGCAAACATCATATCCGCATATCGCATTTTTCATTGTTTGACTACTTGGTACGATCCATCGCAAATATTTGCCCGATATGACATCAGTAACGGTTACTTTATGCTCCCTTGTCTCTGGCATTTCTCTCGTTGCACAATCGCCATCGCATTTTCAACTTTTGCGATTTGCGATCGATCTGTCGGGCCATAGTACGATACCCCCACCATTCATATAAATTCGCATTTCTTTGTAAAGTTGAAAAATTCCCCGCCATTTCGATGTTTATAAAGGTTTTATTATCTCAACGTTACGGTATATGTCCCCGCGATCGGGCGGTGCGGAGGCGCGCCATTCACTGTGGACCCTTCCATCAAGGCCTTTGTTTTTCAACCGCCGCGGTATATTTCGCACCGCCTTCGGGCGACAGGCTGTTTTCCCCCGATGGCCAGCGATTCCATACACCTGCCGCCGCGTGTCCTCTGTACCTTTTTCAAAACCGTCGTTCCCCGCGCATTAACGTTCAGACCAGGGATGCCCCGTGAAATTGATGACAGCCGTCAGATCTGCAGCCTTCCATCCAACGGCCATCAATCGCCAAATATGCCCGCGCGATAAACCAGTTTCCGTGCAACGGCAATCGCATCTTCGCCGTCGATCTGATTTGCAGATCGACGGCCCGCAATCCATCATTCGATTCCTCCGTTTGACTTTCAAACCTCCGCCCCCGGCCGTCGATCACGCGCGATCAATGGCTCAGATTTAATCTCTCTTCTGCCTTCTTCGATTAACCCCGACCGTTGGATGATGCCATCCAACGGCCTCGCTTCCTCTACGCCTTCCAAAGCAGTCAAAACCTATAAATGCAGGATTTTGTAACATTTGTTTGTTTTTGCAGGGTTTAATATTTTCCGTTTAAATGAAGAAATTTCGTAGGCCGAGGGTGACGATCCTCCGGTTTTTCGAGTACATCAGAGAAATCATCCACAGGGTATAGATACACGTTTTTCAGCAAGGTTTCCTGAGCCTTTGGTGCCGTATGCCCCTGTTGAACCTGAAAAACATCAATAAAGCACAGTCAAAGAGTATCAGCTGTAGAAGACCAGAAATGTGCCAGCACAGAGGATTGAAGACAGTTTTATGGGGATTACGGCTAAGACTGTTATCAAAAGCCTAATCCCCCAATATAAAACACAGTTTAAAGAAAACCTAAAGTGTTTTATCAGACAGAAAGCCTCCACCGCCACATCTGAGGCAAATTGATTCCTCAGCTACCCCTGAGCCACCTATTGCCTCAAACCTTTCAAAATAGAGGTCGAAGTTAATGAAGAAAATCAGAGATTCGCCTCCAGCACAGCCAGGGAGTTACTTCTGCAAGGAAATCAATGCAGAAATACCTGCAGAGTTACTCCAAACAGTACACAAAGCCTCAAAGTCAAATAAAGCTCCCACCGAGCTTGATTCATAAATGTAAAACAGTTAATACAGTAATCCACCTGTAAGCTTCTCCATCGAGCCCCTCAAAGGGCCGAGAAGTCATCACCCTGTATTAATTGTCCTGAGAGATCTTTTCCTCAGATCTTTTCTCCTCATTCTTCTATAAATACTTCTGTAGAAGATGAGAAATTGTTGGTCACTGCATATCTGTAGCATGTAAATAGTTTTCTGAAGCTGCTGTAAGCTCTGTTTGTAAGAGAAAATACCTAAGTTGAGCTGAGAAGCCTGAAGCTGTAAAGAACCATTGGACTTAAAGATTGTAACTGGTTTGGAACATCAATACAAGCTGATTTATGGGATCCTGGTCTATGTTGACGGTGATGTCATTCTCATTGTAACTTGTGCTTTATTTTTGTTTTCATTTTGTTTCATTTTCCACTGTAAAGAACAGTTAAAACAGGGTTAGGACCTACTGTATATCAGTAACCTTCTCTGGCTGAGAAACCTTTATTTAAATGTTTTCTTTCAACTGTGTTATTTGAATATGATTTAATTCAGTTTAAGTACAGGGATGCTGGCGTTCCCTCGTCTTATTGTCTTAGCTGAATATTATTTTTGAATGTTACTTTCAGTATATGTTGTGTGAGGATGAACTGAAGGAAGATATGGTTAGCCCTGGTCCCAGACTTGTCTGCACAACTGTCTGATTGTTTCCCTTAGAATGTGTTAAAAGCTGACTAGTTTCAAAGTACTTATAAGATCTTAGACCATTCTGTGTTATCTTTGTGTTTCCCCTTGTTTTGTATGTTTTCTATTGGAAGTGTGTCAAAGACTGGTTAGTTTAAAAGTACTTACCAGATCCTAGTCTTCTTTCGTGTCCTTCTTAAGTGTTTGTCAAAGGCTGATTGGTTTAAAAGTACTTATCAGATCCTAGGTTGCTATTCGTTCTACATCTATTTAATTCCCCTTCTTGATGTATCACTCCATTCCATAAATCAAACTTTAAAGAGATCCTTAGACATAGATGACTTGCCCCATGGACCACTCTTGCCTCTTGCTACTCCAATTAAAACCCTACTATGACTCCATAGCCCAATGGATTGAAGTTGTTTCTTACCTATCTTCTTAGCTGAATCAATTTTCGCTTTCATTCATCTTCACCCTTCATTTAGACTTCCTTCACCTTCATTTATCTTTGTCCAACCAAAACAAAACAAAACCCTTGGCCTTCATAACTAGCCTAATATCATTATCCCAAACTTCAAAGACAAATCCATCTTTGTACATATTGGAGAGATCCCTCTCCGGATTCAGGAGGGCTAGATCCTAGAGTCCCAAAGTTGGTTGAAACGATGTTGTTTCTATAATCGGACTTTGCCAATCTTGCTTATTATAGAGACCTAATAGGCCTCACAGTTTGAGTTGGACTTCTCTCTCATCGCATGCATGGTGTCAACGGTGATGGGATCTATGTGGTACTTGGATAGTGTAGCATCTTTCCACGTGACTGGAAACAAATAATTCTTTAGTAGCTTGGAGGAGATAGATCTCCAAATGCACATCGAGATGGGTGATGACAAGAGGTATAACACTACCAATATTGGTACAGTTAGTTTCTAGAGAGATTTAGGTAAACCCCTCATGCTAAAATATGTCATGCATGTACTGGGTTTGAAGAAGAATTTGGTTTATGTTGCTATGTTTGAGAATCATAGATATGATTGGTCTTCAGTGAAGGAAAGGTGTTCCTTCATCACAAAGCCACAAGAAAGGTAAAGAAGATTTGGGTTCATGTGAAGAACCTCTACAAACTTGATGTAGATGGTTGCTCAACATTGAGCAGTAAAGCAGATGAGGTGGTGAGTCGGGATACTGGTGAGTTATGGCACATGAGGTTGGGTCATCTTCACCACAGTGCTTCGAGGATCATGAAGCAGATCTCTACAGGGCTTCCAAAGGGTACACTTGCGCAACATGCAAAGGTTGGACTATGGGGAACTATACAAAGGCCACCTTTCACAATAAGGAGAGCCGAGCAGCGACAATACTTGAGATATTTCACTCAGATGTTTGTGGACCATTCTCAATAGCTTCCACAGCAAAGAATAGGTATTATGTGATTTTTGTTGATGATTTTTCTAGAAAGTGATGGATTTTCTTCATGTAGAAGAAATATCAGACATTATCCAAGTTTTGTGAGTTCAAATCACTTGTAGACAAAGATACAGTGAAGAAGGTGAAGGCTCTGAGTAGTGAAAATGGTGGTGAATATATCTCTAATGAATTCAATAACTTCTGTGCCACAGAAGGAATTCAGAGATAATTGATTGTGCCTCATAACCCACAATAGAATGGGGTTGCATAAAGAAATAACAAAACAATTGTGGGAGCAACACGAGCTATGTTGCATGATCAAGGCCTATCGTTTTTGTGGGTAGAGACATGCAACACAGTGGTATTTATGCAAGACCATAGACCTCATCGGATACTTGGCATGAGTACACCAGAGGAGGCTTTTTCATGAAAGAAATTGAATGTTCATATATTAAAATTTTTCGTTCATGTGTATATTGTCATGTGACCAAAGATGCCAGGAAGAAGATAGAACCAACAACAGAGGTTGGGATATTTATGGGGTACATGTATACTCCCCACAACTATCGGGTGTATTTTCTAGTACATAGGATGACAGTTGTCAGAAGAGATGTGAAATTTGATGAGGATAAGGCCATGTGATTGTCCCTTGAGAGGAAGCTTGACTTTCATGAAACAGAGGAACACTTAGTTCCAAAGGATGAACCTTGGGATGTGGAGCAGCCACAAGCAAAGCATTAGAGAGTGAAAGAAACCACCCATTCAGATCCATCCACCAGAACTGGTAGGAAGCGCACCAGAGAGGTTGACAGATTGATGCTAGATGCGACAGAGAATGTAGGTGCACCTACATCACAATGTAGGCAAAGAAGGCCCCCAAACAGGTATACTGAATACATGGCTCTTATGAGAGAATTTATTGTGACAGAACCATCCTCTTTCGAGGAAGCAGTGCAGCAGCCAGTATGGGTTGATGACATGGTTGAGTATGACTATATTATCAGAAACAGTGCATGGGAAGTGGTCCCAAGACTAGTGGGGAAGTCAGTGGTTGGATCCAGGTGGATCTTATAAGGTGAAGCAAGCAGCATATGGGATTTTGGAGAAACAAAAGGCTAGATTTATGGCCAAAGGGTTCTCACAGGTATAGGGGATTGACTATGAGGATACTTTTGCACCAATTGCAAGGTACTCATAGATTAGATCAATCCTTGCACTCTCAGCGTAGATGGGATGGCAGATACATCAGATGGATGTAAATACAACCTTTCTTGATGGAGTTATTGAGGAAGAAGTGTACATTGAGTAGCTAGAATGTTTTGAGGCCTTAGATAGGGATTTGCATGTGCGCGGACTCAAGAGAGCATTGTATGGGATGAAGTAAGCACCTCATGCTTAGTACACCAGGATTAAAAACTATTTCACCGGGTTGGGCTTCACCAACACTGAAACGAATTCGAACCAATATCATATTGTGGTAGATGGTAAGCTTTTGATTATTGTACTTTATGTAGATGGTATGATATTGACAGGTGATGAGTGGCTCATAAAGTCTTGCAAATATGATCTTGCAAGAGAATTTGAGATGGAGGACATGGGGCTCTTGCATTATTTCCTTGGTTTGGAAATATCGAAAAGATATGGGGAGTTATTTGTATCTTAGGGAAAGTATGTCAAGGAGATTCTGAGGAATTTCCACATGGAGGGCATCAAACCCATGGAGACTCATCTTGCAGGAAACTAGAGGAAGGAGGATGCTACTTCAGGTGAGGTAGTGGTTACTACTGTTTACAGGCAGCTTGTGGGTTCACGTATGTATTTGGTGAACCCGTGACCAGACATATGCTACGCATTTAACCAGCTTATTCAAGCTATGGTTAAGCCAACCAAGCTCTTTTGGAAGGCAAGGAAGCATGTCTTGAGATATCTCAGGGGCACTACAGAGTATGGATTATGGTACAGGTGAACAAAGGGAGTGAAGCTTCAAGGCTTCACCGATGCAAATTGGGCAAGCAATCCATCAGACAATAAGAGCACATCAAGGGGCATATTCAGCATAGGATCAACAACAATGTCTTGGTATAGCAGGAAACAAAGATCGGTTGCACTCAATTCAGCAGAGGCAAAGTATATGGTAGCTAGTCAAGCTGCTTGTGAGGCCATCTAGATGAGGAAGATACTTGTTGCTTTGTTCAGTCATCAGATGGGACGATGATACATTGTGAAAACTAGATTTGTATTGAACTCTCAGATCATCCAGTATTCCATGACATGTCCAAGAATATTGATATCTAGTATCACTATCTCAAAGATTGTGTTCAGAGGTGCATTATGTTGTTGTAGTACATTCCCACAGAAGGTCAAGATGTAGACATCTTGACGAAGGCATTGGAAAAGAGCAAACTCAAATACCAAAGAGGCAGGATTGGGGTAGCTGATAATCCCTTTCTTTTTGAGAGGGAGTGTTGAAATTCAACAAGAAAATGCACCCACATTGGTGAGGAAATTTTGATGCACACTAGTGAGGAATTTCTGATGCACACCGGTGAGGAATGTGGGGCATCTAATTTATTTTTACCTTAAATAATTTGGACAATAAATTGTAATTTCATCTCATAACAACTTGTATCAGTTAACTAAGTCATGATGACTAAGTTAGCTCAAAAAATTTGAGTTGAGGGTCTAAGATGAAGCATGTAGAGTGATTATAATATTTTGGGGGTCCAGTTGCAGTTGATGCACTAGTGGGGTGTAGGTGTGAATCTGTTAACTTAATTAATTGAGTTAAAATCAGTTTAACTAGTTCTAAGAGAGTGATGATCTAGTGAGAGGTCCAATGAATTAAATTAGATTTAATTAACAAGTAGTGATCAATCAAATAACTGATAATTCACTATTAATAGTTGCATGCATGTCAATTCTAATAGAGACCGAGTTGAGATAGAGGTTAAAGGGAACATAACTATCAATTGTATTTTTAGAAAAATTCTCGGGTGCAATTATAAAGTCATTAGGATTCCATGATGGATTGCACAATAAAGAAAGGTTTTTTTCCTATTTAATAGGGAGCTAATTCCCTAGGATTTGTGTGAGCAAGGTAGGCTGAAGTAAGGCTTAGAATTGGCTGTGTTTGTCTGATTTTGCCTAGATCAATGTGAGACAATTGGTAGAGTGTGGGAAATTATTGTGAGCAAGAAAACATTATATTGTTTCATGATTACTTGACTTTATGCAATATAAAAATAGCAGGGTTTTGAGCATTTTCTTTCCCAAAAAATGTCTCGTATTGTGTGGTTGATTTACGTCTTTATCTTACTTGCATGTGATTGAGCAACTGTGTTTTCTATTCCACAAATATTGTAGAAGGATTCAGTATCTTGTTTTAGTACATAACAAGGTCAAATTGAATCCATTGATATAATTTCTACACGAAACTGGTTCCATTCATCTAGATCACAAACCATCGCACCTTCTTTGCAATCATGTTCAGTTCATGGTATTCAGTCGGAAAGGAGCACAAACCAGTCAGTCAGTTCTAGTCAGTTCGCTTACTTCTCCTACCAAGGACTGAAAGATGAATTCTGCTACATTGTGGCGTCTATTTCATTTCAAGACAGCCCGCAAAGTATCAACAATAATTGGAAATTATGGAGCGCTATGTTATGCACCCTCTGACTGTGCATGGTCCTACACTACCTAAACACTGCATACCCTAAAACCTGGCCTAATATTATCCTATCGTATATGAGGTTCAGTATGGACTCTGGACTCTGCACTTCCTGCATTTGTTTATTACCTGGCATTCTTTAGCTTGTTACCAGTTGTAAAGCGTGTCCTTTAAGAAGGTTTTCATTTGTATTTGGCTTAGGAAACAATGAAAATTTTGGTAAAATTTTGATAAAATCAGGCATAAATTTTGGGAAATTTGGGTTATAGAAGTAAAATTTCAAAATTTTGGGTGCCCAATATTTTTTATGATGCTAATCCTTTTCAACCATAAAAAACAGGATTCAACCACTAGTCAGATTTTTTATAAAAAAAATGGCAAGATTCTGGTGTTGTCTCGCAAATTTTCCACCCATTAGCTAACACCATTGTAAAGGGACTGTAAATCACAGTGGTGTTGTTACTATAAATCAGGTGGGCAACCATTAATTTTTTTCTAAGAAAACACAGGCTGTGATTAGTGACTCCTATATATATGCAAGGGCCAATCTAATTACTTCTAGTTTTCTAATAGGATGAAGACTAATAGGTCCAACTCTCATATCATAGATCAGGGGGAGAGACACAAGGTGGGGGCCAAGTCAAGGAGTAGCACTGCAAGTGAAAGATATAAAACCAAGTTGAGAGAAAGGCACAGGAGATCCATTACTACCAAAATTTTCACTAGTTTGAGAAAGCATGGAAGCTACAATCGTCCTCAGGCTTATATTAATGATGTGCTTAGAACCTTGGAAGCCGAAGTTGGGTGGGTCGTTCAAGACTGATGGTACCACATACAGAGCAAAGATACTGAGAATATTCCCTTTTTCTTTCAAGCATCGATCAATTTAGGAAATAATGGCACCATTGATACACACTATTCAATATTGTATTAAACGTTGCAGCCTTATATGTGCCTCAACTATCAATTGTCAAACAAACAATTGTTATGCAGACATATTTTATAAGAATTTAGTCTGTGTGTATGGTATGTGAGAAAGGTTAGATTCAACAACTCCATGATTGAGCAATTCTTTCAATGTGGTTGGAGAAATTGGGTTTTTTTTGTTGCACCCACCAAAGAAAGGTATTCTTGACCCTGGTAGGGAAAATCTTCCTAATTGTTAAATAAAACTTCCCATATCAGAATTAAAACTAAAAAGAAGAGATATTTATATATGTTTTTATAATTAAAATGAGAATTTTTTATATGATTTCCTTATGCCAAGATTTTGTTCGTGGCTTATGTTTCCCATACAAGATTATCTTTGTGACTCACGCAAACGAAGACCTAGTATCGAATTCATATTTATTTGTGAAAATTTTTATGAGTTTTGATATCATAAACACGGACTCCTGCACAAAATGGTTCATCTAGATTACAAACCATTACACCTTCTCTGCAATCTTGTTCAGTTCATGGTATTTAGTAGATAGATGTCTTTCGAATAAATCACATTATTATTATTTGGTTGACATTTCGAACCATCTAATGTGATTCATCCTCAGGACAAGGTGAAAAGCATAATCTATCATCATGAATAAATAATAAGGATGCAACATTTCTCGGAAGTAGCCATTAAAAGCTAGTCGTTGTTGAGTTAGTTAATTAGTTATTGAGAAAAATATTTATTTTTTTTAATAATTATTAAAAAGGTTTAAATTTGAAAAAATAAAAGAATATTTAATAAATATTTTAATTATTTAGAAATATTTATTAAACATTTTAATATTAAAACATTATATTAGAATTATTTTCAATTATTTAAAATATTATAATGAATAATATAATTATTATAATAAATATTTTAATTAAATTAAAAGGAATAAAAATTGTTAATCATTATTATTATTTTAAAATTTGTATTCCTTTTAATTTAATATAAATATTTATTTTAATAATTATATTATTCATTATAATATTTTAAATATTTAGAATTCTTTCGGTAATAATCACATGCAATAGAATATTGCCGATGTGTTTCAAACCAACTACTGTGGTTCATCATCAAGACTAGGTGAGAGATCAGATCCACAACGGTGGGTTTGAAACACGTCAACAATGTTCTATTGCATGTGATTATTACCGAAAGAATTCTAAATATTTACGATGGATCACAGAAGCCAAAATTCTAAAAATATTTTAAATAATTATACTATAATGTTTTAATGTTAAAATATTTAATAAAAAATTCTAAATACTTAAAATATTTATTAAATATTTTTTTTTCATCTTTAACCCTTTTTAATAGTTATAAATATTTTAAAACATTTTTCTTAATAACTAATTAACTAACTCAATAACGACTAGTTTCCAACGGCTACTTCCGAGCAATGTTGCATCCTTATTATTTATTCATGATGATCGATTATGCTTTTCACCTTATCCTGAGAATGAACCATATTAGATGATTTGAAACGTCGACCAAATAATAATAATGTGTTTTATCCGAAAGACATCTATCTACTTTATGGATCACAAAAGTCTTAGATCTATCATGGTATTCAATCGGAAAGGAGCATAAACCAGTTACTCAATTCGAGTCAGTTTGATCATTTAAATTGAAAACCATGGAAGCGGGGAGGAGTTAATGTGGGTGGCGAAGGAGTTGGGGGTGGTGGTCGAAATTCGGAGGGGAGCAAACAATGGTCAAAGTGCACCGATGGTCGGATTTCTAGAGAGGGGCCCGTAGACGGACGATGGTGACACCCCATCACCGAAATAGTGGCAACGACATCCCATCACCAGAATAGTTTCGGAGACTATTTCCTGGAATCTCCATTTCATTACACTAAAAACGGTTCCATTTAAAATTGCATACAAATTTTATTTATTTTTTGAGTAGCGCAAAAGTGAAATGCTGACAAGGAGAGGAGGATGGTGCGTAGAAAAGAAAAAATAAAAAACGATGTGCAATTTGATTTTAAAAACACAAAAGCTAAAAAATCTCTAGAGTGGAGAAGGAAATAACCATTGAAGTTTCAGTTCAAATCCAATGAGTGTTGTAATTGAACTATATAACACAACCTACTTTCTTTTACACCCTATCATACTCAGCCCTATAACACCTCATTCGTGTGTGCGACATTATCATACCACGTAATTTTTTCAGCCTCATTGCCTCGCCTTCATTCCGTGCGTCTCGTCCTGTCTAGCCTAGGTCTCTTCTATAAACTTTTTCTAAGCAAAAGATCACCCTACAAGTTTTATTTTAACCTAAATGTTTATTGTTTGTCCAGATTCTCATGGCTAGCTATAAACACCTTATTTATTTAAAAGTATTTAGAGGATGTCAGATTTAGTTCTTGATTTATATGCAGTAATTTTGTTCCGTACATGGCTATGGGCTATAAGAAAGAAGAATGTTGCAGATTTTTTTTTTTTTTTTTATGTTTGGTATCAGTCATTCAGAGTATTCTCAACCATCCCCAAGGATCATATTAGACATTAGAATTTGTTATTATAAAGCGGATTATAATTTGTGAATTTAGGGCATGTTCTATTTCTAAGGTTATGTCACATTTCAATTAATGGTAGCACAATTTCACGTTGAATCTCTGCTTCAATTCTAATGGTTACCAATGTTTTACAGGTGGTGCACAACGCTTGGGAAGTGCAGATGTGATGGGTGATGAGCCCTTAGCTAAACTGAGAGGGGGGGGTGAATCAATTTAGTACATTCATGGACATTTAAAACTCTTTTCTTTAAACTTATTTACACCTCCATTTCATAAGCAACTTAATATATAATGAATCAACAAACTTAATATGTGGGCAACAAGTAATAATCAGATTGAACACAATACATCAACACATAATCATCATGCACATAGACAACAGATATAAGTTGAAACCCATAAGGGAGAAACCAAATCTTATTATTGTTGTGATGCAAAGGCAAGCTCCAACTCCCTCTCACCACTAATTTTCTATAGGCTCCAACCTACAAGAGGCTACTAGCTCAAATTTTGCAAGCTACAACTTGCAAGGAAGCTCTAACTCCCATCTATTTTCTGCAGGCTACAACCCATAGGAGGCTCCTAACTCAACCATCTCCAACTGGACATCTATCAAGCTACAACTTGAAACGGAAGCACCAAATCCCTTGTATTTTCTGCAAGCTACAACGCATAGGAGGCTCCTACCTCTACCAGCTACAACTAGCCATATATCAACCTACAACTTGAAATGGAAGATCCAACTCCCTCACACTACAATAAAATGATATGTTGATTTACCTGGATATCAGCTTTGTTTTACTCCTTCTTCACTGCTACCTTTTCATCCTTATATCAGCTCTGGATGTGCACATCATCTCTATCAGCTCTTCCTAATTCTTCCGCTCTCTCACTGTCTACAGCTCTCTTACATTATTCTGCTCTCTTCAATTGTGTTGCTTTCTTCCCCTTCTTTCCACAATGATATTACATCTCTTATACATATAACTCCTTGACTGTTTGCATTCTACAGGGAATACGAAGTGAACATGCATGACTCTTTGCCTTCCACCCACTCATTTCCTCACTCATCATATTCAGAATTTTACAACAATATATACATTTATTTCAATATCAAATGGAGTTTTTCCTATGCCTATGGAGACTTTCCTTTACATTACAAAAAATATAAAATAATCAATGAATTTACATTTACAGTTACAACAAGTATATTTCACTTAGTCCTTTTAGCTCTTGGCTCGTTGTGCGTTTGTCCTTTCTACTATTGTCACTATCTCTTATGTTTCTTCTGTTATATTCTAACCATGCTGCATAACTGCCTTTTTGACTGACTTAACCCATGCTATTATGTTTCCAACAGTGCCACCATATCTCCTTTTTCCCGACTCTGCCCAGCTACCTTCCTTCTCTTGCTCGCAGCGTTCAGCCTTCTGCTTTTCTCAACACCCGACTCTGCCCAGAGGTTTTTCTGAGCCCGACTCAACCCATGGTGCATGTCTTCTTATTACCGCAACGTTCAGCTTTTGCCTTTACCCTTTGTTTTGTTTCAGGCCACTTACCCGAGTCTCCTTTAGCTGTGTTCAGACCTTTTTCTTCATAAAACAGGCGTATCCACAGAGAATCCTGGATCTGAAATATATTAATATTTACTTTTGAACGATATCGCATCCGGTCACATCTCTCACATTTTGGCGTTCCATAAGTTTTACGTTATAATCTCCTTTTTCCTTCCAATGCGATTTATACCAAATGATGCAACAAAGCTACAAATTTTTAGAATACGCGCAGAGCCTCTGGTTTATGGGCCCACACAAGCGGTGACCAATCATAGTGGATCGCACTTCGCAACTTTAATAACTTACCTCCTATTATATTTCAATTTGGGCATCATCCTCCTTGACCTGGTCAAATTGGAAATCATCCCCAGGACCAATGGAATAGGTTGTATCATCCCCTATCATTTCAATTTCTACATGCCCTAAGAAAAGAACAAATCATTCATGACTTTTATTGAAAGATTTTCAAGGTTTTAAGTATATGTTATATCACTTATCAGCTCACCAACGCTGCCTCTCAAGGGACTAACTACATTGCATATGCAGCGCCCTCCATTCAAGGGTGCACTGCAATGCACTTCCCGACATTCAAGAGTGTGTTGGTCAAATGGGAGAAAAATTCTCATTGTTCTGGAATCTCCACATGGCCAGTGCCTTCTAGAAGAGTCCATATGTGTCAAACTTCGAATCCAAGTGTCCATCTAACACCTCTGAGCTTGGGAACATGTCTTGCCTAATATTAGAAAGTCATTGATTGAGAAACTACCATCAAGGAAGAAATTTGGTAAAGAAACGTTGTTGGATTCTCAATTGAGAGAGTGAAATAAGTGACATGCTTCTGGTGAGATGTTGATTGTAATGATGTTGGGATGAATCTGGAGCTGATGACATCAAATTGATCATTGGTTGTAACCTCCCCCTTCTACTCGTTAATAAATATTGTTCTTCATTTTCCCATATATGTATCTGTTTATGTTTCTATTTCTCGTGTAATGGATTCTTGAATGATATATATGTTTCATGTTCAATCGATTTAACTGATTAAGATAAATAGGCATCTCTATATTGAAATCTTTTTGATGTTATCTATTTATACTTGCAGGAATCAAGCTGGTTGTCTAAGTTGGACTGGAGGCTACAGCAAAAGTGACAGAAGGAGAATAGGAAGCGCTTGGATCACAAGTAGGTTCTTCTATATTTTTGTGTGCCTATTTACTCCTAGAGAAAGTGATTGCAAAGTCTTTAATCTGTTGTTCTAAATGCATAGCACCACATTTAGGGAATTTTATTTATCCATAGATCATAATTCTGCATAACAAATTGGCGACTCTGCTGGGGAGTTTCCTTTCATTCCTGGTGTTTTTGCCTCTGCTTATCCACCCAGTAGCATCTACTTTCAATTATTAGACTTTTGAATCAAAGAATTTCATCAGAAGTGTGTTCTATAGCTTGAACTTTTAATCTCTATTGTGCCCAACGCACTGTTGGTAAGACACAATGCACTGTATCCCACTCAGGGGTGCACTGCAACGCACTGTCTCCCCTTAGAGACTGTGTTGCCCCCTTATCCAACCAAATTCCATTTGAATTTGTGATTTCCATCATTCTTAGCCATTTGTTTGTTGTGTTTTCAATTTTCTGATACCTCCAATAGATCAGTGAATTTTCTTGATCCTTCCTCCTTTGAAAAGTAAGTTTGTTCAATTTCTCTTTAAGTGTTTCTCTTTATCATTGACAAAGAAAATTCAAAGTATTTTATTTCTGCATTAGTTCCATTCGTTTTCGTAAAGGAAATTGTCGTTAAATTCTTCGTTTCATGTAGGAAAAATTGTAGTTTCATTCTTCGTTTTTTCTTAGAAGAGAAATTGTTGTTAAATTCCTCATTTCTCAAAGAAGAAAAAAATTGTTTTTTGTTGATTTGATGCATATATTTTCCATTTTGCATTCACATTAAGGGAACTGAAAAGAAAAACCTACATTTGCATATAGTGAATTGTGTGTTTTGAATAGGAACAAGTTAGGAAAGCTGCATATTAGTTTGTGATCTTTGTTGTTTGCTCTCAAAACTGATTGCTCTTTCCCTTACTAGCTAGGATTTTCATTGAAAAAGCTAAATTTGAAAAGTTTGTTTATCATTTTAGTTTTCATTTTAGGAATTTCCATCACATCCTATGGTGAAACTTGAAAGGAAAATTGATAAACAAGATCAACTTAAAATTTACATAAATTTACCTAAAAAATAATTGGAACCATAACGATAACATTTAGAAGGTCTAGGCTAGAGACGTATTCTGGCGTCGTTAAACATATAAAATGTTGTTAATTGTCTGTGATACATTCCAAGTGTGATACCTCACTCCAAGTACATAAGTATATCGGAGCTCGTCTAGGTACCTTCGGGTATGCCGGGCAGTGTTCTAGTACAAAAAGTATAAGGGGTGCTCTCACTGTGCGATTTCGCATTAGACAACGTTAATACGGACTTGGGCCTCCACATACCTTTGGGTGTATTTGGGAGGACAACTTTAGGTTACTATCCATTCATAGTGAACTGAGTCGGTCGCCTTGTAAATTTTGATACACCGAACACAGCATTCGGGGATATTACCTGCCTGTACTTCTTGGTTCACCAAGAGGTATTCTGCAGTTCATAGTTGCTTGGTTAACCTTTTGCCTAGAATTACCCTTTTATTTTGCGTATTTGTTTTGGTCATGAAATAAATTAGTCATCATGGAAGAAGAACATCCCTTTCCCCGTCATTCGTGTAGAATAGCACTAAAACCACCTTTACCACTGGAAGCCACTTCTGGTCGATGAAGGCGACATCGCTCTACCGAAACTAGCACTATCAGTAACTCTGGTGTAACATCATCCTCACATATACCAGAGTTGGCACAAGTTGTTTCTACAAATCCTGGTTTATCTACTGTTGTCGAGACGGAGTCCTCACAGCTACCCATGGTCACGATCCATCCCATTAGTGAGACCATACCTCTAGAACCCGACGTTGTTCAATTGGAAGTTGATCCAGATACTGTCTCTTTTTTTCTAGAACATCTGCATCTTGAACTCAAACGACCAGAATTTTTTCCTATATCGGTCGCCCCGCAATCTATTGTAGCCATTGAGTCTCCCATATCGTGCAGTCAACCTCCTGAAATATACTTTGGTCTTGACGGCAAAATAATTCCACCTGGTTTAATTTTGATTGAAGAAATACCACAAGACGAAACACCTTTAACTCCAACCCATTTTTGGGTGGAGCTTTATCTGTACAAGACTTTTCCTCGATCACCTGCCTCTGCTTTTGTTGATCCCGTGTCTATTAGATTTCCCGTAGATCCAATAGGGTATAAATTTGGTCGAATAACCATGCCTGAGCCAACATCTTCGGTTGGACTAGATATTCCAAAAGCAACATCACCTTCTCTCGCTACCCCATCGATGTTCACAACTTCACCAGAGTCACATTTATATGGTGGCCCTTCTGTCCCACCTGGTTACCAATATTTATCAGGAACCTTCTCTGGTGCATCCTCAAACCTATGGACTTCACCAATGTCATCGTATGGTATTCTAACTGGTAAATCTATAGTGAGTACTGAACAACTTGATCCTTTATACACATCTTCAGGGAAATATCAAGCTAGCCCATCTGGGTATATTCCATCCAATACAATTTCAACTAGAATCCCTGCATTTGGAGAACAATATTTTCCATCTTATTATACTCCTCATGCTGGGGGAAACCTATGGTCACCCACTTCAACAATACTCCATCGTTATTTGGTCATCCTAATGTCAGAATGAATGTTTGTCAATGGCATCCCACTCTGCCTATCCAACCATAAACAGTTGTACACTCGTATCAACCGGTTCACACATGTTGCACCCACATCAACTCCACTTGTCAATACATCTTTACCCCTGTTACAGACTCAAACTGTTGTACCTCAACCATCTTAGGCAGGTCCTTCAACTCAATACCCTCACGTATTGGGACCTCAGACTCCAACTCCTTCGGTTGGTTTACAACAACCACCTGTATCTAGAATCATTTATTCACAAGCTAGATTACCATATTATGGGATGTCACAGCCATAGCCAGGTTATATCTATCCTCAACCAAATCCAAGCTATCCTAATTTGGGTTATAACATTGAAGCATAGACCCCTTGGCAGCCACAAGTGCAAATGCCACAACCTTCATTTCAACAAGTAGCGTATCCAGGTTTTGGTCAACATAATCCTCAAGTGTTTTCTTATCAAAACAACCCCTATCTGGGTTACCAACAATATATTCCTTATGTTGGTTCTCAAAGGCCTATTTCCCAATAAATTCCATCATACCCTGGCTATGCTCAACCCAACATCAATCGACAGTTTCCCTTTGTTGCAACTTTAGAATTACTGGATTTAAAATGGATCACCAATGATCCAATCAACTATGCTCCTTGGTGGCCGGTGATACCTCATAAATTACCCTCGGATATTCCTAATTTCAATGGAAACACTGGGGAAAACTAGTCAACTCATGTTATGACTTATCATTTGTGGTGTTAATCAAAATCCCTAAATGATGACTTTGTTCGACTACGTCTTTTCCAGCTTACGCTCACTGGTCCGGTTGCAAAATGGTACATTGAGTTACCAAGAGCTTCTTTTGATAATTTCACTACCCTATCTACTGTCTTTTTGACCCATTTCCAATTACTCATATGATATGAAATTGGAACGGAACCTTTGACTAATTTTAAACAGACTAATGCTACTCACATTTCTGATCATATTCATCAGTGGTGTCGTCGTCGTAGAATGGTTAAGACATTTGTTCCTGATCAGCTTCTTACTGAGTGGTTCATTAATTCCCTGTTACCATCTATAAATGAGGATGTGGCTAAGGGTGGCATCATCACTGAAGAGCAATCCATTGCTCGTGCCCAATATTTAGACTTTATTTATACTCAGTCTGGCACGCTCTATAAGAATATTCCCAACGCATCGCGATCTAATTTTATTGTTCCTCCTCCATCAAAGGACTCTCATGCCGGAGATGGTATGATCGGTACTGCAAGAACACATCACTCTAATGCATCTGACCCTGTGCCTTCTTCCAAAATCCATGTCGTGTCATCTGTCAAGGGAAAAAGTGACAAGCAACTCGGAATTAAGAAAAAATGGAAATCAAATAAAAAACAAACTTCTACCCCATAGGAAAGATCATCTTATCAATCGTCTGGAAATCGAAAACCTCGTTAACCTTACATAATCTGTAATAAGGACCATTTTTTTCAGGACTGTCCTCACCGCGCCGAAGTCTCAAAATTGGTTAAGACCTCACATGCGTCAGCTGTGTTGACAAATCCATTTCTGAATCTGGACACAAATTTGGTTGCTACGAATCTAGCTTCTAGTTCACAAGTGCTTATGTTGTATGTCACGAAGCCATCGACTGATTTTTTGGTGTCAACGCGTAATAAAGATTACGATATTCAGGCTACTAATCAACCTACTACCTCGGCCACAAATCCGTCTATGGAATCAATACTGCCACCTGCTATTCCTGAATTGAAAATCAAGCCACCAAAGGGAGTCATTCATAAATCGACATTTAATCCTCGAGCCAGAGCTTCTTAAAATTATAATATGGTTGAATATTTGGATCAATCCCCTTCAGCTATGTCAGCGCTTGAGGTGCTACAAAATTTTCCCTCCCAGAAGCAGGCTTTGTTATCAGCAATTGGAGGAATTGATCCGACAGATTCCAATCTCGTAGTCTTTAATCATACGGGCTATGTGCCGCAATTACCAGCAGAATTTTCATTCTCCATCCAAGTAAATTTTCTCAATCACCTTATTCATCGTACTATTATTGTTGAGGGAGCATCTACGTGCATTATGTCTCTAAACTGTTGGAAGTCACTTGGCTCATCGCGCCTATCTCAATCGCCTACTACGTTGAACGCTTTCGATGGATGTACATATAAGCCTTGCGGTATTATCAATAACCTGCATGTTGAACTAGGGGGAAAACTAGTGAATGTTGAAGTTGAGGTCGTTGACGGACCCCTTGACTACAATATTTTACTCGGAAGACCATGGGTATATGCTATGACTGCGATCGTTTCTACATATTTTAGAATGATCGCCTTTCCACATAAATGTGTTATCACAATCATCAATCAACTATCCTTCTTTGCCTCCAATTCCTAGGTAACTGAAAGTGTTCCGTTGGTTTACACACCCCAACTCACACTTCAGAACATTGGTGTAGGACTCTTAAAGGATTCCCCTCCCATGGGAACCTTTGCATTACCGCCACCTGCGACGTTGGCAGAAATTGCAAGTATAGAGACCTACTACATGATATGTTCCACTCCATCTGGCTTAAGGAAGATTACGGGTGATTCTGAATTTGTTATGTTGGATGAGTTTCTACCGCCCAGCCCAATTGAGCTGGTATAGCGATCAATATATATGGCTTGGGAAGCGAATCTGAAATCATTGTCATCGGTTGTTTGGGTCGATCGTTCTTTAGATTATGGTACTCCATCTAATCCTTTTTCCTCAAATTTCTTAATAGATGAGAATATTCTAGAAACCATGATATCAGAAGGAGAACCATGGGAACATTATCATCATCATTCCCATCTTCCAGATTATGAAGAATATAATCTTAGTGAACTATATCACCCGTCGATCAAAACATTCTTTTCGAATTATTCTGCTATTAATGCAATCGATTTCGAACGAAATTTGTCAAATATTGAAGAAACCATTTCTATCGATATTTCAACCAAACCTAGCATTACAGAAAACATTCATGTCGGCGTGTCTTGTTCTCCATCACAACTCGAAACATATCACTCTCCCTTTCATGAATTTCGTGATGTATTTTCTTGGTTTTACGAGGAAATGCCAAGGATAGATACTAGTATCGTTGAGCGCACCATTAAAATGTACCCTGATGTCAAGTCGGTACGTCAACGCCTTCATCCTATTCTTCCGAAGAAGGTTGTTGCCATTAAAGCAGAAGTTGAAAAACTATTGCGTGCTGGTTTTATATACCCTGTTCCGCTAACTGAGTGGGTTTCCAACATCGTTATTGTTATGAAAAAACAACGAACCATCAGAGTGTGCGTCGATTATCATGATGTCAATCTTGCTTGTCCCAAAGACAACTATCCTACTCCCTTTATCGACAAAATTATTGATGATTGTGATGGATGCAGAATATTTTCGTTCATGGATGGATTTTCCGGCTACAATCAAATCAATATCTTCCTAGAGGACCAATATAAGATAGCATTCATCTGTCCCTGGGCACATTCGCTTATCGAAAACTACCATTTGGTTTAAATAACAACGGGGAAACTTTTCAGAGAGCAATGGATTATGCTTTCAATGACATCAAGTACATTGTTCAACCCTATCTAGACAATTTACCCGCGCATTCACGAAACCGGACTGATCATCCGATGCATTTGAGAGTTGTATTTTTACGCTGCCAACACTACAAAATACGCCTTAATCCACATGAATGTGTGTTTTGTGTTGGTTCTGGTCATTTGCTAGGATTTTTTGTCTAAAAATAAGGAATTTGAATAGACCCACTGAAGGTCTAAGCTATTCTTTATTTTCCTGCACCATCAAATTTTCTTCAGCTACAGAAACTTCAGGAAAAGGATAGCTTCCTAAGGAGGTTCATACCCAACTACGCTGAAATAGCTAAAGGATTTACTTGGTTCTTTAAAAAAGGGATTCCCTTCCATTGGGACCAAGTTGTGCAAGCTTATTTTAATGCTATTAAGGATACTCTTGTTCGGGCGTCATTAATGGATCCCCCCAATTATCAGAGTGATCAATTCTTATATATTGTCACAGCTGATACGACCATTGCTGTGTTTAGGAATGTAATTGAATAGTTATGAAGATGAAAATTTATAAGTTTAAAGAGTTTGTCGCCATACATTGTTAGTTGGTTTCTTGTTTCAACACTTCCGAGGAGTACTCTATGGAAATTATAGTGTCCAAGTAGAAAGTAAGAAATGTCAACAAGGAGACGAGACCCTTTGTCCGAGAAAGCTTAACAATCTCAATAATAAACCCTAATTGCACCATAGAAAGTAAGTAATGACATCAAGGAGAGGAGAGCTCAATAACCTCAACAATCTAATGATGAGGAAATTATTGTTAGTTTTTAAAAATAGGAAGAGCAACCTAGCTTATTCATTTAGTAATGCCCTCATAGCCTTTTTTTGAAAATCCTTCTTATTATAATTCAAATAGTTATTTGTATGTAAAGGATTGACTTATATGTGCAAACAACAAAATGAGTAAGAACATTGCATGTACTAGAAAATAAAATGTACACAAAAGTTTTGATGAAGGCTGAAGCTTAAAACTCAAAATGAGTAAGAACATTGCCTATACTAGAAAATAAAAGGTACACAAAAGGTTTGATGAAGGCTAAAGCTTAAAAAGAAATTGAGACCTTTTATCAATCCATGTGCAGGGCCTAACCTCAAATAGAGCCTACCCTCAGATTGGATGGAAAGGAACTGATTAAATCCAATTTTTCGGTTTTAGTAACTTTATCCTTCCTCCATATTATTATACAATTTATCATAACCATTTTACAAATCTCAAGTATTAAAATTACAATGAATGTCCTATCTTGATACCATGTGTAAATATTGTGATTGTAATTACATTTCTAGTAGTATATGCCTATCATTATAAATTCATTTCTAGCATAATATAATTATAGTTTCATTTATAGCAGAATATAACTCTTCAATTTTATAACTAAACATCCTAATTTAAACTTATGCACATACCTCGTTTTTCCAGCATACCTAATGTCTCCTCGAAGATTGCTTCCAATTCATTCCAATTTAGTTATGAGTTTGATAATATATATATATATATATATATATATATATATATATATATATATATATATATTGCAGATTCTATAATGCACTTTTATCCATTTGGAAAGATCCAATTTACCAATACTTTAGCCTCTTGATTCCTCACTCTACATTCATCTACATTTCTATCTGCATGTCTTTGCACCCTTTTGGTACAAATGATATTTACATTCATTTACTCACCTATTACAGGGCCACAAATTTCCGAACCAAAAAGCCCTGGGAATTTGCAAAATTTGCAGTATTTTATCTCCAATGAAAGTAGTAAATTAAATAATATCAACTTTCTATTATATAAAATTTTATGTTATATAAATAAATATTCTTATAAGTATTTCCCAACCAAGCAGCCCTAATTTGCAATATTTTATCTCCAATAAAAGTAGTAAACTAAATAATATCAACTTTCTATTATATAAAATTTTATGTTATATAAATAAGTATTTTTATACGTTTATATATAGCGATGGATTTTATTAATGAAATTTGATATTTGGTTAGATGAATGTTTTTTAAGTTTTTTAACTTTGAACATGAACGCAAATTAGGTGATTTAACTTGTTTTTAATACTTGATTTTTATGGGTTATTTTTTATTTTTATTTTAATATTATCATAAGACATTTTTTTGCTAAATACTTTTCTAGGTTTGCACATTTTTCTAGCTCTATCTAACAATATATACACACTTTTTTTTAATCCATTTCCCCAAGTTTTAGACTTTCTTCAAGGAGATTTTACTCTCACTTTCAAAGCTGCACTCTTCCTTTTAGTTTTATAGGTTTTGCAATTTACTTTTGACATCCTTGCCCTTATGCTTCACACCTCGTTTTATTTTGCATGTATAGGATGGAAGAAGGGGCTTTGTGGACTTCTAAGTTTGTTGTCTTTGCACTTTGGCACCTCCATTGAACAAGGTCTTTGCACTTAGAATTCACATTCTCTCCATTTCCTTAACGCCTATCACCATAGTTTGTTGCATGGAAGTTTTATTTAAGGTTTTCACACACATCTTTTTGTTCATGGTTTGAAACCTAACATATTCGCACCATGTTAATGTCCCTTTGATAACCACCTTACTTTTGATGGCATCACCTCTTCATCATCAAGCACCTCCACTTCATTCACCTTATCTCATTTCCTCTTTCTCTTGGCTTCATTCTCCACGACTTGAGCCTTGGAACAACATGGAGGCAAAAGACCATTCTTGTACCAAGACACAAAAAAATATAAGAAATATCTTCTTCACATTTAAAATATAGTATTTTTTACTTTTAGTTACTTTATCTTTTTATAAAATTAATAAAAAAAATGATTTAGAGCAAGAAATAAATATGCAATATTTCCACCACATCTCCTTTGGACCAAAGTTAATCATTAAAAAATTACATTTTTTTGGATTCAAGTCACATAATTTTAATCAAATCTTAAATATATTAAAAAATAACAATTTTAAAAATTATATATATAAATGTGAACTTGACTAATAAATAATTATATTGTAATTTGTGATGAATTCTATTAAAATTATAATGTAATTTGTGATATAAATTCTATTAAAATTGTTAAAAAATAATAATCTTCAAAGATTTTTATTAATAAAATTGAAAGTTTTATTAATAAAAAAATTATTTAAATATACGAAATAAATTTATTTACTTATTATTTTCTTAATTATATATAAATAATTTTGATGTAATATAGAAAGTAATAATTGAATTTATGAATTATAAATATAGTTTTTATTAGCCATATCCCATAATATCTCATTTACATAGACATTTATTTATTTTTTGAGTAGCTCAAAAACAAAATGTTAATAAAGAGAAGAGGATTGTCAGTAGTAGATCAGCTTTATTTCCCAATTCATGGGGCTATAAATGTGCCGAGGCAGAAAATGCCTAGAGTAAGATTTTTACTTTGGGCATTTCCTACCGTAAGCATTTCGTGCCTGGGCGCATTTATGGGCCCTGGACTGGGAAATAACACTTATCGTGCGTAGTAAAGCAAAAACGCAAAATCCATTTGCAATTTGATTTTAAAAGTGCAAAAGCTAAAAAAAAAGCTCTAGAGTGGAGAAGGAAATAGTCGTTACGTCTCCGTTCAAACTTCAGATTACAGGGAGCGTTGTGATCGAACTATATAACACACCCTATCATACTCTGCCCTCTAACACCCCACCCGTGCGTGTCACATTATTTACTAGGTAACTTTTTCTGCCTCACCGCCCCGCAATTATCCCATTGTCAGTTCGTGCGCCCCGTTCTGTCTGGTCTGGATCTCGTCATAAACTTTTTCCGAGCAAGGGAACCCCTGCAAATTTTCTTTAACTTCAATGTTTATTTGTCCAGATTCTGGCTACCCAGAAACACATTCATTAATTAAAATTATTGAGAGGATGTTGGATAAATTAAAAGTACATGTAGCAATCTTGTTCCGTGCATGGCTCTTGGTTGGCTATAAGAAAGACAAATGTTGAAGAATGTTGCTGAGTTTTTTTTTTCTTTTTTCTTTCTTCTCTTTTGTATCAGTTATTCACAGTATTCTCAACCCACCCCAAGGGATTGGATTAGAAATTAGAATTTGTTATTCTAAAGCGGATTATAATTTGTGAATTTAGGGAATGTTTTTTATTTAGGTTAAGTCACATTTCAATTAATAGCAGCACAATTTTGCGTTGAATATCTGCTTCAAATCTAATGGTTATTCAATGTTTTTCTTTTATGACTGCAGTTCGTCCTCATCAATTGTTGAAAGTGGTGTTACTATGGGATGCAGAATGGATTAAATAGTGGGATTAACAACGGATATTCTCTATATATAATGACCTCAGCATCAGTTCCACAGGTGGGTAATTCATATATTCTCATTTTCCTCTGTTCCTGCTCGAATAAAAAAGTTGGGTTACTATGGCTTACCGTCGTGATTGCGAAGATTTATGTTAGAATTAATGCAAGATTCTATTCACATTATTGTGGAGAACTTATGATTTTATATATATATATATATATATATATATATATATATATATATATATATATATATATATATATATATATATATATATATTCTTTTCCAAATATTAAAATTGGACAGAGCAGCCATATCACAGGATTCACACACAATAATTAATTTCTATATAGATTATAATTAAACGAATATATCACAATTTTTATAGTGCTGTTGAGATCTAACTAATTCCATTGTGTGAGGGAGAAGTTGAGAGAATCTCTCAACATCCTCCAACAAACCAAACCAATCCCTAATCTTTAAAATGCATCATAAATGAGGCATTATCTCAAACACCCCCTTAATGCCTACATTACATAAATGGAAAACACACTAAGTTAATACAAACATTTGTCAATACGAAAAATGTAAATCATGCATGAAACACATTACTGTTCTTTTTGTGGATCTATTTTTATTTGCTAGCCAAGCTTAATTAAAACACATTGGATCTTCTATTTATATTTAAATTTTAATATTAATATAGCATAAAAATAATGTAAATATCTTGTTAATTTGCTAGCCATGTGAAATCGAAACAAAGTCCGGGGAGTGGGTCAAGCAGATTTGCTTACGTGGTAGAAACAGAGTCTTTGGAGTGGGTCAAACCGGTTTGCTTATGTGGTAGAGTAGGTGTTAAATAATGCTTTGGTTTGTTTGTAGGTTAAGATGTATTTAAACAATAAAAAATTCTACATTTTATTAATTTATGAAGTGTAGGTTAATTATTCTGATTGGGATTAAGTTTTTATTAGGTTTTATGTACAAATTTGGTGGGGGGAGTTGAGGATGGAAGCCACTTATAGGGAAATGAAACTATTTCAGGGACATCCAAGCTCAAGTGAGCTTCACATCATTTCTATGATAGTATCTTCCTTGGCTGGCCTTGGCCTAAACTTAATTTAATTACCAAAAAAAAAAAAAACATAAATCTCCTATTTAAATCTAAATTTTGATATCAATATAACCTAGAAAATGTAAAAATCTTATTATTTGCTATTAATATTAGCAATGTGAATCCAAAACAGTCACAAAGCCCTGTTAAGAAAGTTTGTGTCCTTTGTAGAACAAGAAATAAATAGGGCTTTAGTTAGTTTATATACTAAGATATAATTAATGCAACCCATACCCACATCAAATCACCCTTCACTAATGTCTTAATATCAAATCCTTTCTCTGTAATGCCTAAATATCTGATGATTTGGGTTTTCCTTCCACATGAAACAAAAAATTATAAAATTCCCACACCTTAACACACACAAAAAAATGAGAAACTAAAAACCCACTTCATAAGCTACATTTAATGATCATCTTTTGAATAATAAATACATTTGGATACAATTTTCCAAAAAAATAAACAATTACAAATGTTGTAAAATGGAATTGGGAAGAAGCTCATCAAATGTCAAGATAATTTATAAAGGAAAAATATATATATATATATATATATATATATATATGAAATAATGTATTGTAATGTGATAAGGAACAAGCGTGAATTTGTTAAAAAAATAAATTTATTTTTTGATTTTATTATTTTTATCACATTATAATTATTTTTAATTATAAAATATTTTTATCAATTATACCAAAAATAAATAAAACAACAACCTTAAACATATTTTTAAAACTTAACTTTAAAATATACCTTATAAATAATGATATAATTTTGAATCAAATCTTAAATATATTAAAAAACAACCTTTTTAAAAATTATATATGTATGAATCATCAAAGGGTGTAATATGAAATTCACTAATATATAGTTATAACTAAAGTAATTAAACGATATAATGTAACTAAAAATAATTAAACAATATAATGTAACTAAAATAATTAAACGATATAATGTGAACTCGACTAATATATAATTAAATTATATATTATAATTTGTTATATAAATTTTAAAATGGAGATGTTTTTAGTGCGACTTTTTGAAGTTTCAGGTGTGAAAAATTTTGTCGTAAAATTTTGGTTTTTGTTATTTAAACTGGTTTTTTGATTCTATATACGGATTCAGAACCCTCAAAAACCTTTAGGGCACTTCGATTGTGCAAAGTTAGCAATCAAACTTCTCTTTTCAATAAATTCCTGTCGAAATTTAGAGAAATTACATCGTAAAAAGTCACCATAAAAGCCTTCAAAAAATCGCACTAAAGACTACTTGTTTTAAAATTGTTAAAACATACTAATCTTAAAAATTGAAAAAATATTTTTTTAATCAGGTTTAAGCGCTTTATCTCGAAATAGGGCTTTTCGAATTTTAAATTTTTAAATATCAAAAATTACTTAAATAGTTCAGATTTATTATATTTGGAATATCCCCGTGGCTGTCCCCGTCACCGTCCAAAACGAATTACCAGCTCTGCTAAGCGTAACCATCGTAGTTGTTCTTTACAGAACCCTCTGACGTGGTATCCATGAGTTACGCGATAAGAGTGTTTAAGGACCTGTGCTTCATCTCCCATTTTTCTGTGGAAGGTTTTGATTCGTTGTTTAAATTTCAAATTATAATGGTGTTACAAAGGATTTTACTCGGTTTTTTAATTTTAATTTTTTATTAATAAAAATGGTTATTTAAATATAAAATGACGGTATAGAAAAACATTTATATTGTGAATTTCAGTCTCCATCTTTTTCTTTGGTTTTAGGTTGGAGAATCTTGTTTTAGTGCAACATCTGAATCTTAATGATGATCTTTGGAAGGTTGTTTTAGTTTTGTGTTATTTGATTTATTTATTTTTTAGAAAATTTTAATTAAAAAAATGATTTTTTTATTTTTTATTTTGATTTTATTATTATTATTATTATTATAATATATATTGTTGTAATATAAGAGATAATTTAAAATGTAATGAGTGTTAAGTGGACTATTCAAAAATCATGAGAAATTAGTTTGACTTTTTATGGAAATGATTATAGTTGAATGGCTTTCTTAACACAGTTAAATCCCAAAAATTGATATCTAATATAATGTACCTTGGAAATCTCTTAATACTTAAATACAAAAGAGTAAAGGGAGCTCTATCTGGATAGTTCATGAGGCACAATAATTGCTAAGGTTTTGCAAATGTGGTAGCAAGCTAAGTGAACTTGATTGTGGAGAAAACTCCACACTTAAGAGCTAGACGAGTTTTGGGAAGTCCTGGTTACCATTTCACCCACGAAGTGATGATTAATGCTATGTAATTCATTTCACTAGTTTCAATTTGCAATGAGTGCTAAGTGAACTATTCAAAATCTACCTCTCATAGAAATGATCATAGTTGAATGACTTTCTTAATGCAGTTGAATCCCAAAAATATGATATCTAATATAATGTAGTGTAGAAACCCCTCAATATTTAAATAAAAAAAAAAATTATTAATTATAATCCCAGATATTTATTAGTCATTTACTTATGTAGTTAGTCTAATAATATTTCTTTTACATTTACATACATCTATTTTAAGTAGTTTAAAAGAAAAATGCACGTAAAAAGAGGCGGACGGTGCATTGTAAAACTAAAAACAAAATTCATTGGTAATTTGATTTTTTTTTTTTCTCAGTAAAATTAAACTATTTCTATTGATCAAAATATAGTACAATCAAGAGAGACAAGAAACCGGCCAACTGGAAATGATGTAACTATCAACCTTGGTCCCGGAGAAGGAATGAACCATGCACGTAGCTACAGCAAATGACTTGAAAGCAAAAAGAACGACTTCTACACCGCATGGGCAGAAGTCTCAACTCGAAGTTTTTTCCCTTTCTTTTTATTGACCTTTATCCATCCATCCTGAGGTGTGTGAGCTAAAACAACTTGAAGACTGGAGTTCTCCGACAGGGGGACCTCCTTGTCTGAATCAGAGGAGGAGGTCTCATGGACGCGTTTCTGGGCGAACGCTGTGACGGTGGAATGCATAGGATCCATCGTCTGAGGCGTCTGGTTTGGTTCTGCATCGCTCCCCTCATCATCGGAGCTTGAGGATTCAGAGCTTACTGCTGGCGGCAGAGAACAAGGGGTCCATCTCTTGGGCTTGGTCTTTGCAATGTTATCCTTTTTCGTTTTTGTAGGAAGTGAAGGGCAAGAATTCTGCAGGTGCCCCGTTAGGTGACAGTGGCGACAACGGAAGGCAGTATTCTCGTAATCCAGGTTCTGGGTCCAAACAAAGTCGTTGATCTTGAGATTGATTTGGTCTGGAAGTCCCTTGCTTAGATCTAATTCCACACATATTCTGGCGTATGTGTAAAGGCCTTGATGTTCCCGCCAAGAATCTCCCATTAAAAACCGGCCCAAGGTGTTGCTTATGCCCCTGTAGACGGCCATATGCCACAGGTGAGCTGGTAAGTTTGGAAGCCTGACCCAGACAGGAGTTCTGGTGATGACTGCAAATGCTGGGTCAAAATCTGGGAACCAAGGAGTTAAGAAGAGCCCAGCAGTTCCCATAAACCAAGGACCTTCTTCTAAGGCATGTTCATAATGCTTAGGATTGTCGAACATAACTATAAAATATCCTTTTGAACAGAAGCTGACCTTGCAATGGTGAGTCCAGTTGGAATGGATCCAGTCATAGAGGTCCTTAGAGCGCGGCCAAAGCCCATTGAATCTGCATATGATGGCCCTCTCTGCAAATTTTTGAAGGTCATCTGCGAGGCCAGGGTGGGAGATCTCAACAGAGGGAATCTCTTCCAGTTTGTCAACTAGAAAAGGCTGGGGTTTGGGGGTCTCAGGGGGTTTGGGATTCTCAGAGTGTACTGCATCTTTGTAGGAGAAGGGAGGAGCAGTAGAAGATTGTCCTGCAGCGCCACCTCTCAGACGAAAGGAAAACACTAAAGAGTTGTTACTTATAATGCTGTAAGAAGAGAGGGTAAGAAGGTCATCAAGTTGTTTACCTTGAAATAGAAGTCTTTGAAGGGCTGAGGGAATCCCGAACCGGCGTTCCAGATTAGCCTTGAGATTCTGCACCAGGTCGGAAGGGTGGACCCAATGCAGAATGGTCTTGCCAGAAAGCTGAGTGATTTGAATCTGAAAGGCGGCAGAGAGCATTTTGAATGCCTTCCAGAACGACACAGTGCCATTATCTTTTCGATCTCCGACTGCCTGATAATCTGGAAGCGGAAGGGGAAGAAATTGCTTCTGCAGATAGAAACAACTTCTCCGACCCAGATCCACTGTAAAAGTCAGGGCTGCAGAACTGTAGAGGAGCCATAAGTTCGTTTGCAGCAGCTGAGCCCTTGCCGCGCTGTTCTTATGGAGTGAATCGAGGGAGGCGTTTGCTTGGGGCGCATCCAGGGATTTTGTTGCAAGCAGAGAGTCGTGGCTATTGTCAAGCATGGCTTCAGAGTATCTGCTAAGATCGCCGACAAGCTGAAGAAGAAGTCGGCCATCAGTTGGGGTCGTAAGCGTCCATGCTACAACGTGGGAGCTTTTCAGAACCTGAAGAGTTGGGGCGGGATCGGCCGTCGCGGGAGAGAAAACAATCCGAGTCCCAAGCCTGGACGGCGCTGAAGCTTCAGAGGAGAGAGCGACCGAAAGCGAGTAGAGAGAGGAAACCCCAGATGCCATTCTTTCCCTGAAGCCAACAAACATCATTGGGTAATTTGATTTGAATGAATGTAGGATTTGTAATGATATCTACAGATTGAATATAAAGGATTACCTAATAACAATTTAATCCATATTCAAATGTTTTTTCAAGTTAGTTTTTCTTATTATGGTTTTAGAGTAAGAAATTTGTTGTTTTGTGTGTTTTTAAAAAAAAAATCTCTTTGACATTGTTTACCTTTTCGTTGTTATTAAAATGAAGACAAATATCTTCATATTTTAAGTATTATTTAATAAAATGTTATTTTGTTTCTATCATATTTTTGCTTAAAATATACAAGGTTTCTTTTTCCAATTTTCTATATACCATTCATTTGCCAATTTCACATTTTAAATAATAAGAGCTCGTCTTGTGCTATTAAAATTTTAGCTTCTCCCTGGAATGCAATATTCCTTATCAAAATGCTTCACCCAGAGTTTGAATCAAATTGGAGTAGAGAAAGAAATAGCCGTTGAAGTTTAAGTTCAGATCCGATGGAGCGTTGTGATCGAATTATATAACACAACCTACCCGGTTTATTTAAGTTTCACACCCTATCATACTCGGCCCTCTAACACGTTGTCCGTGCGTGCGTCCATATTTCCTAGGTAATTGATTCGGCTCATCTTCATTTCATATTCAGTCTGTGCGACCTGTCCTGTCCGGCCTGGGGCTCTGCCATACACATTTTCCAAGAAAGGGAGCACCCTGCAAGTTTTCTTTTAACCTGAATGTTTATTTGTGCAGATTCTCATGGCTAGCCATAAACACATTCATTAATTGAAGTGTTTAGAGGATGTAGGATTTAGTTCTTAATTTACATCTAGCGACTTTGTCCTGGAAATGGCTATAAGAAAGAAGAATGTTGCAGAGTTTTTTTTTTGCTGTTTGGCATCATTCATTCATGATATTCTTATCGGGTGGGATTAGACATTAGAATTCGTTATTGTAAAGCGGATTACAATTTGTGAGTTTAGGGCATGTTCTATTTATGAGGTTATGTCACAATTCAATTAATAGCAGCACAATTTCGCTTTGAATCTCTGCTTTAATTCTCATGGTTATCAATGTTTTACCGGTGGTGCAGCGCTGGGAAAGTGCGGATGTTATGGGAAACCGGAGATCATGGAATTATCGTCAGAATTTGGTACTGTAAAGTTGATTATAATTGTGAAGTTAGGTTCTATGTTATGTTCCATATTAATTGATAATAACATAATTTCTTGTTGAATCTTAGCTTTGGTTGAATATTAATTAGTGGAATTAACCGCAAATGTTCTTTATATTGCGAGCTCTGCATCTCTTGGAAAGGTGGGTCATGCATATTCTCCCATTTTATTATGTTCTTGCTAGAATAAGGTGGTTTCATTTCTTTAAACTAGTTGATCGGAAATATTTAAGTTAAACTGAATACATGATTAGAGTCAGGAGTATACTAAGATTCATTACATTTAATTCTTTTCTGATTGCAGTTTCGTCATCAATTGTTGAAAGTGGTGTTACTATAGGATGCAGAATGGATTAATTGGTGGGATTAATAGCGAATATTTTCTATATATTATGACCTTGGCATCAACAACCGGTGAGTAATTCACATTCTCTCATTTTCCTCTGTTCCTGCTGGAATAAAAAAGTTTGGGTTACTATGGCTTACCGCCTTGCCTTGATTGCTAAGATTATGTTAGACTTAATGCATGATTCTATTTACATTATTATAGAGAAGGTATGATTCTATATATATAATTTCAAGAGATTGAAATATATATATGAATCATGTCTGAAACATATTATTGTTTATGAAATTCTTTTGGTGAAAATCACATATAGGGAATTTTTGCCGACGCGTTTGGAACCAGCGAGTGTGGCTCATCATCAGGACAAGATGAGCCACACTCGCTGGTTCGAAAGGCGTTGGCAAAAATTCCCTACATGTGATTTTCACCAAAAAAATTTCTTACACATTTTATGGATCACAGAAGCAAAATTCCTAACATATTATTGTTCTTTTTTGTGGCTTTTTAATTTTATTTTGTTTGCCTAACTTAATTAATTAAAAACATATTGGATTTTTTATTTGTATTTAAATTTTAATATCAATATAACATAAAAATAATCAAAACATTGTCTTATGTTATGGAGTTTTATTTTGGTTTTGTTGGCCTAACTTAATTAAAACATATTGGATCTTTTATTTATATTTAAATTTTAATATAATATGACATAAAAATAATCAAAACATTGTCCTAATTTGCTAGCCATGTGAATCCAAAACAGAGTCTAGGGAGTGGGGCAAGCAAGTTTGCTTATTTGGCAAAATAGGTGTTAAATATGGCTTTGTTTAGTTTGTAAATTAAGATGTATTTAAAAAAAATTACATTAACATGGGTTTTCTATTAATTTAGAAGTGTAGAATGTAGATTAGTTTGTTTGTCAGGGATTTAGTCTTTATTAGGTTTTAGGTTCAAATTTTATGAGAAATTGAAGATGGAAGCCATTTATAAGAGAATGAAACTATTCCAAAGGCATCCAAACTACTTCACATAATTTTAATAATAGCATCGTACTAGGCTGGCCCTGGCCTGGACTCAACTTGATTACCTAAAAAAAAACAACACAAATCTTCTATTTATATTTAAATTTTGATATCAATTAGCCTAGAAAATGTAAAAATTGTATTAATTTGCTATCAATACTAACAATGTGAATCCAAACAAAGTCACACGGGTGGGTTAAGCAAGTTTGCTTCCTTTGTAGAACCAGAAGTAAATAAGGTTTTGGTTAGTAAATAAGGTTTTGGTTAGTTTAAATGCTAAAATATATTTAATACAACCCAAAACCCACATCAAATTCCCATTTAGTAATGTCTAGATATCAAATCCCTGCCTAAATATCAAATCCTTTCTCTGTAATGCCTAAATATCTGATAATTTGGGTTTCCCTTTCACATGAAACAAAAATTTACAGGATTCCCACGAATGATGAACACAACAATAATTTGAATGAGGAGCACAATTGGATACCATTTTCCAGAAAAATCAACAAATTACAAATATGCTAAAATGGAATTGGGAAGAAGCTAATCAAATGTCAAGATAATTTAGAAAGAAAAAAATATCATGAAATTATGTATAAAATATCTGCTCATTCGTGCTTAGAATTGTAAAAATTGTAATTGGTGTTGTGGATATGGAACAGAGTTGGGATGGAAGTGAATTTGTTGTGGAAATGAATTTATCTCTTGCAACTTTTTTGGAAGATTTGCAACCCAGTCTGAAGCTATTGACCCATCTTTTGGCCTAGCTTTACTAAACTTGATTAATTTCTTTGTGACAAAGATCAACAGAAAACTAGAATCACACGTCTTTGGATTGTCAAAGTAAATAGATTGCAAACTATCATTTAAAATAAAATTGGAGACTTAACATATGCTCCCATAAGTCTGAGAGCAAATGGCTGAAAATCATTTTTGGAATTTGGAAACCCAGAAACAGCCCCAGAAAATATGTAAGTCGTTCAGTGAAAAATGTTCTGGGACCTTTAGAAACTCGAACAATTGTAGAAAATGTCGTCCTCCATTCTGTTTCCATTTTTGCGCCATTTTCGAAGACGAGCGATTCTGTTTCTAGTAACACAGCAGGTCATTCGCCGGGGTATGTAGGTCATATGTAGTTATGAGTTTAATTATTTATGAAATATATATTTAATGAATTGTTTTTAGTGAGATTTTTTGGAAGTTTTTTTGGTCTAATTTCTCTAAAATCTGGTTGGAACTTGTTGAAATTAAAGATTTGATGGGTAATCCGAGCACAATAAGGCACTAGAAGTGCCTTAAAGTTTTTGAGAGTGTTAAATCTATATATATAGTCAAAAAAACCAGTTTAAATAACACAAATAAAGATTTCACCTCATTTTTTTTTGATTGAATTCGAGCACCGAAAATCCAAAAAAATCTCACTAAAAACAATTCCTATATTTAATATAGTTTTTATTTTTTCTAATATAATAAATTTTTAAAAAATTTATGAAAAAATATATTTTTAATATAATTTTTATTTATTTTTAATAAATAGTTTTTTAGGGTTTTATGAGTATTGTTTACAGTGTAAATGTGATAAAGCTGATGAGAGCTTATTATTAATAAGAGTGAGTTGGGACTTATAACCAAACAATGATATTGCTAAGCTTTTCACATAAAGATAGGTGAAGAGTATGAGTGGTTAATAATAAATTTAGTTTTAATTTTAATTATATATATATATATATATATATATATATATAAAATTTAATTTTATAATTTTATTTACCTTGTAACTTATTATTTTTAGTGTTATTTGTAATGCTTTCCTTATCATATTTTTTAGTGTTTCTTTTTAATTTAATTATTGATCTCCAAGTCTTTATTGGTTCTTTGTGTTAATTTTGTTTTCATTAATTATTTTTTTTAATATGTAGAATTAATTTATTAATTAAATTCAATTAAAATAGTGAAGGATCTTTTACTTTGTTTTAATCTTGGTATTTACTAGTATAAACTTACTAGTGTGGTTTAAATTTCTTTTATTTTTGTATTTTGGAGTTAAAAATCCTTGTACTTTGCTTTTTGAGAGAGACCTTTGTCAGTTTAAGTTTTTGACCTTTTGTTTCATTTTAGATTTTTTATTTTTTTTAATTGGTTTGGATTTATAGATGGTTGGCACTATTTTATTTTATTAATTTGTTTGTTTTTATAGTCATTACATTTAGTTATATTCATTATATGATTAAATTGGAAATCATCCATTGGAAATGAGCCCAACTTTACAAATTCATTCAAATTCATCTATTAAATTTGGTTGAATCGAAAGATACGTTTTAATTAGAAATGGAATTAAATTGCCTGAAATTTATTATTCATAATTAAAGGAATGTTCAATTTACACCGTTCAAATTCTCGTACACTAATCGAAGAGAGCCTTCTTGGTTGGCCAGCTGGCTTGACTCGCCCATTACAGGGCTGCAAATTGCCCATCCAAGTCGCACTTGCGACCATGCCTGTACCCACAACCGCGAATTTGTCGTATTTTATCTCCGTGACCTTAGTAAATTAATTATTAAATAATATATTCCTATTATATACATTATGTAATGAAGGACTTTATCAATGATATTTGATATTTGGTTGGACGAATGTTTTTTTGAGCTTGTCAAATTTGAACCTGAACATAAATTAGGTGATATAGCTTGTTTCGTTTGGACCATAGGGCATTTTGTTTTGCTAAACACTCGTAGATTTCTAGGTTGGCCTATTTTTCTTGTCTTCTTTTATCCATTTTTCCTTAGGTTTTACCTCCTTTTTCATAGAGCTTTTACTCTCACCTTCAAGGTTGCACTCTTCCTTTTAATTTTATAGGTTTTGCAATTTGCTTTTGACATCCATGACCCCTCTGCTTAACACCTCTCTTAAATTTGCATGTATAGGGGTGAAGAAGGGGCTTGGGGACTTCCAAAGATTCCATGATAGCCCTTGGCACCTCCATTCAATGGGGTCTTTGCATCGAGAATCCTCATTCTCCACCATTTCCTTAAGGCCATCACCATGGTTTGTTGCATGGAAGTTTATTTAAATTTCTCACCCTCATTTCTTTGTTCATGGTTTGAAACCTAACGTCATGCTAATGTCCTTTTGATAACAACTTTATTTTTTATGGCATCACCTCTTCATCATCAAGCACCTCCACTTCATTTACCTCATCCCATCTCCTCTTCCTCTTGGCCTCATGTTTTCGTGGCTTGGAGGCAAAAGACCATATTTGCACCAAGATGCCTAAAAAGAACTAATGCATTACACGTTGTGTGAAAATTTTGTTACCTGAATTCCTACTGCAACAACTGATTTAGTTTCTTCTATTTGTTAAATAAATTGAACAACTTATCTACTGTTTTCTATGGTAAATATCGAAACTAATATACTACAGTCTTCACAAATAAAATATTGCGGAAAAAATAATGTTGGAAGAATATATGCACACACACACACAAATACACAATTATTTTTAGACTAATTCCCCGAAAAAACTCAACTCGGGAAAACCGGTGTAGCAGCTGAGGGTTTGATTATTATGCAGTAATAAATCTGAGTACAAGTCTATGGATGCTTAAATCTAGCAATCCATACAGAGAAATAACTGACAGTAAGTCTAGTGAGAAAAATCTCACTCCCACAAGCGATCCGACACTAACCTTAGCGCAAGTTGAGCTGCTCCTTGCTGCCTTTGCGCAGTCACTGTGTCAGCCTGCACAGTATTGAGTCCCACAAACTCAAAATTGTTTCTCTTCTCGCAATCTGACTAGTTGTTGTCTGGGAAATGGATCCTTCTAACCTCCCAACTCTCTCTCCGACTTCTGGCACTGAAACAACTCTTCTCCCTAGCAAAATACGGAATCTCCTCTGAAGCACTGTGTTGCCTCTGCGTGGCTCTGCATTGCCTCTCTATGGAACTCATTGCCTCTCTGCAATGCACTCATCGGATCTGAAAAATCTTCCTCCGACCTTACTATCCCCGCCCCTCTCTCACTACTGCGAGCTCACTAGCTCTCTCTCCAGCAACTCAACGTTGCTACTTAGGAAATCGATCTGCCAGTGAAATCGAATTCTATAAGTGTGTTCTCCAAGCCCCATCGAGTTTCTTCTTATAATCTCTCGTTGAGACATCAACGACCGCGATTATAACTTAATCGATGGCTAAGATTAACTAGAACTCGATCCAAGTGTTTTCCTATAAGATTTTCATCATGACTTAATTAATACCCTTTTAATTCATTATATTTCCTAAGTTTAGACTTAGGAAATATTAAAAATTGATTAATTATTTTAATTAATTTGTCTCTAGATGGAATTTCCAAAAACGATTTCTGAGTATTGGAGAATACATGTATTCTAACCTCTTTGCCAAATCTTGAGGCTAGAACACATCCGCTGCTACAAAAACTATCACATTGGGGTATCTATACTTCCAATTCTAAGGGCAAATTACATATACTTTCTTTATTTTGTTTGATATTAAATTTTTTTTTTTTTTTTTTTAATTTTAATTTTGAATTTCTTATTTTACAGTATCCTTTCGCTCATAGCATATTATTTCACTTGGTTTGCAATATTTAATTGAGTTTGAGGATGATAACATTTTTTTGTCTTCCCATCATAAACACAAGTGCACAACAGGTCCCTATCACTTTGATTATTTTATGTAATGTGTACCTATTATTTGGATTATTACCCTTGTGGCAAGTCAAATTTTCATTCAACTTGCGACAAACCTCTTTCCCTTGCTTCTTTTCACAGTTTATATTTTATTTTACAAAGGGAAATCAGTGAACCTATAGGCATATTATTTAATCTCATTATAGACAATGGGTTGAGGAACCAATTTTGTTTTGAGATTTTTAGAAAATCTGAAGGAAACTATTTCCTTTCCCTCAATGTACTAGTCTAAAATGGCTAAGTAAGATCACATGAAAGGAATTGAATAATCAAACCATTTTCATATATTTTATAATCGTATTGAAGCATGAAGTGAAATACCTTGAACCAAGAAAAATTTGAACAACCTAGATGAATGAACTTTGTCTTCTCGACATGCAATTTCAATTCCCCATGCTTGGCCTTAGAGCTTGTGTGGCTCAAGATAACTTTTGAATAATCCCAAATTACCTGTTACATTTTTGGTGACTCCACCATTGCCCAACACAGTTACAAGCTAGTTCAAACTTGGTATCTTTTGTGGTTCCTCATGGTTTGAATCCACTATGCTTTGTGTAGAAAATCTAACAACGGGATTCGATCCGATCTTATAATGTACTAAAACAAGACACTGAATCCTTCTACAATTTGCGGAAATAAAACACGATCACACAATCACATAACAAGTGAGAGAAAGAGACAATCAATCGCATAACACAAGATGTATCTTGGGAAAGCACGCTGCTTAAAACTCCGCTATCTGTGTATTGTATAAAGTCAAGACCATGAAACAATACAATGCTTTTTTCTCTTAGAGAAATTCCTGCACTCTGCCAACTGTCTCACTTTGATCTAGGCAAAATAAGCCAATTACTTAACCAATTCTTAGCCTTTGCTCAACCTGCCTTGCTCACGCATTCTTGAAGGAATTATCGCCCTGTTAAATAGGAAATTCCTTCTACTTGATTGCGTAATGCATCCTTGGCCTCCACATGACTCTATAACTAACCTGTACAATTTTCTAATTATCCAACTGATAGTTATCATCCCTTTAACCTCAATCTCAACTGGGCCTTCCTTAGAACTGACATGCAACAATTATTTATAGTGAATTATCAATTAACTGATTGATCACTACTTGTGAATTATATCAGATTTAATTCACTGGACCTATCACTAGCTCATCTCTCATTTAGAACTAGTTAAACTAATTTTAACTCAATTAATTGAGTTAACTAATTACAACTCACAAATAACTATAACTGGTTCCCCTTAAATCATGGGACAACTCCACATGCATCCTATCTATTGATTTTTCGTAGCATCGGAATGTGCTCTAAGTCTCAAATTTGGTGTGGAGGCTTAGACTCTTGTATTCTAAAGCACCCTGAAAGCGTTTGTGGAAATTCCAATCAGATTTTGTTTTATTTGAAAAATTAATTATTTTAATAGGGACCCTAAGTCTAACTTAGGGAAGTTAAATAATTTAAGGGTATTAAATAAAACAGAGTGTGAATCTTTCAGACGACATGGATCAAGTCATATTATGATCTTAGCCGTTAATTAGACATCTAATCTGGGTCGTTGATTTTTCAATGAGAAGACTATAAAGGAAGGCTTGAGGGTCATTTGGAAAACACACCGAGACACTGAATTGATCTAAGATCGAAATTTCTGGGGCGGGGTTTTGCTGAGAAATTCGAACTGGATATCTAAGCAGTGAGGGTAGAGATAGCCATCCGGAGAGGAAGATATTTCCTCAGTCTGGTGGAGCATCAGTCAGAGATAGAGGCAAAGGTGATCTAGCCTAGCCAGCGTGGTAAGGAGGGGCGGATGCAATGACTGCGTAAGCTCACACAGAGGCAGAGGCAGAGGTTTCAGAATTTTGTTGGTGGATCAGTTTCGGAGGTCGGGATCCAGAAAGTGGCACTGGGAGGTTATTCCTTAGCATCCATAGAGGCAAAACGACTTGGAGGAGGGTTGACGCTGAGCCTGGAAAGGGGTGATGCAGTGGCTGGAAGTTCCAACGCTGGGACTGCACAGAGCCTGTCTAGAGCAGCGTTTTCTTCATCCGGATCAGCCGGAAACTCGGTGATTGAGTGAGGTATTTCTCAAAAATTATTTTTCTAGTATTTCTCTCTCTGTAACTAAATTACCCAAGGGTATTCAAACATTTCTACTGCTTAATGATAAAACCCTTAGATCTGTTGCACCGGTTTTCCCGCATTGGGTTTTTTCGGGGACTTAGTCCAAAAATAATGGTGTCATATGGGTGAATGATTCTCCTTATTCAGTTCCTTGTTTTTGAATCAAATTTTAGTGTAGGTTGCTTCAGTGGTTACTTCGATAATTCTGATTGAATTAATTAGTAATGTAATTTACTTAATAAGAGAAGTGCACTCAGTTGTTGCAGTAGGATTACTTAGATGTATGAGATCTAGGATTTTTCACATGGTATCAGAGCATTGATGTGAAACAAGGACAGATATGTTTTCTGAAGTGCAAGATGTTGTTGTTGTAGTGTAATAGAACGAATCCCCAGAGGGATTGCGCAGATCAAGCCAGGAGGGCTGAAGCTTCGAGGTTGTCGCTCTCTGAGTGAGTCAACAAAGAGGTATGACTTCCAGTTCGAGTTTTTGTTGTGGCAGAGGGTGCTGCGCAAATGCTCCACGCAGAAGACAGAGGGACGTAGTTTTCCGACGTTGTTGCTAGGCAAAATGCGTTAGAAGGAATTAGACAGACACATTGAGGGAATTATTCCTCAGTGATTTTCTGACCGAGGAAATCATCATTTTTCAATAGCTGAGTAGTAAAGGGGCTACAGATCTTACTACTCCATCAGGGAGTGCGTAAGCCTGCCAGGGACTGCGCAGTGGGGAGAAAGAGGGAGTAGATTCGATTGTTGATTGGTTGATATGGCATCTCATGGACTTCGTGACCAGGATCGATTGGAGGGCTCCTCCAACTATCTGATCTGGAAGGAACAGGCTAAGTTTCTTCTTGATAATATGGTTCGAAGTTGTTTGTGGAAAACGTGGTAGCTGAACCTACAGATCCGGATCAAAACAAAAGGTACAAGGCGGATATGGCGAAGGAAAATAGGTTGATCCTTGATGGTGTCAAGGATCACATCGTCTCACATGTGGCAAGCAAGGATATTTCCAGAGATATGTGGGTGGCTTTGCACGATCTATATGAGGGATATTCCGAGTAGCGAAAGTTGTACTTGGAGCAGAAGCTTTAGATGATCCAGATGCGGAAAAGGAAGTGCGTGGCTTCATACCTCATGCGGTTTCAAGAGGTTCGTGATTAGCTGGTTGCAGTGAATGCTACACCTACAGCTGCAGCCATGGTATGGATGACCCTTAACAATGTCACGGAGGAGTGGCAGCTGTTTGTCCAAATCATATTGGGCTGGGCAACGTTACCTAGTTGGGAGCAGTTGTGGTTAGCTTTTCAGGAGGAAGAGCTGAGGAGGGATCTCATCAAGTGTAAACTTGATGGTAGCAGTGGAAGCGGATCGAAATCAGTGGTGGAAGAGGAGGATGCAACCCTTACATCAAAGGGACAACAGACACAACAAAAATCGAAGCGTGATGTTTCGAAGGTCAATTGTTTCAGATGTGGTGAGATGGGCCACTATGCATCTCAATGTCCTCTGAAAAAGAAGGAAAAAGATGAGAAACATGACCTGAAGGATGCAGTCGCGAGAATCGAAGAGGATGAGGTGGCCATGAGTGCCCATGCTTCTCTTGGTGGGAAGTGGGGTGATATGGAGTTGTAGTTCCTTGAACTTCAGTTGGGCAAGATCCTTGAGGAGCCCACCTCATGGATCATACCTTTCTACGGGAGCCCATGATCAGCAGTAGAAAGATGGATGAGTTTCAGTGAAGTCGAGGAGTGATGGAGAAGAAAGTGCATTGGGTAGCAGCGCTAATTTCTAGAGCAGCGCAGAGCAGAGGCAGTAGCAACAAGGCAGTGCACAGTGGTGCAGCGCAGTGCAGAGCAGTGCTTATGTAGTGCAGAGCAGCAATAGCGCAGAGCATCAGAGGTACAGTGCAATAGCTATCAACAGTCAGATCCTTCAGCACTGAGGAGCATCCGTTGAACACTTGTTCAGTTTTGGGTGAGTTTCAGTTGTTTCTCTCAATAGTTGAGTTGTAGTGCAAATGTAGTGTTAGCAGTTGCAGTGCTAGCAGCATAGTAGATGCAACACTTGAGAGGGGGTGATCCAGGTGGATATTGGTGGCCACCTGCCTATTCCACTTGGGGCTCCACCATTGTTTCTTTCAGTTTTTCAGTTTCCTTAATTGTAGATAAATTTACTATTTTTAGCAGTTTTTTGGGTCCTGAACTTCCAGAGTTCTTTTGAGGCCCTAAATGACACTTTTTGGGAAAACTGGGATAGATCTTTTTGTAGTCCTTGGATAGATATTTCTAACGAGGTATTGTGTGCATCAAACGGAGATCGTATGCCAAAGTTATGTCCCCGGGAAGTTGTTGTACCAATTTACCCAAACGGGACCCATAGTTTTGGTGCTTCATCTCCTAGGGCTAGGTTTTTTGATGTTTAGGGTTTTCCATTGTTTCTCAATAATAAATAGGCCTTCGAGCCTCATTGTAACACAGTTTAGAGGCCTGTAGCCGTGACATCTCTTCTCAGAGATAAGCTACCAGCGCCCTAGCTAGTTTATTTCCATTCTGTCTGTAACCATATTTCAATTATGTGATATTAATGAAATGAAGTCTTATTTCTGTTGCATCTCTGCGTTTATGTGTATTTCTGTATTTTATTGCGTTCCTGCATAAGTCCAGATCAGTGGTATCAGAGCGGTCTGCTCTTTCTCGATCCTTATTTGCATGTCCCCAATGAGGTCGGGTTATAAGGAGTTAGGGCTCGATCTGGTTGAACCTTTTCAAGATCAGCCTCGCAAACCCCGATGGTCGCCCATGGGGGACGAAAAGAAAGATGAGGGAGCAAGAGATCCTATCAAAATATTGCTCAAGGAGGCCCTCGAGAAACAAAGTAATGCGATCATGGATAACTTTGCCCAGATCCTTCAATGGCTTCCCACCGGCGGTGCAACTCCTTTTAAGGTACAAGTAAACTTTGACATTCCCATATTTGAGTGCCAAATAGATGCAGACGTTGTAGATATATGGTTGAATCTATTAGAAGCGTATTTCTTGGTTCATAACTTTTCCAACAGGGAAAAGATTACTTTTTCACTCCTCAAAGTCGCCCCCCATGTCAAGGACTGGTGGGAAACCTACTGTGAGCAAAATGACGGGAGGGAACCCTCTCTATTTTCGGCCGCATCCACTTGGAATTCTTTTTGAGACGACATCAAGGAACAATATTATCACATGGGGAGCTATGAGGACAAGTACATACAATGGACTACGTTGTGGCAACAAAGGGATCAAGATGTGCATGAGCTGACGAATCTGTTCCATACCCTGCGCACAAAATTGGGTATCAAAGATTAGGAGAAACATTTGGCGCTGAAGTACCATAGTTGTCTGCACAGATGCATTCAGGAGGAAATGGAGTTCCTTGACATATCCTCGCTTGGCGTAGCATATCGGTATGCTGCCAAGATTGAGTAGAAGTACAAGCAGAAGAAGTGAGACTTTGGATCTGCAAATCAAAAGTAAGGGAAAGGTGTTAGGTCCCCGTAATTTGTCAGATTGGCAAGACCAAATGTACAAGGGTAACATCAAACCAATCTTTGGAGTCCTAGGACCTAGCCTTCCTGGACTCAGAGAGGGCTCTCTTTATGTTTGTGTAAAGGATGTAACTTGATAGCTTTTAGGGTTTTGATTTTAGGCTAGTTATAAGTGTTAGGGTTTGTTTGTTTGATTTGTTTGGTTGGGTTGGTTGTTAAGAAGAACAGATAGAGTAGGAGAGGTTTAGACCATTGGGCTATGGAGTCTGCAAAAGGTCTTGAAAGGTACAACAATAGATCAAGGATGTATCACAGGGCAAGTATAACAAAGCTAAATGGATCTTCAAGGCTTAGGCGAGTGAAGTGAACATTAAATTGTGAACAAAGTAGGTGCAAAGGGTATTTAAGAATCCTTTGCCAAATACTACAACAAGAAATGCCTTTAAGAATACTATGCATGAAGACAAAACCAAAGACAGGGCATACCATACTTCTTTGATCAATCCCTAGCAAGCAAACATTAAGACAACAACTCAGTAAACCCTAGAGAGCAGGGAACTCCTAACCTCTCCAACTATCTACCTTCAGAGAAAGAAAACATTCAAGATGACATATAGTAATGATCAAGAAGCAAGGAACTCCTAAATTTCCTTAATCATACTACAAAGAACTTCAAAGCAATCATTTAAGATGAGCAAAAGGGTAGGGAAAACCATAGACCTCTTCAGCTAAACCCTAGTTAGCAATACTTTGAAGAAAATACCTCAAAAACAATGTTTAAGGGATTCCAAAGGGCAGGGCTAACCATAAACTGCTTTGGCACTGACTCCATTAAATCATTCTTGAGATAAACAAGCTGAGTGAGATTAGAGAGCAACTAAGAATTCTCTAAACTGACTTAGCAGAGGAAAACATGAAAGCAAAAGAAGCAGACAAACTTAATGAGCTTTTGACAGCATACCTTAAGCTAAAATTTCTGTTCTAATGCTAGAGAAAGATGACACAATATGTAAAACATAAGAAAATGAGAACAAAACGAGAAAGACATCACCATTAGCTATGTTCATGAATCCTGCAAAGTGCTTTTCTCATTGATATTCATTTCAGAATATTCACAATGCTCCAAAACCAAAAAGCTCCTCACAACTCAAAGTCTATGAGGTTTGTCTCCACAATCAACCAACAACTAAAATGAGGCCTCAATGTTGTATTTAACAATCAAGGAGGACCAAAACCCTTACTAGGGTTTCCAAAATATCACAAATGCACCATAAATGCCATTTTTGTCCATTAAGACCATGCAAGGCCCAAGGCACAAAATATCTAAGCTAATAAATGCAAAATAACTTCTAACACCTAACTTTGGAGTGATTTGCCCAAAAACCTCAAAATATCTATTTGCAATAAATTTGTGTCTTTTGTTGACTTTTGCAGGCAAGGGCGCAATAGTGAGGTCCAAGGGCGTAGCGCCTGCACTGGAAAAATGGGTCACCTTGCAGCTAAGTTTTGAAGGCCTTTCCGGTGTCGAAACGAGCTCCGTGATAGCTCGTTGGAAAGCTTGTCGAGTCTACTTTCCAAAACCGCCTTCAGTTTTTCACTTGGTGTCCATTTGTCTGCCCAAAAACCAAATCTTCCAAGACTGTTAAGGGCGCAACGCCTGCCCTGAAAATTGGGCAGAAAGGTGGTTTTTTGGGTGTTTTTGGCACTTCTGGAGGACCAAATCTGCTCCAAATGACCTGAAATTTGGTGTGCATGATGCCCTTGGCCTAAGGAACCTAAAAATGTAAACCATTCCTCAAATGGATGCCTCAAGAAAAAGCACAGCGCCAACACTAGGAAAAATTGCCTGTTTTGTAGTTGAGATTTGGAGGCCTTCCCGGTGTCCAAATGAGCTCCATGATAGCTCATTGGAAAGCTTGTCCAGTCTAGTTTCCAAAAATACCTTTAGTTTTCAAAAATGGATGCCTCAAGAAAAATCACAGTGCCAGCACTTGGAAAAATTGCCTGTTTTGTAGCTGAGATTTGGAGGCCTTCCTGGTGTCCAAATGAGCTCCATGATAGCTCATTGGAAAGCTTTTCCAGTCTAGTTTCCAAAAATACCTTTAGTTTTCAGAATGAACTCCATTTACCTGCCCAAAAACTCATTCTCCCAAGACTCCTATAGGCAAGGGTGCATCACTCAGGTCCAAGGGCGCAGCGCCTGCACTGGAAAATGGGTCACCTTGCAGCTAAGTTTTGAAGGCCTTCCCAGTGTCGGAATGATCTCCATCATAACTCGTTGGAAAGCTTGTCAAGTCTACTTTCCAAAACTACCTTTAGTTTTCATAATGGAGTCCCTTTACCTGCTCAAAAACCCATTCTCCCAACGCTGTTAAGGGTGCAGCGCCAACCCTGAAAACAAGGCAGAAAGGTGAAATTTTGCATGTTTTTGGCCCTCTTGGAGGACCAGTCTTGCTCCAAATGAGCTGAAACTTGGTGAGTGTGATGTCCTTCGCCTAAGGAACCAAAAAATGTAAAGTTTTCCTTTAATGGATGCCCCAAGAAAAAACGCAGCGCCCTTGGCCCTCAAAAACAATCAAAAACCAAAAATGTCAAAAGTTGCCCAAATTTTGAAATTGCCTTGCTTATGGTGTTTGGGATGCCTGTAGATATAGATCAGCCAAGTTTTCAAGGTTTTCTTTGTCTTTTAGCCTCATTGGGTCCATCATATCTTTCATAGGCCTTATTTCCCTCATTGCTCTTTCCTCACTGTTTGATTCTTCATTTGTTTGATTTCTCATGGGTATCTGCCTCACTGACATTTACCTCATTGCTATCATTTTCCCTTTCCTTGCTGCTTTCTCCTTCACTAACATTAGCCTCATTGCTATCATTTTCCCTTTCCTTGCTGCTTTCTCCTTCACTGGGATTAGCCTCACTGATATGTGCCTCATTTCCCTCACTGCACTTTTATGACTACTAACTTCATTGCCCACATCATCACTATCCTTTGCTTCAAATTTCTCTGCCCTACTAACATCATCTTCTTTGCTTCCTTCTTCATTTCCCTTTCCTATCTTTATGACATTTGTCCACTCTGCCTTTGAGAAAACCCTAGAACTGCTGTGAAACTGATATGAAGAGGGTAATGAAGTGGAAGTATACTAGTGAATGAAGTGAGTGATTGAGGGTGTAAATTAGGCAGAATGAGAGGCTAAATAATTTTGAAGGAAATCCAGCTGATATGTCAAACTTTGCTTTGAAAACGCCTTGCACTAATGGAAATTTGAGATGAAGGAGGGCATGTAATGTCAATGCTTTTGCAATGTAAGGGGCTACGTGTTATGTCAAGCCCTTGATGGATGAAAAACTTTAAACCAATGCAAACACCTTAATTTCACCTCCTGTCTAGACTGATATTCTTTATGGGTAGATAAAGAAATGGAAAATAGTGATTTGCAAGTTCAAGCCTTAGGGTAGCCTCTTAGGGTTTCAATTTCTTTCAAATAAATCATCCAAAATGCTTGAGAATGATGGTAGGGCATCCACTTACCTCTATCAGAGCTTTATAAAACCTTGGAGGAAACTTAAAAGGGCTCTGAAGTGGTTTGAGGGGTTAATTTTCTTAGGAAGCCCTCTTGGCCAAGGGCGCAGCGCTCAATCCTAGGCGTGCAACGCCTTTTTGCAGAGGGCATTTGGAGGCCTTCCCGGTGTCCAAATTGGGCCCATTATAGTTTGTTGGAAATTTTATCCTGTCTACTTTCCAAATTTACCTTTTGTTTGCTGATTGGAGTTGATTTGACCTATCAAAAGTTGATTCTCCCAAGACTGGTCAAAAAGTGTTGAATGATGGTGCATAAATGAAGAGTGCTGGTCCAGGCAATTTCTGGAGGCCTTCCCCAACTCCGAATTGAGCTCATGATAGCTCATTGGAAAGATCTTCCAGTCTAGTTGTCATTTGACTCATCAAGAAAGAAATTTGGGTAGTCTAGCTATGAGAAAACTTGATTTTCCCAAGGTCACTCCAGAAGTGTAGCAATTCTCCCGTGACCCCTGTATTTTTGACATTGCTCTAAAACCATGACACCTGTGTAAAATCTGAAGGAGGTTTTTCTTCTTGGACCTATGATGGACATAAAGGTCTCTCACTTTTGTCAAATTCATCTCTGTTTGGTCAGAAACAAAGTTTGAAGCAAAACTGGTCCTATGAGTGACAAATGGCTTGGCTCTTGAAATGAATTCCTGGAAAATGATGGAGGCATGATGTTTATGAGTTGGTATGGCTTCATGATTGCTGATATGACCTACCATATGGATCTTCTGCTCCTATGCCTCTTTTCCATAGCAAACCCTAGCCTAGTGGAAGAGTATATTAGGGTTTAGTGCTTCCTCCATGTCATTTTCTGCAAGGGGTCACTGTTTTGGCACTCAACTGGACTATCAAGTTCAAAACCGTAGTTCTCCTCAAGACCAAGTTTTCCTCCTCTGCTGTAAGTTGTCTTCCTTTAGGAACATACCATTTACCTTATCAATTTCTTTTGTTGATTGACCTCTTAACACTTCTGCAAAAGTGTCAAGCTTGTCCATTACTTCATGTGCAAACTTTGAAAATGAATGGTAGTCTTTTTGGGAAATGATGACCTTGAACCAAGTAAAACCCTAATTGACCTAGTGGGAGGCTTCTTTGACTGGAAATTGGCTTCGAGTCTTCAAGTGTAGAAACAGAGTATTTGACAAATTGAGATATCAAAGATCCAAAATCCAATGTACTTGATTTATCTAAAGAGCCTACAGAGATAGTTTTGAGACCATCAATGCTTGAGGAATTTGGGAATCATGGGAAATGAGTTGGCTATAGGAAACCCTAGATGGAAAATGGAGTTATGAGCAAGGGAAAACAGAGTAATGAGGTCATAGGTATGGAGATGAGAGGCACAAACCATTAAGGAGCCTTTTGGGAGTGGCAGTGTGACCATGGAATGGAAAAATGGTAGGATAGTGAAAAATTTTCTATTTAGGATAATGAAGGCAGTGAGATTTCTAAAACTTACAATATTCAGGGAATTTTGTTTTTAGAAATCTAGAACCAATCTATAGTCATCTACAGAGAGTAAAAATTATGGATGACTAACAGTGGCTCCACTTGGGGAGGGCAACTCATTTTCAGGAGGTGTCCAGAACCTCAGAGTTTTAAAGACCATTACCTTACTTGTACTTGGCAGATCCCTCTTCCTTCATTTGTTGATGTTCTCTTGAAGCTATGATCTCAAAAATCTGAAAAGACATGATTGCTTCAATATCAGTTCTACCTACCCATCATACTTTGCCTAACATTTTTTCTTCCTCCAGGTGCACTTGAACTGGCAAACCTTTGACATTATCTTATTTTGAAAGCATAAAAACAACTATCTACTTCTACCCTTATCACTCCCAAGAGTTCAGATTAGGCTAGTGAACTCTCTTATTCTCTACTTAGTCTACTCATCTGTCAAGATTAAACTATTTTACAGACTTTATTCTCTAACCTACTAACATGAAATTCAAAATATGACCAAACTAGGATTAAACAATCTGATTTGTCATGGGCTGTGGCATTTGAACAAGCTGCACACAGACATTATTTTTGTTCAATTGAAAACTAGAAACTTGAGGGCTGTGGTTTAGAGTTTGTTATGCATCCCTCTCATTTATCTTTGGTTCTAAATTTGAGCTTTGGGAACCATTATCTCTTCTCCTAATCTAGTTTACTGATAAGTCAAGCTTAAATGGTTTGACCAGTCTTCTTTCACTAACCTATCAGCAGAAATTTAAAACATGTTCAGTCATGATTAGGCTAGATGACTCAATCAAGACTTTTTCTCAAAGTTAGTGGCATTTAGGCTTGCACACTTTCAGCAATACTCTTTTATGGTATGGGGCTGTACCTCTTCTTTTCATATGCCCTCTTTTTCATCATTTCTTTGTTTTTGTGTTTTTATTTCTCTAGATCAGCATTCTAAAACTAAAAACTAGAAAGATGCTCATAGTGTTGAGCTTATTTTCATATCTATCCATCCTAATCTAACCTATATAGGATATACATTCATTTGGTGAACTCCCTTTTCCAATATAACCAATCAAGCAGATGATTCCATGATTGATCTTTGTTTAGCTCTTTGAGGGTGCTGAAAAAATCAAAAGGCCACTCCCACCTCACTTGTGTTTGAACATTAGTGCCTAAAATTTTCTTTAAACCTTGCATCAAAGTACTCCTGACATGTTTTACTCCCTCTTCAAATGTCTCTAAGAAAATAGCAAAGGGATCTTGAAACAATACCTGGCCTAGAGGATTCGGGAAATAAGATTCATCCAGGATTGCTTCTTCCTCCATTGGCTAAGCTTGGGATTCTTTTGGGAAAGAAACTCCACCTCTTCCTCATGATCATCTGCACTGTCAGTCTCATCATATATTGCAATGTTGTCCTCTAGCAAAATCGATATGTTCTAATAGAGTGGGTTGAATTCAGTGTGAAGGCCATCATATTGATGAGTGGGAGTACTCTTTGGCAACAAATCTTCTTGAGAAGACAACATAGCAACTCTCCCGTGATTATCAGTTTCCAATCCTTCATCTGCAATTTGAAATTCAATGGGACTTGGTGGTTGCAAATCTGGAGCTGAGGAGGATTCTATATCACAAATGATTTCCACAACCATTTCAGGAAAAGGTTTCTCATTAACAAATTGCTCAAGAAGTTCATTTTCTTCCCCAACCTCAACATCAAAACTGAAAGAATACTGATTTCCAATCACATGAAAGTTATTTCTGATGGACTGAAATGAAGTAGAGCAAAGAGTCAGAGATCCTTCACTTACTTCTAGACTTTCTAGGCTTTCCTCATCAGTGTCATAGATGATATGTATTGGCTGATTACTGTTTTCAAGTTGATGAAAATGATCTTTCTCCCACAAACCAACTACTGATTGCTCTGCAAGGTTAGCTTCTGTTTGGAGAACATCATTATCAGACTGATCAAACTTTGGAAAATCATCAAAATAAGTAATGTCACCAATCAGACATATTGGATTATCAGATGTTTCTCCTTGAATTGGTGTATATATCTATTTTCTGACCTATGATAGGTGGGATTAGCAGGAAAATGAATAGAAATGTTCTGTTTACATGAAGGTTTAGAGGTTGGCTGCATGTTTAACATCTGATTTATTTCCTCTTCAGTTAAAAGAGGAGGCATTTTTCTCTTTCTTTGGATAGAACTACAACAGTTCTCTTTCTCTTGTGAAAGCTGATTATAAGGCTAAATGTTTTCTTGAGCCTCACCTAGAAGAGATGACAAATCATCACTTGTGCCTTCAGAGGGATCCTGTGGGTTCTCTTTCATTCCCTGATTGATTTCATCCTCAACCAACTCTTCTTGGTTGTCATAATAGTTATCTTGAGTATGAAATGCATGAATCTCATCTAAAAGACTTTCAGGGTGCCAATTCCTAAATCTTCATCAATGTTTACAAGGTGTTGTATGAGATCTTCAGATTGATCACAACAATTTTTAGCTAATGATAAAGATGAACAATTTTCTTTATAATGTTCATAAAACACCTTGTGGAAATCCTTTAAAGAAAACAATCTACCAGGGTCTAGGCCTTCATACCATTTTCTTGCCTTTCCTTCTAATGTCCCCATGAACATTTTCATGAGGCAGTCCTCATGCCATTCAACTTTTAACCTCCATACATGTATATTAAATTTGATGAGATGTAACAAGGGGTCATCAAATTTTCATCTTGGAACATAGGCAGGATTGAAAACTAGTTTATCTAAGGCATTTTGTGTGGGAACCCAGGGATGTGATCTCTTTTCATTGGAGCATATCTCCGTTGTATCCTTGGATCCATGTTTGTAAATCAGAAAGGGTCACTGCATCTATTCAACTAGTCTAGAGTCTTCTATCACTGGAGTCATTAGGTCTATTGAGAGTTGTGGAGTTGCCAGGTGGAGGATTTCAACTTTGCTGTCCACCATCATAAGTACTAGGATTGATTATTTCACTCCCAAGGGAGTCTGTGAGAGTTAGTGGGATCAACAGGGCTACTGAAGACTAGTGGAGTCACCAGGTGGATGATGTTTACTGTTTTAAGAATTTACTTGTTGTCCACCGTCAACAACTAAATACCAATCTAAGGATGTTTGTGGGTTTTATGAGGTCCTAAGGAATACTTAGATTGTCACTAACTCAGAGGTCCCACTATGATCACCATTATGTTAGGTTCCCGTAATTTGTCAGATTGGCAAGACCAAATGTACAAGGATAACATCAAACCAGTCTTTGGAGTCCTAGGACCTAGCCTTCCTGGACTCAGAGAGGGCTCTCTCTATGTTTGTGTAAAGGATGTAACTTGATAGCTTTTAGGGTTTTGATTTTAGGCTAGTTATAAGGGTTACGGTTTGTTTGTTTGATTTGTTTGGTTGGGTTGGTTGTCAAGAAGAACAGATAGAGTAGGAGAGGTTTAGACCATTGGGCTATGGAGTCTGCAAAAGGTCTTGAAAAGCACAACAATAGGTCAAGGATGTATCACAGGGCAAGTATAACAAAGCTAAATGGATCTTCAAGGCTTAGGTGAGTGAAGTGAACATTAAATTGTGAACAAAGTAGGTGCAAAGGGCAGTTAAGAATCCTTTGTCAAATGCTACAACAAGAAAGGCCTTTAAGAATACTATGCATGAAGACAAAACCAAAGACAGGGCATACCATACTTCTTTGACCAAACCCTAGCAAGCAAACATTAAGACAACAACTCAGTGAACCTTAGAGAGCAGGGAACTCCTAACTTCTCCAGCTATCTACCTTTAGAGAAAGAAAACATGCAAGATGACATATAGTAATGATCAAGAAGCAGTGAACTCCTAAATTTTCTTAATCATACTACAAAGAAATTCAAAGCAATCATTTAAGATGAGCAAAAGGGCAGGGCAAACCATAGACCTCTTCAGCTAAACCCTAGTTAGCAATAATTTGAAGAAAAGACCTCAAAAACAACATTTAAGGGATTCCAAAGGGCAGGGCTAACCATAAACTGCTTTGGCATTGACTCCATTAAATCATTCTTGAGATAAACAAGCTGAGTGGGATTAGAGAGCAACTAAGAATTCTTTAAATTGACCTAGCACAAGAAAACATGAAAGCAAAAGAAGCAGACAGACTTAATGAGCTTTTGACAGCATACCTTAAGCTAAATTTTTTTTTCTAATGCTAGAGAAAGATGACACAATATGTAAAACATAAGAAAATGAGAACAAAACGAGAAAGACATCACCACTAGCCATGTTCATGAATCCTACAAAGTGCTTGTCTCATTGATATTCATTTCAGAATCTTCACAATGCTCCAAAACCAAAAAGCTCCTCACAACTCAAAGTCTATGAGGTTTGTCTCCACAATCAACCGACAACTAAAATGAGGCCTCAATGTTGTATTTAACAAGCAAGGAGAACCAAAACCGTAACTAGGGTTTCCAAAATATCACAAATGCCCCATAAATGCCATTTTTGTCCATTAAGACCATGCAAGGCCCAAGGCACAAAATATCTAAGCTAATAAATGCAAAATAACTTCTAACACCTAACTTTGAAGTGATTTGCCCAAAAACCTCAAAATATCTATTTGCAATAAATTTGTGTCTTTTGTTGACTTTTGCAGGCAAGGGCGCAACAGTGAGGTCCAAGTGCGTAGTGCCTGCACTGGAAAAATGGGTCACCTTGCAGCTAAGTTTGAAGGCCTTCCCGGTGTCAGAATGAGCTCCGTGATAGCTCGTTGGAAAGCTTGTCGAGTTTACTTTCCAAAAATGCCTTAACATTTTCATTTGGTGTCCATTTGTCTGCCTGTAATATTCCTAATTAGCGATAGCTAATTGGAATATTCAACTTCGTATAGTTTTGCCGACTATAGTTTATTAATAAATTAAAAGTGAGAAGAGGGGTCTAACTCACTTAAGCAAATTAGAGCATTTCCCTAGTAGCACAATGTTATAACTTATGGGGAGACATGGGGGTCCAACACCACGCAGAGGAAGGGACCCACGTAGCCTCTAGGAGCATCTGCGCAGTTGGTGAGGAGCACGTGGAAGAGAGAGAGACCACGTTAGGGTTTTGGAGAGAGGTCAACGTTATAAAAGACGGGATAGCTTCCTCATTTGGATTCATTCTTGATGTTGATGATATTTGAGCTAGACATTTGTCTTCTTGAGCACGCTGGCTGTTGAGCCTGTCTGCAGCACTGTTTAGTGCGTTGAGTGTCTCCGGTCGGAGATCTTGCCCTTAGCCTCGGGGGACTTCGAGTGCCTGCTCGGGTAAGGTTATTTCTTCAGTCTTTAGCAGGAGGTTTGGTTGGTTGTTTTGCTGAGGAGCTGGGCTCTTCTTGTGACTGCGCAGTCCCTAGGAGAGAGGACGCAGTTCTTCTTGGAGGTGTTCCGGTTCGGGGTTTCTGCAGGAGTTTCAGTTGATATCCGGAGTAGAGGATCAGTCTTTGCCAGTAGGAGGGTTCCTGAGGAGTTTGTGGCACTATTTCAGCTATTTTCATTTGGCATCTGCGCTGAGCCTTGCAGAGGCAGCATAATTCCTTGAGGAGGGTTCCTTGGGTGATTTTCGGAGGCTGACCATTATTGATATGGTTTCTGGGTTTTGTCCAGGTTGGAGAGTACAGGTGATTTGCAGAGTTTCAGCTCATTCCGGCAAGGGGAGCAGCCCCTAGCTTCCAGTTCATTCCAGCAGCAGCAGTTTCCGGCAGTTTTCCAGCAACTGGGACGCAGTTTCTTAGAGCAGCCATTTCCTGTCTTTTCTAAGAGAGTTCTTCACTTGCCTTGAGCAAGATTAGGTGCTATCATTCTGATCATCTATTGTATTTCATCATATTTCTCAGATTAATAAAATGGCTTAGCATTTCCGGCGTTTTTACGAGTATTTGCTTTATGTTTTATTTCTGGCATTTTCTGTATTGTCGTATGCTTGTATTGCTGTCTATTTCCCTTTCGGGATATTACAGTGGTATCAGAGCATAGTTCTGGCTCAGCCTGTGGTCTATGACATCGGGAAAGAGATCATACAGAGGTTTGCTGGAATTTTGGAGAGCAATAGTAGTTGCAGTACCAAAAACGAAATTGGAAAAAGGGCCAAAATACAAAGGGTCAAATTTTGAAGTTTGGAATTAGAAGAAACCCTTTTGAGGTTTTTCTGGGTTTTGGGCAAGGATCACCTTCCCAAGTTCCTAGAATTTTCTGAGTAGTTTTCAGTGGGTAAATCAGAGGCCGAAGACAAGCCGTAGTATAGTTTTCGAGCAGCAGTGCCATTTCATGAGGAGCCTTTAGACACATAGCAGGAGGAGCCGATGGCAGGTGATGATGGTGCAAAGAGATTTAGGGAGATTCTCCTCAAATCAGTACAGGATCTGTCGAGGCAGATTGAGGTGATGGGACAGAGATTCACTACTGTGGAGGCTAGACAGCGTGAAACCCCAAGGGGTTTCCAGATTGGCGAAGGTTCAGGCACATCCCACCATTTGCCGGAGCATGATGCCACTCAGCATATGGCATCACATACACCCACACGTTCTACCATGCCCACTTTTCTGGGTGCGGACACAGGGGCAGGAGCACAGCAGGAGCCAGAGCTTGGCCACATGGGTGATTATTTCGCTAAGTATCAGGCATATGGGCAGGAGTTCAGGGATGCCCTTCCATTCAGAGATTTTGTTCAGTTCCAGCGGGATAGCAGACCTCGCAACTTTCACAGAGGGAACAGGAAGTCACATGACGGGGGTTTATGGCGCATAGTGGGTAGGTTCCATCTACCGACATTTGACGGGTCATCCGAGCGTTCGGAAAAAGCTTGGGTGGAGAAGTTGGATACCTTTCTCCAACTTGACCGAGTATCGGAGAGGGAAACCATCAAAATGGTTACCTCGCACTTGGAGGATGAGAGCACACAGGATTGTAGGGAGTTCAAAGATACACCTAGTGTGACAGAGGACTCACCCTCATTAGAAACCTCCTTGATCGTGCCGGTTGATATTGTAGTGGAGAAGGTAGAGCCTACACCAGTAGAGCCATCCATTGAGGTGATGACCGGAGTCGTGTCCGAGTCTTCGGGTGGTAGTAGCACACAACAGATGGGTGAGGCGACAGGAGATGTATCCACATTCGATGAGGCACTAGGAGATACAGAGGGATTGGATGATGGTCGCAGACAGCGGTATCATCAGCTTCGGGCAGACCTTCGAGTTTTGAAAGGGAAGGCCACGTCAGTACGGGAGGCCATTTTGTTACAGGACAAGGAGTTGGAGGGCATGAGAGTGGCTTGTGCCAAGTCGGCGGCCAAGTTGGCTTGCATTGGGGAATGACTGGATTCCCTAATGGTACAACCAGAGGGCACGTTGGAGCGTCAATTCATTCCCCTTCAGGCATGCATGGACGGGACTAGCAGCGTTGTTGGGTTACCTCTTCCCATTGGAGAGAGAGAGACGAAGCCACCTAGTCAGATCTCATACGTTGACTTGGATAGCGGTATGAGACGATCAGAGTTGCACAGGGTACATCATCCACATGTTGAGGTTGGATGGCGAGAGATTTTGAGTTGGTACCCGGTGGAGTGGGTTATGGAGATGGTGGTGGACCCAAGTATAGTTCAGCAGGAGTTTCCAGGTGCTGGGAGTACAGGAACCCCAGATTGGCATTGGGATCCAGGTGGGATCACCTATCATTTTCCAGGCAGGTCGATTGACTATGTCTTGGAGGGTATAGTTGGCCTAGCAGTTGAGCATGCACATTTGCTAGGGGAGTTTTGGTTAGCTCCAGTGGCCAACCAGTTTATGGGAAGACTTCCTAGGTTGTCTTGGTATGACACTTATACAGGGGATCACGGGGTGGTCAACATACCTTGGCAGGAGCCTGTCGGAGGAGGTGGCATTGGCAGGCCACCAGATGGCGCCTTGTATGGGGCCAAGGATTCTTCACCTTTGTGTGGGGCACAGAGGACGCAGCGGAGCCGAGAAGTGGTGGTAACACTACTGACACATAGGGAGATTCACTTCTCGGACCCCTCGAGGAGGATTCGGAGTGATGATCCATTTTTCGGCGGGTATAGTGATGCGACGGTGGAGATGATGATACCGATTGGAGGAAGTCCAACATGTAGAGGCACAAGTCTAGGATGTGTGGGAGCCTCTAGCATTGAGCAGTGGACTTCCGGTGGACACGGAGTTGCATGGTGTTGTACCGTAGTGTGTGGGATTGCATTGTGGAGTAGGAGTGTCCTACATCACATTGAGAGCATGTGAGGAGTGACCGATGCCTGGACACAGTCATGGCACGAGACGGTACAGGGTGGTGCAACAGTAGCTTGGGGTATCCAGCAGTATACAGAGGTATGCCTCAATGTGCAGTGGCATGTCGAGGAGTACATGGATGATCAGTGGTATGCGAGGGCATACGGTGTTGCACAACAGGGTTTTAGAGTGTTGCATCCAGGGAGACTCACAGATAGGGACACCAGGCTTACCTTTGGGAGTAGTTCACCCAGGATCGATGAGGAGACATATGAGCGATACTTGATGGTATCAGTGGGGACTCACGTATCCGACCCTCTTCTACGTCACTCACTGGCACAGTCGATTTTGTTGTTGTCCTTTGGCACTTTGGGCATAAGCAGCGGGGTACGCGAGGCTCACCCAAGATATTTGGATGACACTCAGCGCACTAGGCGAGAGACCTCTCAGCAGTGGCACTGGGTTGTTCTGCTAGTTGACAGCCACAGGTCGAGGGATGAGATGATCCTCTACAGGGGTGGCACATCGGTCATCGCTAAGCCTACACCCGGGGAGCGGGTCATGAGGGAGACATGCATCATTCTTCCCTCAGGGCATGTTGAGATCATGCATGAGCAGAGGATACTGGGTTCAGCAGAGGTAGAATTCTAGCATGCGTCTAGACTCCAGACATTGTATCGACACTTCATCGAGAGGGTGGATGGCCTATTCAATGCAGATGAGGTGGCAGAGGAAGAACAGGAGGGCCTTCCTCCTGTATGCCAGGGTGAGGACTCTTCTTCATACGAGTCCATAGGATCAGTTGAGGTCGCTTCTGGGGAGCGAGAGCAGTCACGCAGGGATGGAGACAGTAGACCAGAGTTGCATTCCAGTATACAGGGTGAGCAATCAGGGGACTCTATGGGAGATGCTCTAGGCGATGAGACACTTGTGACGATCCAGTCAGAGCTATATGTGATGGAGCCTGAGTCAGTAGAGGAGGATGCTATGCACATCATGCATGATAGTCCTTTGGGGGAGAGCCAGATGGAGGCTCACATCGAGTCGGTGATGGATATGCGGCTAACCGCGGGATCAGCCATTGAGGACGAGCAGTCAGATGCATTGACACTAAGTACAATGATGGCAGTTGCAGATCCATATCCTTTAGAGATGTTGGAGGTTGATGGGATTGTTATGCAGGGGGCTAGTAGACAGCAGGAGCTGTTGGATATGGTGGAGCATTCATCTTTTGGCTGACACATTGATGAGATACAGATAGATGTACATACAGTCGGTCGAGCTGCAGTACTTTCAGTGAGTAGTACTCTCCAGGAGTACATCGATGGAGCTTGCAGCATATCTTGCCCACTTTGGCCCATTATAGAGAGAGGGGTTTCCTTCTACAGGCAGCTCTCATTGGCAGACAGGGCAGAGTAGTGGGAGTTGATTACGGGTTGGCGGCAACACTTCAGGCGTGTTCCATATGCCGTTGTTATTGCTACATCGGATTCTTCTTCCAGGATGGACTGGCGGGAGATCATGAGTTGGTACCCTCTAGATGGTATGGTATTCTTCGTAGGGAGCACAGTCGAGCAGGGGCCCTTGGACATAACAGAGGTTATAGATTCCAGCTGGCAAGGTGGCACAGGACATCATTTCTTCAGCACTCCATCTCGATTTCAGGAGAGCAGGATCAACATGGGATTGAGTCACAACTTGGATTGGAGAGAGGTGATGAGTTGGTATGCAGTTGGAGGGGTAGCATATGCAGCTACAAGTACAGCGCAGCAGGAGCCCGGGAGTGGTCTTCAACTCTTAGAGCATTGGTCATAGCCAGAGGCAGTGCACAGTCCGAGCCGTGGGACTTGTGCGATTATTGGCCACGGTGGCAATGGGATCCGGGAGGATTATTGGTTGGCTGGTACTGTGAGAGGTCACTTTGGGATCCTGGCATTGAGATATCCCTTCGTATCAGGGTGATGCAGAGGTCAGAGAGGTTTCAGTGGGACCCAGGCACATTTTGCAGTATCGGTGGGGAGCATCAGCTAGAGAGGAGGCTTGTTCAAGCGTTGCTTGAGGACAAGCAATTTTTGTTGGATGAGGATGCCACTTGGGAGAGCGAGCAGATTTTGCAGCATCCATCACTTCAGTTGCTTGAGGGCAAGCAACATTTTGCCGGGGGGGACTGTAATATTCCTAATTAGCGATAGCTAATTGGAATATTCAACTTCGTATAGTTTTGCCGACTATAGTTTATTAATAAATTAAAAGTGAGAAGAGGGGTCTAACTCACTTAAGAAAATTAGAGCATTTCCCTAGTAGCACAACGTTATAACTTATGGGGAGCCATGGGGGTCCAACACCATGCAGAGGAAGGGACCCACGTAGCCTCTAGGAGCATCTGTGCAGTTGGTGAGGAGCACGTGGAAGAGAGAGAGACCACGTTAGGGTTTTGGAGAGAGGTCAGCGTTATAAAAGACGGGATAGCCTCCTCATTTGGATTCATTCTTGTTGTTGATGATATTTGAGCTAGACATTTGTCTTCTTGAGCACGCTGGCTGTTTAGCCTGTCTGCAGCACTGTTTAGTGCGTTGAGTGTCTCTGGTTGGAGATCTCGCCCTTAGCCCCGGGGGACTTCGAGTGCCTGCTCGGGTAAGGTTATTTCTTTAGTCTTTAGTAGGAGGTTTGGTTGGTTGTTTTGCTGAGGAGCTGGGCTCTTCTTGTGACTGCGCAGTCCCTAGGATAGAGGACGCAGTTCTTCTTGGAGGTGTTCCAGTTCGGGGTTTCTGCAGGAGTTTCAGTTGATATCCGGAGTAGAGGATCAGTCTTTGCCAGTAGGAGGGTTCCTGAGGAGTTTGTGGCACTGTTTCAGCTATTTTCATTTGGCATCTGCGCTGAGCCTTGCAGAGGCAGCGTAATTCCTTGAGGAGGGTTTCTTTGGTGATTTTCGGAGGCTGACCATTATTGATATGGTTTCTGGGTTTTGTCCGGGTTGGCGAGTACAGTTGATTTGCAGAGTTTCAGCTCATTCCGACAAGGGGAGCAGCCCCTAGCTTCCAGTTCATTCCAGCAGCAGCAGTTTCCGGCAGTTTCCCAGCAGTTGGGACGCAGTTTCTTAGAGCAGCCATTTCCTGTCTTTTCTAAGAGAGTTCTTCACTTGCCTTCAGCAAGATTAGGTGCTATCATTCTGATCATCTATTGTATTTCATCATATTTCTCAGATTAATAAAATGGCTTAGCATTTCCGGCATTTTTATGAGTATTTGCTTTATGTTCTATTTTTGGCATTTTCTGTATTGTCGTATGCTCGTATTGCTATCTATTTCCCTTTCGGGATATTACACTGCCCAAAAACCAAATCTCCCAAGACTGCTAAGGGCACAGCGCCTGCCCTGAAAATTGGGCAGAAAGGTGGTTTTTTGGGAGTTTTTGGTACTTCTGGAGGACCAAATCTGCTCCAAATGACCTGAAATTTGGTGTGCATGATGCCCTTGGCCTAAGGAACCTGAAAATGTAAACCATTCCTCAAATGGATGCCTCAAGAAAAAGCGCAACGCCAACACTAGGAAACATTGCCTGTTTTGTAGCTGAGAATTGGAGGCCTTCCCGGTGTCCAAATGAGCTCCATGATCGCTCATTGGAAAGCTTGTCCAGTTTAGTTTCCAAAAATACCTTTAGTTTTCAGAATGGACTCCATTTACCTGCCCAAAAACTCATTCTCCCAAGACTGTTGCAGGCAAGGGTGCAGCGCCTGCACTGGAAAAATGGGTCACCTTGCAGCTAAGTTTTGAAGGCCTTCCCGGTGTCGGAATGAGCTCCGTGATAGCTCGTTGGAAAGCTTGTCGAGTCTACTTTCCAAAACTATATTTATTTTTCAGAATGGAGTCATTTTACCTGCTCAAAAACTAATTCTCCCAAGGCTGCTAAGGGCACAGCGCCAGCCCTGAAAAACAAGGCAGAAAGGTGAAATTTTGCATGTTTTTGGACCTTTTGGAGGACCAGTCTTGCTCCAAATGAGCTGAAACTTGGTGAATGTGATGTCCTTGGCCTAAGGAACCCAAAAATGTAAAGTTTTCTTTCAATGGATGCCCCAAGAAAAAGTGCAGCGCCCCTTGACCCTAAAAAATAGTGAAAAACCAATAATGTCAAAAGTTGCCCAAATTTTGAAATTGCCTTGCTTATGGTGTTTGGGATGCCTATAGATATAGATCAGCCAAGTTTTCAAGGTTTTCTTGTCTTTTAGCCTCATTGGGGCCATCATATCTTTCATAGGCCTTATTTCCCTCACTGCTCTTTCCTCACTGTTTGATTCTTCATTTGTTTGATTTCTCATGGGCATCTGCCTCAGTGACATTTACCTCATTGCTATCATTTTCCCTTTCCTTGCTGCTTTCTCCTTCACTGACATTAGCCTCACTGATATGTGCCTCATTTACTGCACTTTTATGACTGCTAACTTCATTGCCCACATCATGTAATATTCCTAATTTGCGACCGCAAATTGGAATATTCTATTTTGTTTATTTTGCCACCTATAGTTTGTAAGTAAATAAAAAGTGAGTAAAGAGGATCTAAACTCACTTAAATGAAATAAGACATCCACCTAGTAGCACAACGTTGTGACTTAAGTGGGAGTCAAGGGGGGACCCAACACCACGTGGAGGAGGGGGCCTATGTACACTCTAGAAGTTTCTCCAAGATTCTATGGAGATAAGAATGAGGATGTGGAGGAGAGAGAGAGGCTACATTGGGTTTTGGAGGGAAACCAACACTATAAAAGATGAAGGAGCCTCTTCATTTCATTCATGTTTGGATTCTTGGATTATTGATTATTGAGTGAGACATTTGTCTTTCTTTGGCACGCTGGCTGTTTAGCCCGTCTGCTGCACTGTTTAGTGCACCGAGTGTCTCCGTGCGGAGATCTCACCCTTAGCCTCGGGGGACTTCGAGTGCCTGCTCAGGCAAGGTCATTTTCTTAGCATCATCCTCCAGGACAACGTTATTGCTGCAGTGGCGTAATACTGTGTTGTAGGGTGTTGCCGTGGTGACTTTACGACACCACCTCCTTCTCTTGTTTTTCAGAGGGAGAGCCTCTCTCTCCTTTGGAGGATCAGATTGGGAGATATTGGAGCTTATTATCAGATCTTGGCATCAGGCCTATATGTTCTTCATGGTATACGGCGCAGTTCTTTCCCCAGATCTGCGTTATTGCTGAGGGAGCAGCGTTCCAAGGGTTTTGGCATCATTTTGGAGTTAGATCTCTGATTGAGGGTGATCCTTGGATTGGCCAACCAATCCAAGTATATTTCTGATCTGATACTGAAGTTTGCTTCAGAAATTCTGAATCATTCTTCAGATCGGCTGCAGTCAAACTCAGATCTGCTCCGGCATTTTCATGTATTGCTGAAATCCCCAAGGGGAAAGTAATAAAGAGCCCTTTGGGCATTTTGTCTCATTATAGATCTTTGTTTTCATGTATTTATCAATTTCAGATCTGTAATATAATAAATATAAGCTTCAGCCTCCTGGAGAAAACGCTGAAGGGTTTCTGGATCAATCTTTGTCTTGTGGCACCTCTATCTTGAGGGGTTTTCTATATAAAACTGTTGTTTAACCTTGCTGAAAGCCTATGCCTTGTTCTAAAACTCATTCTCTGATTATTTATAGTGTTATACATCATAATCCTTCAGAAAATATGCTGCCCTTGCTTCAGAAAATTTCTGCATATTCAAAGTCTTGGGAAATCAGGGTTTTTATTGACTAGTCGGGAAGGAGGAACTGTTTAACTTAGTAAAACGCCTTTGTTTGAGCTAAGATTCGACATGGAAGTCCCTCTTGACCTATTATAACATATCCCAGAACCTTGAGACGTCATTTTACGCAGATTTCCTTATACACTCATTTTAGGGCCAAAATCCTCATTTTTCCCCTCCTTTTTGCCCTTAAAAGCTGAGTAAAGGTTGCTACTATTATTTCTTTTGGTTGCTGAGCATTTTTAGACATATTATATGATAGCTGAAGCCATCATAACTGAAGAATGCGTTTTTCAGGCATGATCTGCTGAAGAATCCATTTTTGGGATATTACACATCATCACTGTCCTTTGCTTCAAATTTCTCTGCCCTACTGACATCATCTTCTTTGATTCCTTCTTCATTGACCTTTCCTATCTTTCTGACATTTGACCACTCTGCCTTTGAGAAAACCCTAGGACTGTTGTTGAACTGATATGAAGAGGGTAATGAAGTGGCAGTATACTAGTGAATGAAGTGAGTGATTGAGGGAGTAAATTAGGCAGAATGAGAGGCTAAATAATTTTGAAGGCAATCCAGTTTTTATGTCAAACTTTGCTTTGAAAACACCTTGCACTAATGGAAATTTGAGATGAAGGAGGGCATGTAATGTCAATGCTTTTGCAATGTAAGGGGCTACGTGTTATGTCAGGCCCTTGATGGATGAAAAACTTTAAACCAATGCAAACACCTTAATTTCACCTCCTGTCTAGACTGATATTCTTTATGGGTAGATAAAGAAATGGAAAATAGTGATTTTCAAGTTCAATCCTTAGGGTAGCCTCTTAGGGTTTCAATTTCTTTCAAATAAATCATCCAAAATGCTTGAGAATGATGGTAGGGCATCCACTTACCTCTATTAGAGCTTTATAAAACCTTGGAGGAAACTTAAAAGGGCTCTGAAGTGGTTTGAGGGGTTAATTTTCTTAGGAAGCCCTCCTGGCCAAGGGCACAGCGCTCAATCCTAGGCGCGCAACGCCTTTTTGCAGAGGGCATTTGGAGACTTTCCCGGTGTTCAAATTGGGCCCATGATAGCTCGTTCGAAAGCTTATCCCGTCTACTTTCCAAATCTACCTTGTTTTTGCTGATTGGAGTTGGTTTGACTTGTCAAAAGTTGATTCTCCCAAGACTGGTCAAAAAGTGTTGAATGATGGTGCAGAAATGCATAGTGCTGGTGCAGGCAACTTTTGGAGGCCTTCCTCAACTCCAAATTGAGCTCATGATAGCTCATTGGAAAATGATTCCAGTCTAGTTGTCATTTGACGCATCAAGAAGTCATTTGGACACTCCAACTATGAGAAAACTTGATTTTCCCAAGTTCACTCCAGAAGTACAACAATTCTCCTGTGACACTTGTATTTTTGACATTGCTCTAAAACCATGACACCTGTGTAAAATCTGAAGGAGGTTTTTCTTCTTGGACCTATGATGGACAAAACCTCTCTCACTTTTGTCAAATTCATCTCTGTTTGGTCAGAAACAAAGTTTGAAGCAAAATTGGCCCTATGAGTGACAAATGGCTTGGCTCTTGGAATGAATTCCTAGAAAATGATGGAGGCATGATGTTTATGAGTTGGTATGGCTTCATGATTTCTGATATGACCTACCATATGGATCTTTTGCTCCTATGCCTCTTTTCCATAGCAAACCCTAGCCTAGTGGAAGAGGAAATTAGGGTTTAGTGCTTCCTCCATGTCATTTTCTGCAAGGGGTCACTATTTTGGCACTCAACTGGACTATCAAGTTCAAAACCCTAGTTCTCCTCAAGACCAAGTTTTCCTCCTCTACTGTAAGTTGTCTTTAGGAACATACCATTTACCTTATCAATTTCTTCTATTGATTGACCTCTTAACACTTTTGCAAAAGTGTCAAGCTTGTCCATTACCTCATGTGCAGACCTTGAAAATGAATGGTAGTCTTCTTGGGAAATGATGACCTTGAACCAAGTAAAACCCTAATTGACCTAGTGGGAGGCTTCTTTGACTGGAAATTGGCTTGGAGTCTTCATGTGTAGAAACAGAGTATTTGACAAATTGAGGTATCGAAGATCCAAAATCCAATGTACTTGATTTATCTAAGAGCCTATAGAGATAGTTTTGAGACCATCAATGCTTGAGGAATTTGGGAATCATAGGAAATGAGTTGGCTATAGGAAACCCTGGATGGCAAATGGAGTTATGAGCAGGGGAAAACAGAGTAATGAGGTCATAGGTATGGAGATGAGAGGCACAAGCCATTAAGTAGCCTTTTGGGAGTGGCAGGGTGACCATGGGATGGAAAAATGGTAGGATAGTGAAAATTTTTCTATTTAGGATAATGAAGGCCGTGAGATTTCTAAAACTCACAATATTCAGGGAATTTTGTTTTTAGAAATCTAGAACCAATCTATAGTCATCTATAGATAGTAAAAATTATGGATGACTAACAAAAGGTGCCCCCAAACCATAGAACAAAGGACAAAGCCAAGGCGGGGTGGCCCAGGATAACCCGCCAAAGCCGCAAGCAAAGAACAACATTGCGAAGCCAAAGAAGGACATGGGAAAGTGGTGTGAGTTCCATAAGAGCTCCACTCACATGACAAGTGAGTGTCGTGCCAAGCAGTCATTGGTGGCTGAGCTGAAGGCTTTTGAATCAGATGCATGCTTCGACTCTGATTGAGAACCCGACAAGGGGAATGATAAAGGGAAGCATATTATCCGCCCTCGGTGGAAGAAGAAGATTGTGGCCATGGCCTCCAGACAGAGCTCCTCTGCATGACAAAAACAGATGGACAAAGTCGTGGAGGAGTACGGGGACATCTTCACCTCACCCGCAGGGGTGTCTCTACACTGTCAGGTCAAGCAACCCATCGATCTGACTCCAGGTGCACCGCTGCCCAATGGACCAATCTATCGGCGCTCTATTATGGAGAACGATGAAATCAAGAGGCAGATTCAGGAGTTGCTAAAAAAAGGTCACATCTGGCCAAGTTCATCACACAGTGGGAGCTCGATCGTGTTGGTGCAGAAGAAGGATGGGACTTGGAGACTCTGTATTGACTATTGGGCGCTGAACAAGATCACTGTCTAGAATAGGTACCCGATCCCACGGATTGATGACCTTCTGGACCAACTCAATGGGGGGAAATATTTCAGCAAGATCGACTTGAAGTCTAGGTATCACCAGGTACCAATCGAACCCTCTGATGTGTGGAAAATTGCCTTCAAAGCCAAGGAGGGCCTTTTCGAATGGTTGGTCATGCCTTTCGGGTTGAAGAATGCTCCCGCAACCTTCATGAGGCTGATGTACGACATCTTGCGGCCATTCACCAACTCATTTCTTGTAGTTTACTTGGATGACATCGTGATCTTCAGCTAGACTTGGGAAGAGCACCTCCACTGCATCCGACAGGTCCTGCAAACACTATGGAAACACAAGTTGTGTGCCAATTTGGAGAAGTGCACTTTTGGCATGACCCAGGTTCAGTATCTGGGATACATTATTGATGAGCGGGGGGTGCATGTGGATCCAACCAAGATCCAATTCATTCAGGATTGGCCAACCCCAACCACTCTAACAGAGCTCCGTAGCTTTTTGGGTCTTGCCACTTTCTACCGCAGGTTCGTGTTGGGATTCTCTCATATCACTTGGCCCTTGAGCCAAGTCACCAAGGGAGGAGTGAAAGCAAAATTATTTTGGTCTGAATCTCAACAGAAGGCTTTCGTCGAGTTGAAACATCGCCTCTGCTCTACCCCAGTGCTCACATTACCAGACTTGCAACAACCATTTGAGATCGAGATAGATGCCTGGGACTATGTTATTGGGGCAGTTCTTACTCAATAGGGGCATCCAGTGGCATACCACAGTGAGAAACTGTCTGACACAGTCTGGAAGTATCCCACTTATGACAAAGAGATGTATTCCATTGTGCAAGCTTGTCGACAATGGAAGCATTACATTTTGGGGAAGGAAACGGTCATCCACACAGACCACCGACCCCTGTAGTTCATACAGATACAAGGGAAGTTGCAGAATGATCGCCATCTGAAGTGTTCCACATATCTGCAACAATTTCATTTGAACATCAAGTACAAGAAGGGAAGCACCAATAATGTTGCAGATTGCCTTAGCTGACCATCGATCGTGGCGCTAACCACCGTGCTCAACTCTTGTGGGCATGAGACTTTTTATTGGCCACTTCTCTACAAGAGCGATCCAGAATTCGGCCACGCATACAAGATGCTCTTGGAGGGTAAGCAAGTTCCAAATTTTCACCTCCAGGATGCATTGTTGTGTCACCTGGGACACCTTTGTGTTCCTTCAAACAAGCGTGCCAAGATGATTTGGGAAGCGCACTACAGTGGGTTCGTTGGGCATTTCAAGTTGAGAAAATAGTGGCAGTACTGCAAAAGTATTTCTATTGGCCGAACCTTCGATTAGATGTCGGGAAGTACATCAGATCGTGCACTGCTTGCGCCATTGCCAAACCGACCATCAAGAAGCAAGGCCTCTATAATCTGCTGCCTACCCCTAGTTGACCTCGAGAATACATCTCCATGGATGACATGTCGGGCCTTCCTTCTACTAAGCATGGAAACAACTGTGTTTTCGTGGTCGTTGACAGATTCTCGAAGATGGCCATTATGGCGGCTTGCAAGAAGAATATCACAACAGAAACCACTGCTAAACTCTTCTTTGAACAAGTGTGGGTACACTTTGGGATCCCACAGTCTATCATCTTAGATCGAGACAGCAAGTTCCTCAGTGCATTTTGGTCCAGACTGTGGTCAATGCTGGACACCAAACTCACCAAGTCCACAACTTTCCATCCCCAAACTGATGACTAGACAAAGGTCGTCAACGGGGATGATCGTACACATTATGCACATGTACAACTCAAAGCATCTACACACATGGGATGAGAGCCTCCCTATGTACAACATAGCTATAATCGGGCTCTCCATAGCTCAACCGGCCACAACCCCTCTCAGGTGGGCTTGGGATTCCAGCCACTATGTCCCATCGACGTAGCCATGCCATTTACGGCTACTCAAGCCAATTCGTCTCATGTCCAGTCTGAAGCTGACAAAGCGAACAATTTCATTGAGCGCATTTAGCACATCCTCCAACAGGTTCATGACATATTGGACAGAGCCAATGTCAAGTACAAGCAGCGAAATGATCAACATCGAGTGCCAGACAACTTCCAGGTGAGCAACAAAGTGTGGCTACATTTACAGAAGGAGCACCTCGCTGGACCCCACTGTAAGCTTCGCCCACTCTGATATGGGCCATACACCATCACCAAGGTTGTAGGGGACAATGCCTTCGAGCATAATATTCCACCATTCCTTGGTCTACACTAAGTGTTCAATTTGTACCGCCTTCGGCCGTACTTCCCACCTCTACTGGACACCTCCAACATTGCAGATCAACTCACACCAATAGAGTTAAACCCAGACTGCATGGAACAGGCCACTAGGGATCGTAACATGGACACGCAAATCAAGAACACTCGCCCACAGAAGATCCAACTATATCGGGTTGTCAAAGCTAGCCAACTCCTTCACCAAGGCAAGTGGCTCACCAGGGATCAAGTTCAGCAGAAGTTTCCTCATTTCATGGAGGAACTCAACGTAGTGGGGACCATTGCTTCCTAAGTGGGGGAGGAATGATTCAGGTGGATATTGGTGGCCACCCACCTATTCCACTTGGGGCTCCACCATTGTTTCTTTCAGTTTTTCAGTTTCCTTAATTGTAGCACAATTTACTATTTTTAGCAGTTTTTTTGGGTCTTGAACTTCTGGAGTTGTTCTGAGGCCCTAAACGACGTTTTTTGGGAAAACTGGGAGCAATATGTATTAATGTTGCTCACATTAAAAGTTGTAGTCCTCGGATAGATCTTTCTAATGAGGTATTGTGCATGCCAAACGGAGATCGTATGCCAAAATTACATCCCCGAAAAGTTGATGTAACAATTTACCTAAACGGGGCCCATAGTTTTGGCGCTTCATCTCCTAGGGTTAGGTTTTTGGATGTTTAGGGTTTTCCATTGTTTCTCAATAATAAATAGGTCTTCGAGCCTCATTGTAACACAGTTCAGAGGCCTGTAGCCGCCACATCTTTCTCAGAGATAAGCTACCAACGCCCTAGCGAGTTTATTTCCACTTTGTTTGTAAGCATATTTCAATTATGTGATGTCAATGAAATGAAGTCTTATTTCTGCTGCATCTCTGTTTGCATGTGTATTTTTGTATTTTATTGCGTTCCTGCATAAGTCTGAATTAGGGAGTTGCAGTGCAGATGCAACAATGATAGTGGCAGTGTCATGGGCAGCAATACAGTGGCAACAACAACGCAGTGTTGGTGAATAGCATTAGTAGTGCAGAGGATGCTTCAGGGTCAGAGCAATATGCAACAGACATAATGACTATAGCACTTTCCTTGCTAAGAGGGAATGTTGATTTTTTGTAGCATCGGAAAGTGCTCTAAGTCTCAAATTTGGTGTGGAGGCTTAGACACTTGTATTCCAAAGAACCTAGAAAGCGTCCGTGGAAATTCCACAGGGATTTTGTTTTATTTGAATAATTAATTATTTTAATGGGGACCCTAAGTCTAACTTAGGGAAATTAAATAATTAAAGGGTATTAAATAAAACAGAGTGTGAATCTTCTAGAGGACATGGATCAAGTCATATTATGATATTAGTCGTTGATTAGACATCTAATATGGGTCGTTGATTTGTCAACAAGAATACTATAAAGAAAGGCTTGAGGGTCATTTGTAAAACACAGATCGAAATTTATGGGGTGGGGTTTTGTTGACAAATTCTAACTGGAGATCTGAGCAGTGAGGGGCAGAGATAGCATCCGGAGAGGAAGAGATTTGCTCAGTCCGGAGGAGCATCATTCAGAGAGAGAGGCAGAGGTGCTAAAGAGATATGAGATTCAATCAAGAGGGTTATCGAAGAGGACTGATTCAGGAGATTTGGCGGAGGATTTTCGAGAGGGAAATCAGTTGTCAAAGGGGGCAGCTACTCTAGAGGGTTTCTTTCGCCAAGAAACCCAGATCCGGTCTTCTGTTGAGTGCAGCAGCAGTAGAAAGGAGAGGAGTACCCGCTTGGACAAATTTTGAGCTAGATGGACCCGTACAGATTGCGTGATCAAGATAGGTTGGATGGTGTGTCCAACTTTGCGATTCTGAAGGCCAGAATCCTGATAGAACAAGAGTACGAAATCAGAGACCACGCAGAAAATGTCCTAGCTGTGCCGACTGATGCAGACGCTCTAATAAGTTCAACGAGAATCAGATGGGGACAAAGCACTTGATCATGGACGGGGTGAAGGATCACGTGGTCCCACACATTATCGAAAAGAGGATGACACATGAGATGTGGACATCCTTGACCACGCTGTATCAAGGCAGCTCCGTCAAACGGAAGATGCTTCTGGAGAACCAGATGAGGATGTTCCAGATGCATAAGGGGGAAGAGATCGATCCATTCCTCTCTAGATTGCAGACGATCCGGGATCAGCTGATTGCCATAGGGGAAACTCCGGATGAAGGGCTCTTGGTAAGAATTGCCCTGAAAGCAGTCAGTCACTAATGAATGGGAGACCTTTGTCCAGAGCATTTTGGGCAGAGCACAACTCCCTAATTGGGGTGGCATGTGGGCTATCCTTCGACAGGAGGAGATCCGATGGAATTCAGCAGCGGAAGTAGCAAGGTGAAGAAGGAGGAAGAGGATGCGGCGATAGCATCAAAGGGACAATGATAGAAAGGAAAGAAGAAGAAAGACCTATCAAAGGTTCGGTGCTTTAGATGTGGCGAACTTGGACACTTTGCCAGCACTTGTCCTAAGAGGAAGGACAAGGAATCTTCTGATTCCACGGCAGCAACAGCTAGAGGGGACAATGGTAGTGAGGATGATGTGGCGATGAGTGCTCATGTGCCTCAAGAGAAGAGGTGGGGCGATATTGATCTGTAGAGCAGTTACAGATGCGAGGCAGGATCCTTGAGGTGCCCAAAGTCTTGGATCACATATGAGCTACGGGAGCCTTAAGACAACAATAGGATCACTGGAGCAGTGGGTGCAGAAGAGCATGATGAAGTAGAGGCAGAGCTGGGATGCTATATATTGGAGTAGCGCAGAGCAGTGGCAACAGCAGCGTAGAAGGAGTAGCGCAGAGGCTGATGGGACTTCAGCAACGCAGAGGGGCAGTGCTTACGCAGTGTAAAGCAGCAGTAGTGCATTGGCTTTAGAGGGACAATGCAACACAGTAGCCGAGGGAGCTTCAGTGATGAGATGCAACTTGACTGACTTGTATGTCAGTGATTGGGTAGTGGTCCTTCAGTTGCTTACTTCTCAGCAATTGAATTGCAGTGCAGCAGTTGGCAGCATGATGCAACAATTTGAGAGGGAGCTGTAGTACAGATGCTGCAGTGTCAGTGACAGAGACATGGGCAGTAGTACAAAGAGCAACAACGCAGTGTATGAAGGGTAACAGGCCAAGCATAAGCGCAGAGACCGATGCCAGAGATCAGGGCAATGCTTCAGTGTGGAAGTATTTTTAGAGCACACTCCTCGCTAAGAGGGAGTGTTGAGATTTTGGGGTAGCATCGGATGTGCTCTAGCTCCGAAACTTTGTGGAGGGGATGGAATACATGAGATCTCCAAGACCCAGAAAGCGTTTGGAGAAATTCCATCTGGTGTAAAAGTTATTCGAATAATTAAATTTTTTAATGGGGAGCCTAAGTCTAACTTAGGGAAATTAAAAAATTAAAGTGAATTAATTTACATATGTGATGAGAATGTTCTAAGTGACGTGGATCAAGCATTAATTTAATCTTAGCTGTCGATTAGAGATTAGATCACGACCATTGATGTGTCAACGAGAAAAGTATAAAGGAAGGGCTTGGGGTCAATTGGAGGACACACACAGAGTCTAAGAGATCTAATTCTTCTGATGGAGCAGTGCTCAGACGAACATCAAATCTGAGTGACTCAGAGAAGCAGTGAGGAGCAGATGTAGTGATTGGTCAGGAGCGCCAAGAGTACAACACAGAGCAAGGGTAGCAGAGATGCATTGGAGGCAGCGCAACCATCAGATGGTGTGATGCAGTCCCTCAGGAGGGTGACGTTGGCCCACGCAGGGGAAACACAGTGTCTCCAAGGAAAAGTCTGAAATTCATCGAAAGCTGGGGTTTCTGAGCTAGCAGGGCTGAAACTAGACTCTGGAGAAGTAGATCCACACAGAGCTAGAGTGACGCAGTCCCTCAGCCAAGGCTACGCAAGTTGATGCAGTAGCTACGTAGAGCCAGCTGGGGCTTCACCAGTTGCTCATCCAGATCAGATGGGACTTGCGAGAGTGAGGTATATCTCACATTTTTCTCTGATTTCTGAGGTTTTCTCTGTTGCATGAGCCAAGTTATGGCACCCTATATTTACTCAGAAACTGTTGCTTAATAATAATAAACCCTCATATCTGTTGCACCGATTTTCCTGCATTGGGTTTTTCCAGGGACATTTGTCCGAAAAATATGTGTGTCATTTGTCATATGTGCATGATGTTTAGTGAATGATCTATATTTGTGTAGGTTGTTATTTGTGTTTACTTCGAAGTTTTTCTGAATATTCAGTTAAATAACTTGTGTAAATAAATCAAGTAGGAGAAGTAAATCAATAGTTAGAAGTAGGATTTTTGTGTTTAGAAATTTTCACACTTGATAACACTAGGACTCACCTAAGACCTTAGCATAAGATTCCACTCTAGCTTTGGGGGATGCTTGGGAGAAAAACCCTGCTAATTATTCATGTTTTGAAACACAAATAATTAGGGAGGTTAAAAAACTCCCTAGAGTAGAACCCTTTGTTAAGAATCATAGGCTTACCTAGGTGTTTTTACATGGCCTCATAGTCATACTAGAATTATTTTTGCAATAATTTTGTGGAATTTGGGATCACAATGATGACAATGACAAAAAAAAAAAAAAATATCCGTTGCTTTGTACTCTGCTTCTTGGAATTGTTGACACATGCATGGTCAACAGGAACCTCAAAAAATATGACCATCACTTGAGTTGAGATACATTACAAAATAATGCAAATATTTGTGGGTCGTATTGCCACCAAATCTTGCAGACCCAGTGCAAAGCCCCTAGGCAGAACAATACTTTATGGCAACTGTTACCGGTCAAACTAGCAGGGATCCTAAAAGGGGATCCTTGAAGGGCTACCACTAGGTCAAGGGAAACAATGGAGCAATAGCCCACTGTCACCTCGGCTAAGGCTCCCTACTCTTTACGGACTTTCATCGATGGGAGGAAACCCGTTATAATAAGGATCACGGAATTGAATGGATCAATGATAGGATGAGAGGTGATCCTAAAATCCTATTCACAAGAGAGGCTCAAATATATGGCTTGCTTGCCTTGAAAGCAAGATGAAAGGCTCTCTAGGAAGGGCTCAGGGGAATTCTAAGAGATAGGGTTTGAGTATATGACTTGTCAAGAAGATTCTTATCTCCTAAAATCCTTGTGGAAACTTGGCTTTGAAGTGGTCTTTGTGAAATTGGCTTCAATAAGTTGTGGGACCATAACAGACCAAGTGGACTCGGGTTAAGTCAAGGGGGTAGGGTTTAGAAACCACTGATATACTTGACCTAATTAGCGGGAGAAGGGGATCAAGGAAGGAATTTTCAATGAAATATAATGCAATGATCCCAGTGAGCTTTCTGGCCTAAGAAAACCAAGGGAAATAATCGGTCTTAAAGCTAGCACTTGTGTGTCCTCAAGAAGCCCTCCAAATTTCATGAGATTCCAACGGTGGGATCTTTTAGGAGAGACCCAATCTTTGATACTAAGGAAATCGATAAAGATCCCACCTATCCTCAGTATTTTATATTCAAATCACTTTAGCCTTTAGATTGTGATTTTGGGGAAGAGAAACCCGTTGAATACAATAATTCATCCTCCCATTCACCTTTTCCTATTGTTCATCATCTTGAGTATTCATCAAGTGATTCCCTCACCCCTTGTCATATGATCTCAAGTGATAGTGAGCCCATCCCCCCTTCTGAGTATACTGTCAAGGAAGGGCCCCTCATTGGTTATACTTTACCTTCTTTGGACACAACCTCAGGGTTTTGATCACTCCATGGCCTCCCCTCTCCAATGTGACCATCACCTTGAGCGACCTATTTGTTGTACTCCTTCTTTCCCTCACCCTTCATTCCCCTCTCATCACAACCTTGTGGCACCTACAAAGCACACTACTATGAGAAATAATTGTGATAAGAAGTTCTTAAGGATAATCATTCATTCCACCATTGTGTGCTTAGAGGGAAGGCCCCACACTCCTAGATTGACTCATGTTCCTTCTCTTAGGGATTCCTCTTACCTCACATGTAAAACATATTTTCCCACCTCCCTCCCACATCATCGTCCGTGTGTTTTGGTTTGCATTTGCTTTGGCATTTGCTGCGTGAGTAATAATATATGCAGACATAGTTATATTGAGTTGATGATATGTTGGTTGCACTGGCTTTATGATTACAGTTGATATTAGCTTTGTCGTATGCATGTTAGAGTAGGATGCATTGCATGTTGATTTTGGCATTAGAACTAACATCATATGATATTGTAATATTCCTAATTAGCACTGCTAATTGGAATATTTGATTTTTGTATAGTTTTGCCGACTATAGTTTATTAATAAATAAAAGTGAGAAAAGGGGTCTAACTCACTTAAATAAAATAAAGTGTTTCCCTAGTAGATGCAACGTTGTAACTTAAGGGGGGAGCCAAGGGGGGCCACACACCACGTGGAGGAGCCAAGGGGGCCCACACACCACGTGGAGGAGCCAATGAGAGAGAGGACGTTGGTTTTGGAGGGAAACCAATGCTATAAAAGGTGGAGGAGCCTCCTCATTTGGGGCATTCTTGTTGTTGATGATATTTGAGCTAGACTTCTGTCTTCTTGAGCACGCTCGCTGTTTAGCCTGTCTGCAGCACTGTTTAGTGCGATTGAGTGTCTCCGGTCGGAGATCTCGCCCTTAGCCCCGGGGGACTTCGAGTGCCTGCTCGGGCAAGGTTTTTCCTTCAGTCTTTTGCGGGAGATTTGGTTGTTGTTTTGCGGAGGAGCTAGGTTCCTTTTGGTGACTGCGCAGTCCCTGGGAGAGAGGACGCAGTTCTTGGAGGAAGTGTTCTATTGCGGGGTTTCCTGCAGGAGATTCAGTGAGATTCGGTGTGGAGGTTCAGTCTTCATCAGTGGGAGATTTTCCGGGGAGTTTGTGGCCCTATTTCAGCATATATCATTTGGCTTCTGCGCTGGGCTTGGAGAGAACGTTTTTCCTTGAGGAGGGTTCCGGAGGTGATTTTCGGAGGCTGACCATTTTCTACATGGTTTCTGGGTTTTGTCCGGGGTGGTGAGTTCAGGTGTTCAGCAGATTTTCAGCTCATTCCGGCAAGGGGATCAGCCCCTAGTTCTAGTTCATTCCAGCAGCAGCAGTTTGCAGTAGTTTCTTCCGGTGGGCCTGTGATTCTGTCGTCGCCATTCTGTTTCGAAGGGCTCTTCTTTTATGCAAGGATAGGTGCTATTATTCTGATTATCCATTGTATTCCATTATATTCTCAGATTAATAAAATGGCTTAGCATTCCCGGCATTTTATGTGTATTTGCTTAATGTTCTATTTCCGACATTTTTCTATATTGTTGTATGCTTGTACAGAGGTTTGCTGGAATTTTGGAGAGCAATAGCAGTTGCAGTACCAAAAACGAAATTGGAAAAAGGGCCAAAATATAAAGGGTCAAATTTTGAAGGTTGGAATTAGAAGAAACATTTTCTGGGTTTTTCTAGGTTTTGGGCAAGGATCACCTTCCCAAATTCCTAGAATTTTCTGAGTAGTTTTCAGTGGGTAAATCGGAGGTCGAAATCAAGCAGTAGTATGGTTTTGCAGCATCCGTGCAGTTTCTGAGGAGCCTGTAGACACATAGCAGGAAGGGCCAATGGCAGACAAGGAGGATGTGAGGAGATTTAGAGAGGCGCTCCTCCAACACATGCAGGATGTGTCACAGAGACTCACTGCGCTGGAGGTTAGGCAGCGAGAAACCCAAAGGGGTTTTCAGATTGGTGAGGGATCAGGCACATCCCACCATTTGCCAGAGCATGATGCCACTCAGCATATGGCATCACATACACCCACACGTCCTACCATGCCCACTTTTCTGGATGAAGACATAGGGGCAGGAGCACAGCGGGAGCCAGAGACTGACCCTGACCAGATGGACGCCTACATTGCAGAGTACCTGGCACGTGGGCCGGCGATCAGAGATCTTATCTCATTCAGAGATTATGTTCAGCTCCGGCGTGATAGTAGACCTCACAACTTTCACAGAGGGAATAGGCGCTCACATGATGGGGGCTTACAGCGCACAGTGGACAGATTCCATCTACCGACATTTGACGGGTCATCCAGGCGCTCAGAAAAAGCTTGGGTGGACAAGTTGGATACCTCTTTCCAGCTTGACAGAGTATCGGAGAGGGAAACCATTAAAATGGTTACCTCGCACTTGGAGGATAAGGGAACACAGGATTGCAGGGAGTCCGAGGTTACACCTAGTGTGACACAGGATTCACTCTCATTGGAGACCTCCTTGGCCGTGTCGGTTGATGTAGTAGTGGAGAAGGTAGAGCCTACCCCGGTAGAGCCATCCATTGAGTTGATGACCGGAGTCGCGTCCGAATCTTCGGGTGGTAGCAGCACACAGATGGGTGCAGTGTCAGGAGATGTATCCCCATTTGATGAGGCACTAGGAGATACAGAGGTATCGGATGATGGTCGCAGGCAGCAGTATCGTCAGCTTCGAGCAGACCTTCGAGTTTTGAAAGGGAAGGCCACATCAGTTCGGGAGGCCATTTTGTTGCAGGACATGGAGCTGGAGGGCATGAGAGTGGCTTGTGCCGAGTCGGCTGCCAAGTTGGCCCGCATTGGGGAACAACTGGATTCCCTGATGGTACAACCCGAGGGCACATTGCAGCGTCAGATCATTCCCCTTCAGGCATGCATGGATGGGACTAGCAGTGTTGTTGGGTCATCTCTTCCCATTGGAGAGAGAGAGGTAGAGCCACCTAGTCAGATCTCATATGTTGACTTGGATAGCGGTATGAGACGATCAGAGTTGCACAGGGTACAACATCCACATGTTGAGGTTGGATGGAGAGAGATTTTGAGTTGGTACTCGGTGGAGTGGGCTATGGAGTTGGTGATGGATCCGAGTGTAGCTCAGCAGGAGTTTCTATGCATGGGGATTACAGGAACCCCAGATTGGCATTGGGATCCAGGTGGGATCACCTATCATTTCCTAGGCAGGTTGGTTGCCTGTGTCTTGGAGGGTACAGTTGGCCAAGCAGTAGAGCATGTGCATGCGCTAGGGGAGTTTGGGTCAGCTCCAGTGGCCAACCAGTTTATGGGCAGACTCCCTAGGTTGTTTTGGTATGACAGTACATGGGATCACGGGGTGGTCAACATTCCTTGGCAGGAGTTTGTCGGAGGAAGTGGCATTGGCAGGCCACCAGATGGCGCCTTGTATGGGGCCAAGGATTCTTCACCTTTGTGTGGGGCACAGAGGACGCAGCGGAGCCGAGCAGTGGTGGTAACACTACTGACCCATAGGGAGATTCACTTCTCGGACCCCTCGAGGAGGATTTGCAATGATGATCCATTTGTCGGCGAGTATAGTGATGCGACGGTGGACATGACGATACCGATTGGTGGTAGTCCGATATGTAGAGGCACAGCTCTAGGACATCACATCCATGGATGTGTGGGAGCCTCTAGCAGTGATCAGTCGACTACTGGTAGACATGGAGCTACATGGTGGTGTACCGTAGTGTGTGGGACTGCATTGTGGAGTAGGAGTGCCCTACATCACATTGAGAGTGCGCGAGGAGTGACAGATTCCTGGACACAGTCAGGGCACGAGACGGTACAGGGTGGTACAGCAGTAGCATGGGGTATCCAGCAGTATTCAGGGGTATGCCTTAGTGTGCAGTGGCATGTTGAGGAGTACATGGATGGCCGGTGGCTTGCGAGGGCGTACGACGCGGCACAGCAGGGTCTTAGAGTATTGCATCCAGGGAGACTCACAGACAGGGACACTGGGCTTACTTTTGGGGGTATTTCACCCAGGATCGATGAGGAGACAGAGGAGCGATACTTGATGGTATCTGTGGGGACTCACACATCCGACACTCTTCTACATCACTCATGGGCACAACTGAATTTGTTGTTGTCCTTTGGCACTTTGGGCATGAGCAGCAGGGTCCGTGAGGCACACCCAAGATATTTGGATGGCCCTCAGCACACTAGGCGAGAGACTTCTCAGCAGTGGCACTAGGTCAGTACGCTAGTTGACAGCCACAGTTTAGGGGATGAGATGATCCTCTGCAGTGGTGGCACATTAGTCATTGCTGAGCCTACGCTTGGGGAGCAGGTCATGAGGGAGACATGCATCATTTTTCCCTCAGGGCATGTTGAGATCATGCATGAGCAAAGGATATTGGGTTCAGCAGAGGTAGCATCCCAGCATGCATCGGGACTCCAGACATTGTATCGACACTTCATCGAGAGGGTGGATGGCATATTCAATGCAGATGAGGTGGCGGAGGTAGAACAGGAGGGCATTCCTTCTGTATGCCAGGGTGAGGACTCTCTTTCATATGAGTCAATAGGATCAGTTGAGGTTGCTTCTGTGGAGCAAGAGCAGTTATGCAGGTATGATGACGGTAGATTGCAGCCGTATTACAGTGTGCAGGGTGAGCAGTCAGGGGACTGTATAGGAGATACTCTGGGTGATGAGTCACTTGTGACGCTTCAGCTAGAGCAGCACATGATGGAGCCTGAGTCAGCAGAGGAGGATACTATGGACATCAGGCATGACATTTCCTTGGGTGAGGTCCAGATGGGTGCCCACATTGAGCCTATGATGGATATGTGGCTAGCATTGGGGTCATCCTTTGAGGTGGAGCAGTCAGATGCACAGACACCGAGTACCCTGACAGCAGCTATAGATCCATATCCTCTAGAGATGTTGGAGGTAGATGTGATAGTTTGGCAGTGGGAGATGATTACGGGTTGGCGGCAACCTTCCAGGCATGTTCCACATGCAGTTGTTGTTGCTACATCAGATGCTTCCTCCAAGATGGACTGGCGGGAGATCATGAGTTGGTACCCTCTTGATGGGACGGTATTTTTCGTAGGGAGCATAGTGGAGCAGGGGCCCTTGGACATAGTAGATGTTACAGATCCCAGTCGGCAGGAGGGCACCAGTTGTCGTTACTTCAGGACTCCTTCCCAATTTTAGGAGAGCAGGATCAGCATGGGATTGATTCATGACTTGGACTGGAGAGAGGTGAGGAGTTGTGTACGGTTAGTGGCGATGCTGAGTTACGAGGTGTAGTACAGGCACAAGGAGCATTGATGCCGGTTGTTCACCCCAAGGCATGGGTTATGGCTAGAATAGTGCGGAACTGCGTGAGACTTGAGCAATGATTGGCCACTGATGGCATTGACGGGTTCGAAGGAGCATAAGTCGATGAGAATCGATTTGAGATCCACCGCATTGAGAAAGGACCCTTACGCTGTCGGGGGTGATACGAGAGGTCGAAGGGTTGGGTGGCACATTTGGGACACGAAAGCACATTTGCGATGTTAGTGAGAGCATCGGCTAAGAGAGGAGGCTTGTTCGGGTGGGGGACAAACGGGTTTTGGGGGATGAGATGCCACTTGAGAGCGAAGAGTTGCTGAGCATCCATCACTTTAGTTGCTTGAGGACAAGCAACATTTTGCTGGGGGAGACTGTAATATTCCTAATTAGCACCGCTAATTGGAATATTTGATTTTTGTATAGTTTTGCCGACTATAGTTTATTAATAAACAAAAGTGAGAAAAGGGGTCTAACTCACTTAAATAAAATAAAGTGTTTCCCTAGTAGATGCAACGTTGTAACTTAAGGGGGGAGCCAAGGGGGGCCACACACCACGTGGAGGAGCCAATGAGAGAGAGGACGTTGGTTTTGGAGGGAAACCAATGCTATAAAAGGTGGAGGAGCCTCCTCATTTGGGCATTATTGATGTTGATGATATTGAGTTAGACTTCTGTCTTCTTGAGCACGCTGGCTGTTTAGCCTGTCTGTAGCACTGTTTAGTGCGATTGAGTGTCTCCGGTCGGAGATCTCGCCCTTAGCCCCAGGGGACTTCGAGTGCCTGCTCGGGCAAGGTTTTTCCTTCAGTCTTTTGTGGGAGATTTGGTTGTTGTTTTGCGGAGGAGCTGGGTTCCTTTTGGTGACTGCGTAGTCCCTGGGAGAGAGGACGCAGTTCTTGGAGGAGGTGTTCTATTGCGGGGTTTCCTGCAGGAGATTCAGTGAGATTCGGTGTGGAGGTTCAGTCTTCATTAGTGGGAGACTTTCCGGGGAGTTTGTGGCCCTATTTCAGCATATATCATTTGGCTTCTGCGCTGGGCTTGGAGAGACAGCGTTTTTCCTTGAGGAGGGTTCCGGAGGTGATTTTCGGAGGCTGACCATTTTCTACATGGTTTCTGGGTTTTGTCCGGGGTGGTGAGTTCAAGTGTTCAACAGATTTTCAGCTCATTCTGGCAAGGGGATCAGCCCCTAGTTCCAATTCATTCCAGCAGCAGCAGTTTGCAGTAGTTTCTTCCAGCAGCTGGGACGCAGTTTCTGTAGTAGCCATTTCCTGTTTTCTAAGAGGGCTCTTCACTTTCCTTGTGCAAGGATAGGTGCTATTATTCTGATTATCCATTGTATTCCATTATATTCTCAGATTAATAAAATGGCTTAGCATTCCCGGCATTTTATGTGTATTTGCTTAATGTTCTATTTCCGGCATTTTTCTATATTGTTGTATGCTTGTATTACTGTCTATTTCCCATTCGGGATATTACAGATATTTATCATTGTAGATTAGTTGCATCTAGATTAAATTTGCATATTTTTATTTTCCTGTTGATTTTATGACCTAACAGTAAGCATGGGTGATCATAAGACATGTAAAAACATGCTGCCTCGTGGCTTTAATCGTTTGATATGTGAAGTTAATAGGTCTATGGTAACCAAGAGATTGTTGGTGTTCTCGTGACCTCCCGTTTGAGTAGGTTTTCCCACTTTTTGAGGGATCAAGTCCCAATTGGAGCTAGATGTTACCCACCATTTTGTGGGTGATATCCCTAGGAGAATTTTTTCTCCAAAATGGTCCTCATGTGGCAGCCAACAGCCCCTTACAGCCACCAACTAGCTTGTTGTGCCATTTCTTTGCCACCTAAGCCAGCCATGTGGTCCCTCACCCATCTATCATAATCGTATGTCTGAGGGTGGGCCTCTCGAACCTAAAGGCATGCCTTGTCGTTCGGTAATTGAGTTTTGTAGTTTGCTTATCATGGACACTTCTAGGCATGGATTAATGGGGGGATTCAGCGGAAAGATTGGGCTAGGTTTGTGCTTCTGTCCCCTAGACCTCTTTGGGATGTTACCCTTGGATCTTAGTCCCGTGGGATCTCCTTTACTGAACTCTAGGTTCTAGGGTGGTACTACATGGGAGACCCTGATTTTGGTTGCGTGGTCCCACTCCCTCATCACATAAATTGTGAAAATTCTACTGTAGTGTCATGGTTTACTTCTCCTACTTTATTAAATTATACAAGTTATCTTCAGAAATAATATTCAGAAAATACCGAAGTAAACAAAACTAATAGCCTAAACATGCAGATCATTTACTGAATATTAAGCTCATTCAGACAAAGTGACACACTGATTTTTGGACATAAGTCCCCGGAAAAACCCAAAGCGGGAAAACCAGTGCAGAAGATATGAGGGTTTATTATTATTAAGTAGATTCTGAGTACAACAAATTTGGGCGCCAAATCTGGTTCACCCGACAGAGAAAAACATAGATCTGCAGCGAACCATCTGTTTTGTGGCCAAAATTCTGACTGATCCACACCCTCAAACGAGATTTACAAGACTCAGGCCAGATCTGGCCCTAGAAACCCCAGCACTGGCCCTGAAGCCCCAACGTCGGCCTTGTTAGGCTCTGCGTTGCTCAAAGAGGGATTGCGTGACCCCAGAGTGGGTGACGCAATCATTACGCTGCCTTTGGAGGCCTCTGCGTAACTCTGAAGCCCTCTGAAGCTGCAGCGTTGCCCCTTCCTGGGCCTACGTAGCACCTGCGTAGCAGCTGAAGCCTTTGCGGTGCGCAGCTGCTGCTGCCCTTGCTCCTCTGCATTGTCCCTGAATGATGCTCCTCTGCCTCTTGCTAACTCCGAGATCAGATCATCCCCTCAGCCAATACTACCCCTCGTTGCAGAGAACTCCTCTGGAAATTCTTAGCAAACCTTGCCCTAGAATTCCAGATCAGTCTCTCGGCTTTGCATCTGTGTGTGTCTCCAACTGACTCTCAAGCCTTTCTCTTATACTTTTTCATTGATCTCATCAACGACCGAGATTAAAACACTCATCAATGGCTGAGATTAAAAGACTGCTTGATCCGTGTCATTTAGAACATTTCAGCACCCGTGTTAATTAATTCACTTTAATTATTTAATTTTCCTAAGTTTAGACTTAGCAAATCCATTAAAATTTATTATTTGAATAACTTGAACACTAGCTGAAATTTCTCCAAACAATCTCTGGGTTTTGGAGTTCAAGTGTGTCTTAGCCTCTCCACAAAATTTCAAGGCTAGAGCACACCCGATGGTACGCAAACTACACAAAATCTCAACACTCCCTCTTAGCACCGAGTGTGCTCTAGCAATACATCCATGGACCACATCATGTATTGCAAGATCTTGATGTTGGTTTTTGTGTTGCTGATGGTTGGCCTACTGCCCTCCATCCACTGCACTGCTGCTCTTTGTATTGTTGCCCATGTCACTGCCACTGACACTGCCACATCTGTACTACAACTCCCTCTCAAATTGCTGCATCATGTTGCCCATAGCACTGCCACTGCTAGCTGCTGCACTGCAACTCAGTTGCCGAGAAGTAAGCAATTGAAGGACTTCTGCCAAATCATTGACAGACAAGTCAGGCTGCCTCTCATCACTGAAGCTCCCTTGGCTGCTGATTTACGCTGTCCTCCTAGAGCCACTGCGCTGCTACTGCCTTTGCACTGCCTCTCTACGTTGTTGAAGTCCCATCAGCCTCTGTGCTGTTGTCTCCACGCTGCTGCTACCTCTGAATTACGCTACTCCCTCTTTAGCTTTTTAGCTCTCCCCTCTACTTCACTGTGACCTTCTGCAACCATCTCCCAACTCATCTTGGATCTGGGTTTCTTGGTGATTAGAAACCCTCTATAGTAGTCCCTCCCTCTGACAATTGATTTCGCTCCTGGAAATTTTCACCCAAACACAGTCGGACAGTACTCTCCGATCACCCTCCCGATCGAATCTCAGATTTGTTTGGCTTAGATCTGCTGAGTAGTTGTCTTCCTCCCACCTTTGTTGACTTAGCTAGGCACAATTCTGCACCGGTAGAATCTCCACCACACCAGCACTGCTGAAGATCTGAAGCACTGCTTTCGGATCTTGGCAAGGCTTCTCTGCAATAGGAAGAATGATTGGATTGCATCTCAGCGCTGCTCAGAAGTGGACTGCGTAACCCTAGACTAGGTGACGCAATCCTTACGCTGTCCTGGGAAGGCTCTGCGTAAGCCTGATGGCCTTTTGTAGCTACAACGCTGCCCTTTCTTGAGACTGCGTCCTCTTGCAAACAAGCTGCCTCTTCCGGATCTCTACTGCTTCTGCTGCTGTCCTGCTGAAAAAATATTCTTCAGCTGATTTGTTGGAGATTCAGCTTGATCTACTATCGCTCTGATACCATGTGAAAATTTTGTTGTAGTGTCATTGTTTACTTCTCCTACTTGATTAAATTATACAAGTTATCTTCAGAAATAATATTCAGAAAATACCGAAGTAAACACAACTAACAACCTACACATGCAGATCATTTACTGAATATTACGCTCATTCAAACAAAGTGACACACTGATTTTTGGACATAAGTCCCTGGAAAAATCCAAAGCGGGAAAACCGGTACAATAGATATGAGAGTTTATTATTATTAAGTAGATTTTGAGTACGAAAAATCTGGGCACCAGATCTGGTTCACCCGATAGAGAAGAACATAGATCTATGGCTAACCTGTTGTTCTGTGGCCAAAATTCTGACTGACCCACACCCTCAAAGGGGATTTACAAGACTCAGCCCGGATTTGGCCCTAGAAACCCCAACGCTGCCCCTGAAGCCCCAACGTCGGCCTTGCTAGGCTCTGCATGCCTCTGTGCTGCTCAGAGGGATTGCGTAACCCTAGAGTGGGTGACGCAGTCTTTACGCTGCCTTTGGAGGCCTCTGCGTAACTCTGAAGCTCTCTAAAGTTGCAGGGTTGCCCCTTCCTGGGCCTGCGTAGTGGCTGAAGCCTCTGCGCTGCGCAACTGCTGCGTAGTTGCTGCTGCTGCCCTTACTCCTCTATGTTGTCCCTGAAAGTTGCTCCTCTGCCTCTTGTTGACTCTTGGCTCCGGGATCAGATCATCCCCTCAATCAATACTACCCCTCGCTGCAGAAAACTCCTCCAGAAATTCTTAACAAACCCTGCCCTAAAATTCCAGGTCAGTCTGTCAGCTCTGCATCTGTGTGTGTGTCTCCAACTAACCCTCAAGCCTTTCTCTTATACTTTTTCATTGATCTCATCAACGACCAAGATTAAAACACTCATCAACGGTTAAGATTAGAAGACTGCTTGATCCATGTCATTTAGAACATTTCAGCACATGTGTTAAATAATTCACTTTAATTATTTAAACTTAGGAAATCCATTAATTAATTAATAATTTGAATAACTTGAACACCAGCTGAAATTTCTCCAAACACTTTCTGGGTTTTGGAGTTCAAGTGTGTCTTAGCCCCTCCACAAAATTTCAGGACTAGAACACACCCGATGCTACCTAAACTACACAAAATCTCAACATACATTACTCCCCTTCCATTCATTATAGCTCCATTCATTATTCTCCCCACCTAGTTCTACATTTCCCTATTGGGTCCACATAGGGTGTGAAAATTTCTAAAACAAAATTCTACTGAGTATCTTATATTACTTCTCCTACTTATTATTCGGTGACAATTTATTTATAGAAATTACTTCAGTAAGTATTGAAATAAATACAACTACAGTTATCACAAATAAGATGTTGATCAAAACATAAGGTAATACAAGCACATCAATGATACAATTATTTTTGTATAATTGTCCCTAGAAAAACCCAATGTGGGAAAACCGGTGCAGCAGATGAGGATTTTATTATTCTTCAGCGAGTTTTATTATTCTTGAACAAAAATCTCTTGTACAGTAAATGACCAGCAGAACAGAAAGAAAATACTATGAGGAATTTACAACTGAGTTCCTCACTTGCTTCCCAGTGATCTTCTGACCCCAGAGAGCCTTTGTGTCCCTTTGTGTCTCACTGCGTCAACCCCTGCGCAGTCCTTCCTCTGTGTTGCTTCTCTCTATAAAGCTCTGTATCCTCAGCCCTTGTTGATCCCTCTCTCTCTCCACCCTACAACTCTCCCTTTGAATCGGTTTCTCGTGCCGAACTTCAACCAGTGAGAAAATCGATCTTCTTGGGCAATTGAGTATCTGCCTTGGTGTATTTTCCAAATAACCCTCAAGCCTTCCTTTATAGTCTTCTCGTTGATATATCAACAACACATATTAGATCTCTAATCGATGGCTAAGATTAAAACATGACTTGATCTTCGTTCTCTAGAAGATTCACACTCTGTTTTATTAATACCCTTTATTTATTTAATTTCCCTAAGGTTAGACTTAGGGTCCCCATTAAAATAATTAATTATTTTAATAAAACATGAAACGAGTGGAATTTCCACAAACGGTTTCTGGGTTATTTTGAATACAAGTGTCTAAGCCTCTCCACCAAATTTGAGACTTAGAGGACTTTTTGATGCTACAAAAATCAACACTCCCTCTTAGCGAGGAAAGTGCTATAGCAATTATGCCTGTTGCATATTGCTCTGGCCCTGAAGCATCCTCTACGCTGTTGATGTTGTCCACCAACACTGTGTTGCTGCTGCCATTGTACCATTGCCCATGACACTGGTACTGCCACTACTGCATCCGTACTACAACTCCTTCTCAAGTGTTGCATCTGCTATGCTGCTAACACTGCATCTGCACTGCAACTCCATCTCAAATGTTGCATCCGTGGCTGAGATATCACACGTTTCTACTACTGAAACAGATTCTCCATCATTCCCATCTACTCTTTGAATTGAACAAACTTGGCCCTTCCTAGAGCTTTGGCCACCTGATTCCTTGTGGGAATGTAATGTAATTGTACTGCTCCTCTTTGAGCACAGTCTCAAATAAAATGGTACCTGATGCCAATATGTTTTGATCATCATGAAATACTAGATTCTTAAAGAGTTTGATGCAACTCTAATTATCACAGTAGATACTTGTCACTTCCATCTTCTTCCTGAACAGATTCCCTAACTATTTTCTGAGCCATATGACCTTGCAAGTAGTTGTTCTTGCTGCCATGTATTCTGCCTCAGTTGAGCTTAATGCTACGGATTTTTGCTTCCTACTACACCAGGAGGTCATCCCTGATTTGATGCTGAAGTAGTACCCAGAGATACTCTTCTGATCTACTGAACTGCCTTCCCAATGTGTGTCTGTGAATCCACTCAACTTGACATCTTCTCCGTGAGTATATTTTAACCTGTATCCGATTGTTCCTTGCACATATCTGAGAATGTGCCTTGCTGCTGCCTAGTGCACCCTCTTTGGTTCTACCATGAATTGACTGAGGGTGTTGACAGCGAAGCATATGTTTGGTCTGGTGTTGACCAAATACATAAGTGACCGAATGAGATGCTTGTACAAGGTGGGGTCTACGTCCTTGTCTCCTGATGCATCAATCTTCTTTAAGTTGGTAATCATGTGTGTTGCCATGGGCATGCAGTCTCGCACCCTGAATATCTTCAAGATTTCTGAGGCATATCTTCCTTGTCCTAAGAAGATTTCTCCATTCTTCTGCCCAAACTCCAACCCTAGAAAGTAATGCATCAACCCCAAGTCCTTCATGTCGAATTCAAATTCTAAGTTCCTCTTGCAGTCCTTTATGAGCCTAGAATGATCTTGTAAGGAATAGATCATCCACATACAATACTAAAATAAGTGGCTCGTTCTCTACCATCAAATAGTAGAGATTGGGATCAACGTTACTCTTGACAAATCCCAACTGCTGCAAATGCCCGTCAATCTGACCGTACCATGCTCTGGGTGCTTGCTTGAGCCCATATAGAGCTTTCTTTAGTCTGCATACATGAGGCTTCTTCTCATGACTCTCAAAGCCTTCAGGTTGCTCAATGTACACCTCTTCTTCAATCACCCTATTCAAGAACGTTGTCTTGATATCCATTTGATGAATTTCCCATCTCATCTATGCAACTAAGGATACGATAGATTTGATGGAGGTGTATCTGGTAACAGGGGCGAAGGTCTCCTCATAATTGATCCCTTTCTTCTAGGCATACCCCTTAGCCACGAACCCAGCCTTGTACTTCTCTATGCTTCCATCTGCAACACACTTGATCTTGTAGATCCATTCTGAACCTACAACTAATTTGTTAACTGATCTAGGCACAACTTCTTAGACATCATTAGTCATGATAGAACTATACTCCTCTACCATGGCATCCACCCAGACCTAATGCTGCACGACCTGCTGAAAGCTAAAGGGTTCTTCAACCTTTGCTACCAAGGCTTGGTATCTGTCGGTTTGCCTACGCTGCCTCTTCTTGATTCTCGAAGCTCCTATAAACTCCTTTGCATCCCTCAATGTTTGTCGTGCCTCTGTGTTGATTCTGTCACTGGTGGTGGGTGGTTCAACTAGCTCTTCTTTCTGTTGTCTTGCCTGCTGTGAATCATCTGAATCTTCCCCACCTACAGAAATACTAGTGCTGGTAACGGTGCTTGATCCAGATGTTTGTCCACCTGCTGGTTCCCCCCCTACTGTTGTTGTACAAGAGGAACATCCTCTGACCTCTCTCCAGGAGGCATCTCTCGGGATTTCCTGAAAGTTCTATCTTCCATGAAATTTGCATCCCTTTTGACTACAATCTTCCTACTCCCAGGAATGTAGATCCGGTATGCCTTTGAGGTCTCGTTGTATCCTACAAGGTACCCCTTCTCTGCAGTCTGATCTAGCTTGCCCCTTTTTTCATCTGGAATATGACAATATGCCACACTTCCAAATATCCAGAAATGACTCACTTATGGCTTCTTTCCTGTGAAGATACTTTCAAGAGTAGTCTTTCTTAAAGCCTTATGTGGAGTCCTATTTTGGGTATATACAATTGTGTTGCATGCTTCAGCCCATAAGAATCTCGTTATATCATGATCATACAACATGGCTTTTGCTGCCCCAACAATGGTTATGTTCTTTCGCTTTGCAACCCCATTCTGCTCTAGATTATACGGAGTTGTCCATTCTCTTTTGATGCCCTCTCTTGCGTAGAAATCTGTGAATTTCTTGTCTGTGTACTCTCCACCATTATCTGAGCGCAAAACTTTTATTCTCTTCCCTTTTGAACTCTCTGAACCTATCAAAGACCTCATCCTTGGTCTTCAAGAAGTAGATCCAAGTCTTCTTGGAGTGGTCATCAATGAAGGTGACGAAGTATTCTCCACCACTAAGAGGTCTGATAGACATTGGTCCGTAGATATCTGAGTGTATTAGATTTAATGTGAAATTTTCAATCTGAAAACTATGCAGTTGCAGTGATAGATTTATTCCTCCTACTTATTATTTCAATAAGTTATTTTCAGAAATCTTCTGGCAAATATTGAAATAAATACTACTGCAACATTCACAAATATATATGCAGAGAAATGAACAGTAAATGACCCAAGCACAAGAATCAATCACATGTACAGAGTTATTTTTGGACAATTGTCCCCAGAAAACCCAATGCGGGAAAACCAGTGTAGTAGATGAGGGTTTTATTAAATTCTTCAGCAAATGATTTCTTTACAAGGAAAAAATACTGGCAAATAAAAATCTAAAACACCTGAGACAATTCTCGGCTCCTTCCAACAAATCTCTAACACCCTGATCAGCCTCAGCTACCTCCTGTGCATGTCTGTGTGTTTCTCTCCATAGTCCCAATGCTGGACTGCATAAGTTTGTGTGGGTTCACTGTGCTGCAGCCCAGAGCTGCCTCCTGTGGCTCACTGCTTCCCTCTGTCCTTGACCTCAGTCACTTGCTGACTCTCTTCTCCTTCTGCTTCTGCAAATTCTTCGCCCTGCAACTCTCTCAATGAAATCTAATTCTCTTACTTCAGAATCAATCTCCTTTGTGTACTAAGTGTATGCCCGACTTGTTTTCCAAATAACCCTCAATCCTTCTTTTATAATCTTCTCGTTGGAGAACTAACGGCCCAGATTAGAAGTTTAATCAATGGCTAAGATTAAAACTTGACTTGATCTTTGTTTTCTAGAAGATTCACACTCTGACTTATTAATACCCTTTAATTATTTCATTTCCCTAAGTTTAGACTTAGGGTTTTCATTAAAATAATTAATTATTTTAATAAGTTAAAAACCGAGTGGAATTTCCACAAACGGTTTCTGGGTTCTTTGGAATACTGTTTTCCAAGTCTCCTTGCAGAGTTTGAGACTTGGAACACTTTATGATGCTACAAAAATCAACACTCCCTCTTAGCAAGGAAGGTGTTCCAACAAAATGCATGTTGCATGCTACTCTGCTTTTGAAGCACCCTCTTCGCTGCTAATCTTTGGACGTTGCCCCTCATCTGCTGCGCTGTTGCCCTCTGCACTGTTGCCTTTGACACTGTCACTGCTACATCTGTACAACAACTTTCTCTGAATACAAATCCTATCCATTCTTGCTACTGAAATGGATTCTTCATCATCCTCATCTTTTCTCTGGAGTAGAAAAACTTAGTCTTTCCCAGAGCTTTTGTGAGGATGTCTACCACCTGTTCTCTTGTTGGAGTGTATTGCAACTGAACAGCTCCATGTTGTACATAGTCTCTGATGAAGTGACACATGATATCAATATGCTTCGACCGATCATGAAACACAGGATTTTCAGAGAGCTTGATGCAACTTTGATTATCGCATAAGATACGGGTTGCTTCCATTTTCTCCTTAAGTAGGTTCACTAGCAGTTTTCGAAGCCATATGGCCTCACACGAAGTTGTGCTGGCTGCCATATACTCTGCTTCTGCTGAGCTCAGTGCTACAGACTTCTGTTTCCTGCTGCACTAGGAAGTCATTCCTGATCCTAGATTGAAACAATACCCACTGGTACTCTTCCGATCTACTGAAATCCCAGCCCAATCTGTGTCGGTGAAACCACTCAACCTGACATCATTGCTACGGGTGTACTTCAATCCAAGCTCGACTGTTCCTTGAAGGTACCTGAGAACATGCTTGGCTGCTGCCCAATGAGCCCTCTTAGGTTCTACCATGAACTGACTGAGGGTATTTATAGCATAACAGATGTTTGGCCTTGTGTTTACCAAATACATCAACGATCCGATGAGCTGCCTATATAACGTAGGATCAGCCTCATTGTCTTTGGACATGTCGATTTTCTTCCAGTTGGTGATCATTGGAGTTGTCATGGGTCTAAAATCCTCCATCTAAAATCTTTTCAGAATCTCTGTAGTGTATCTTCCTTGACCAAGAAAGATCTCCCTATTCCGCTGCCAAACTTCCAACCCTAGAAAATAGTGCATTCGTCCTAGATCCTTCATGCCAAATTCCTCATCCACATTCTTCTTGCAGTCTGTGATGAGCCTTGATGATCCTGTCAAGAATAGATCATCTACATACAAAACCAGTATCAGAGGCTCACTCCACACTCTTAGATAGTAGAGATTGGGATTTGCGTCACTCTTGACGAATCCCATCTTCTGCAAGTAGTTGTCAATTCGACCATACCAGGCTCTAGGAGCTTGCTTCAGTCCACACAATGCTTTCTTCAATCTGCACACATGAGTCTTCTGATCATGTGTCTCGAAGCCCTCTAATTTTTCTATATACACTTCTTCCTCTATCACCTCGTTCAGGAATTATGTCTTGATGACCATCTAGTGAATCTCCCATCCCATTTGCGCAGCAAGGGATATCACGGATTTGATAGAGGTGTATCTGGATACTAGGGCGAAGGTTTCTTCATAATCGATCCCTTCCTTTTGAGCATACCCCTTAGCCACAAACTTGACTTTAAATTTCTCGATGCTGCCATCTACATCATACTGGACCTTGTAGATCCACCTTGATCCTACAACTGATCTCTCCTGAGGTCTGGGGACTACTTCCCAGACATCATTCGTCATGATGGAATTGTAATCTTTCACCATTGCATCTACCTGCACCTGGTGCTGAGCTGCTTCCCGAAAATTAGAAGGTTCTCCGACTTGAGCAACCAAGGCATGATACCTCTCAGGCTGCTTCCGTTGTCTCTTCTCATTTTGGGGGACTCCAACAAAGTCCTTTGCATCTTTCAGAATCTGTCGTAGTTCCCTACTCGTTCTTCCACTGGTGGTGGGTGGATTTACTGGCTCTCCCTCTTGCAAATCCTCGGGAGACACGTCCCTTGGATCCCCATGCCTTGGAGAGGCAACTGAATTTTCTGTCGCTCGTTGTTGGGGCTGAACCAGAGGCTCCTCCTCAGACTACATCGCAGAAGGCAACTCGCGAGACCTTTTGAAGGCCTTCTCCTCCATGAACTTCACATCTCTCCACACTACAACTTTCCTGCTCTCAGGAATGTAGATGCGATATGCCTTTATGCCTTTGCATTCTCACTGTATCCTACCAGATACCCTTTTTTTGCAGTCATTTCTAACTTCTTCCTCTTCTCACTGGGGACATGACAGTGAGCTGTATTGTCGAAAGACACTTTTTGGCGTGATCTTTCCCAATGCAACATGAGGTGTCCTATTCTGAATATAGACAGTTGTATTACAAGCTTCAGCCCACAGAAATTTGGGCATGTCTTGGTCATACAGCATTGCCCTTGTTGCTTCGACAATAGTCCTATTTTTCCTTTCTTCCACACCATTCTGCTCTAGATTGTATGGAGTTGTCCACTCTCTTTTGATACCTTCCTTTGTGCAGAACCTAGTAAATTCCTTATATATGTATTCACCACCATTGTCTGATCGCAACACCTTGATCTGCTTCCCTGGCAGATTTTCTACCAGAGCCTTAAACTCTTTAAACTGATTGAAGACTTCATTCTTGGTCTTTAGAAAGTAGATCCAGGTTTTCCTGGAATGGTCATCAACGAAGGTGACGAAGTACTCGACACCACTAAGAGCTCTAGTGGACATTGGTCCACAGATATCTGAGTGTATCAAGTCCAATACACCCTTGGCCCTATTGTTGCTTCTTTGATACGTTACCTTGGCGGCATATTTTCCCAATATGTACCCCTTGCATACATCATCTCGCTTAGTGCTCAGCTCTGGAACTCCTGTGACAGTCTTCTGGAGAATTTTTAATGCCCCATGATGCAAATGTCCCATTCTTCTGTGCCATAGCTCATTTAGGTTCGTTTCATTTGCGCTGTTGACCAGTACCATTGGGGATTCAACTTGCAACTTGTAAAGTTTGTTGCTTCTTACCGCGATCTGTGCTTTCTTCTTCCAACTGGGGTGTTTGACGTAGACCCTATTGCCAATAAAGTAGACGTCATAACCTCAGTTTTGAAGATGAGACACTGAGAGCAAGTTCATCCCCAACCCGGGCACATGCAGTACATTAGTGGCCCGGATCTTATTTCCAGCCTCGATTTGAAAAACTAAGCTACCTCTCCCAATAGGGGTACATTTGCTTTATTACCCATGGTTATTTTAAAACTCATCTGCTTATCTCGGTAGTCAGAAAAACATTCCCGTACTCCAGTCATGTGAGCAGAATCTCCACTATCAATATACCAGACATCAGAAGAAGCAGTGCTTGATACGCAAGTAAATTCTTCTTCAAGTCTGGATGCCAGAACAGAGACATCATGATCCATATGTTCTATCATGCTTCTTTCCCTCCCTGGAGAACTGTGTGAACCCTCTTGCGCTGCTGCTGCAATGGTAGACTTTTGTCCACTAGTCGATTCTCCATTCCTGTTACTCATCCCTGGCTCTGATACCATGTGAAATTTTCTATCTGAAAACTATGCAGTTACAGTGATAGATTTATTCCTCCTAATTATTTCAATAAGTTATTTTCAGAAATCTTCTGGCAAATATCGAAATAAATACTAATGCAACATTCACAAATATATATGCAGAGAAATGAACAGTGAAGGACACAAGCACGAGAATCAATCACATGTACACAGTTATTTTTGGACAATTGTCCCCGGAAAAACTCAATGCGGGAAAATCGATGCAGCAAATGAGGGTTTTATTAAATTCTTTAGCAAATGATTTCTTTACAAGGAAATAATATTGGCAGATAAAAATCTGAAACACCTGAGACAAAATTCTCGGTTCCTTCCAACAAATCTCTGACATCTTGATCAGCCTCAGTGACCTCCTGTGCCTGCCTGCGTGTTTCTCTGCGCAGTCCCAGTGATGGATTGCATAAGTATGCGTAGGGTCTACGTGGGTTCACTGCATTGCAGCCCATAGTTGCCTCCTGTGGTCCACAACTTCCCTCTGTCCCTGAGCTCAGTCACTCGCTGACTCCCTCCTTCTGCTTCTGCAAATTCTTCGCCCTGCAACTCTCCCACTGAAATCGAATTCTCTTACTTCATAATCGATCTCCTTCGGGTATTGAGTGTATGGCCGACTTGTTTTCCAAATGACTCTCAGCATTCTTTTATAATCTTCTCGTTGGAGAACCAACGACCCAGATTAGAAGTTTAATCAATGACTAATATTAAAACTTGACTTGATCTTTGTTTTCTAGAAGATTCACACTCTGATTTATTAATACCCTTTAATTATTTAATTTCCCTAAGTTTAGACTTAGGGTCTTCATTAAAATAACTAATTATTTTAATAAGTCAAGAACCGAGTGGAATTTCCACAAACGGTTTCTGGGTTCCTTGGAATACTGTTGTCCAAGCCTCTTTGCAAAGTTTGAGACTTGGAACACTTTCTGATGCTACAAAAATCAACACTTAATACACTTGGAGCCCTCTTGTTGCTTCTAGAATATGTTGCTTTTGTGTACTTCCCTAGTGCGCATCCTCTGCACACGTCATCATGCGTGGTTCTTAGGACTGGAACCCTCGAAACAATTTCTCTGAGCATTCTCGGAGCTCCATGGTGAAGATGCCCCATTCGTCTGTCCCAAAGTTCATTCAAATCCTTTCTCCATTGATATCATTGCCTATTAGTGCCATTAGAGACTCGAGTTGCAACTTGTAAAGCTTGTTGCTTCGAGTTCCAATCTGAGCCTTCTTCTTTCATCTTGGATGCTTGACTTATACTTTTCTTTCAATGAAGTATACATCATATCCCTTGTCCTGTAACTGGGACAATGAAAGTAGATTCATTCCCAATCCTAGCACATGCAACACATTTGTGGCCCGAAGATTATCTCTTGCTTCTTTCTCAAATACTATGGTCCCTCTTCCCACTAGGGTACACTTTGTTTTGTTTCCCATAGAAATCTGGAAGTTCATACTTTCTTCTTGATAACTCGAGGAATATTCTCGAACCCCAGTCATATGTGTTGAGGCCACGCTATCAATGTACCAATCATCCGCTGATGCTGAAGTAGATAAGCAAGCAAATTCCTCTTCCAATCTAGAAGATAATTCTGAGATGTCATGATCTTCCATCGTGCTTCTTCCTTCTCTAGCAGCGCTATAGAAAACTACGTCACCCTTCTGGGATTCGATTTGCTACTTAGCACCACGACTTCCCTTCAACGCATATTCTTTTGTGCCTTTGCCAAACCTGGCTCTGATACCATGTGAAAATTTCTAAAACAAAATTCTACTGCAGTATCTGATATTACTTCTCCTACTTATTATTCAGTAACAAGTTATTTACAGAAATTACTTCATAAAATATTGAAATAAATACAACTGAAGTTATCACAAATAAGATGTTGAACAAAACATAAGGTAATACAAGCAGATCAATGACACAATTATTTTTGGACAATTGTCCCCGGAAAAACCCAATGCGAGAAAACCTATTCAACAGATGAGGGTTTTAGTATTCTTCAGCAAAAATATCTTGTACAGAAAATGACCAACATAACATAAAAAAATACTATGAGGAATTTACAACTGGGTTCCTCACTTGCTTCCCAGTGATTTTCTGACCCTGGAGAGCCTCTACGTCCCTCTATGTCTCACTGCATCATCCCCTACGCAATGTTTACGCAGTTCTAGCGTCACAGCCCCTGCACAGTCATTGCTATTGCGTCACTGCCCCTATGTAGTTCTTCCTCTACGCTGATTCTCTCTATCAAGCTTTGTATCCTCAGCCCTTGTTGATCCCTCTCTCTCTTCACCCTGTAACTCTCCCTTTGAATCGATTTCTCGTGCTGAACTTCAGCTAGTGAGAAAATCGATCTTCTTGGGCAACTGAGTATCTGGCTTGGTGTATTTTCCAAATGACCCTCAAGCCTTCCTTTATAGTCTTCTCGTTGACATATCAACGACCTAGATTAGATCTCTAATCGATGACTAAGATTAAAACATAACCTGATCTTCATTCTCTAGAATATCCACACTCTGTTTTATTAATACCCTTTAATTATGTTAATAAAACATTAATAGAGTGGAATTTCCACAAACGATTTTTGGGTTCTTTGGAATACAAGTGTCTAAGCCTCTCCACCAAATTTGAGACTTAGAGCACTTTCCGATTCTACAAAAATCAACATAGGGTTGGCATCCCCTTCCCCTTGCCCACACCTTGTGTCAGGCTGAAAATGATGCCTCGAAGGTTGATGCAACTGAAAAGAAAAGTAAAAGCATAATTGGCCACATTTGATAGGAAAGTGTACCACAAAATGCAAAAGATGGTTGGGACAAACATATTTAGCATGTGGGCAAAATATAAATTCATGAGTTCTACCCCATACCCATGGTCATCACTATGGTTCCTATAGGCCCTAGATGAGTCTCCTTTATCATTTTGGAACCCATGATTGTCTCAACCCCTGGTGGGCAATGAATCGCCCTACCTTAAAAGGGGTATCCATTGTTATACCTTACACATCATGCTCTTATCCGCAGTTAATCAAACAAAAATCATAAAAGGAAAAAGGCATAAAAAGAAGGGTGGAAAAATCAAGGCTAGGGTATCTCATGCAAAATGATTGTTCCCTCCTATACATTATATACCCAAGTGTGGGCTTCCCTTTATTAGCACCCTTGTACCCCAACATGTGACCTAGGATTGCCCCTTTTATTCCCTATTCCATTCATCTCTTTATCACATACCACCACCATTTGAAGGATGTACCTTGGACATACTATCCCCTCTAAAGGTAGAAACCACCTAATAGGGTACTTGGTTAACCCCCTTTGGAGCTTGGAGACATTAGCACATGCTAAAGCCCACTATGGAAGGGCATGCCATTATGAAGTGCCCACCCGTTGTCCATGGTTTGTAAGCTCTTTAACTTGATTTCCTTAAATGACTTGTTGTACTGGAAGGCTAGGGTATGCATTGGATTTTATGCAAGATTGCAGATGGTCTCCATTTGGGGTTTGGTCTCCTTATACGGGGTCTTAACGCTCCAGAGGGATACACTAGAACAGGTAGGGTGTGTGTAGAGATCCATGGGCCTCCAAAGCAGTAGAAAACACTCCATGGATCCCCAGAGATGTTCAGAAATTGCTCGAGATTTACCTATTGGACGAGGAAGATGCGCCTGATTCACCATGCCCAGCCGACCCCACAGTGGTACCATGCACTTGTAGGATGACCCAAGACTTGCATGCTAATGTGGCATCACTTAAACCATCATCTGAGCCCTTACAAATGGCCTACAGGCATCTTCGATCTACTTGGAGACCCATGAGGTTACTTTTGTGCCCCCACACCCATTGGGAGCACCACAGGTTTATTATTTGGAGAACAAGGGGCCAATCCCTTGTCCACTACTTTTGGGAGTCCTATTCATCATTGTGGCACTTATGGACTTCATAAGGCTTCTTAGAAGGCCCAACGACATGTGTTATTGATCATTTGATCTCTTGAGAGGCTTATTCTTTTTTTTATGAGCTATTTTGGTGGGCTTGTCACCAAAAATTTGTTATTTTGCTCATTATTTTATTCTAGGGGCTAATGTAGCCCTAATTAGCTAAATCAAACTCATTAGAGGTGTAAAAATACAAGTGATGTGAGTTCATTTTAGCATCATCACCTGGATTAGATTTGTATCTCTTTAGATAACTTCACTATCTTTCTTGGAGGACGAATTTTTGGAGCATGGAATGAATTTTGATGTTTGGACTATTTTCTCTTGTCTTAGAGCTTCTTGATTGGCAATGTTTTGATGGTTGGATATATTCTTAATACATGTAAGTGCAATTTAATGCTATTTTCTCTTTCTATTTTTTTCACATACATTGTTGTTGGGATTTCGCTATACTGGGGCTAATTTTCTACATCCATTTATGCGAAGTTGTGGAAATTCAGTTTCTAGATAGTGATGCTTCATGTCTGGGTCATGTATTATGAATGAGTGTTCCTAGAGATGCTTCTTTATTGAAATTGATCTTGATAAGCCATTTATTTTGCAAAATAAAGTATAAATCTCTTGAAGTTACTTTTGTTGCTGCCCTAGTGCTATGCGAAGTTGTCTTTGAGGCCTCCTTGACATAGAAATTCCAATATCCATAGTCATAATTCTACTTGACTCCAATCTCCCCAAAGGATTAGGCACTAGTCCTCCATAGGTGATCATCTCAAAGCTTATTTATTTTACATTCACCTCTTTTCTAGGACTAACCTACATAGGTCACCTAGGGCATCTATTATCTCACAATATAGCTATGCAAACACTTAGAGTTTTGGTCCACAACTGCGTTGGTGTGTCCTCAAGAAGGCCTCCAAATTTCATGAGATTCCGATGGTGGGATCTTAAGATATCGCAAGCCCTAGCTCAAAGACCGATTCTTGCCCTTGGTTTCCTTAAGGCTAGAAACTTCATTGGAATCGTTGCATTACCTTTCATTTAAAATTCCTTCCTTGATCCCCTTATCCTCCATGATTAGGTCAAGCACATCATTTTTTGCTCAACCCCATTCCCTTGACCTAACCTCGGGTCCACTTGGTCTCGTGTGGTCCCACAACTTGTTGAGCCCAATCTCACAAAGACCACTTGGAAGCCAAGTTTCCACTAGGATTTTAGGAGCTAAGAATCTTCTTGACAAGTCATATACTCAAAACCTAGCTCTTAGAATTCCCCTAAGCCCTTCCTGTTGATTTTTGTAGCATTAGATGTGCGCTAGCCTTGAGATTTTGAAGAGAGGCTAAGACACATGCATTCTCCAGAACCCAGAAATCGTTTGGAAAAATTCCACTCGGAGATGATTTTATTAAACTAGTTAATTATTTTTAATGTATTCCGAAGTCTAAACTTAGAAAATGAGAATAATTAAAGGGTTTTAATTAAATCGGGTGTGAATCTTCTAGACAAAGGCGTCGATTGAGTCCAAGATAATATGAGCCATCGATCAAGATCTAATCCTGGACATTGATACCTTAATGAGATATTATAACAAAAAACTCGATGGGCACTTGGACCAGTGCATATACTTAGTTGCCAAGGCAGATTTATTTTCTCAGTGGATGAAGTTCAGCGAGAGAAAATTGAGTCAGAGGGTGAGTTGCAGGTGAGAGAGAGAGGGCATCAGCAATAATCCTAGAGTGCAAGAAGAGTTTTGGAAAGGGCAGTGAAGAGGAGGGACACATTTCATCAAGCACTGCGCAAAGGATGATGCAATGAGGCCAATGTAAGGGAAAAAGGTCCTCTTCGGGGTCAGGAAAACGTTGTGGGGTAAGAGAAATTCATCACTAAATTCTTCTCAGTGTTTCTTCCTCTAATTTTGCTATCTAGTATCTTGTACATGAATTATTGTTGAAGAATTAATAAAGAAACCCTCATTTGTTGCACTAGTTTTCCCACATTGGATTTTTCCGAGGACAATTGTCCAAAAATAACTGTGTCAATGTGTGTTTATATGTGTGCTAGTATTTTCCTTGCATTTATTTTCCACAGTGTTTGATTTGTGAAGGCTACAGTGTATATGTTTTGATATTTGCTGTAAATAACTACAAATAATTTGTTTAAGTAATTTTAACAAATAGAAGAAATATTATCAGTTGTTGCAGTAGGATTCGAGGCATCCGAATTTTCACATGCTATTAGAGCACAAAGAGGAGGCAGGAGAGCTCTAGTGTAGAAGGGAAAAGGAGCATTGTAGCACTGCGTGAGCAGCTGCTCGAAGCCCCCAAAATTTTGCGCAGTCCATTGGCCAGGGGGGCAAAATTTCGTGGAAAAAAATAATTGTCTGAGTGAGTTGACAAAGAATCAAATTTCCAGATCGAAGGTTGTCAGAGGCAGAGGGAGTAACTGTTTTTCTTTTGCAGAGCAGATTTCCAGGTAGGACACAGTATTTTGCAGTAGCAAAATCAGTGATGGGAAGGAAAAATAGCACAGAAAATCATCGATAGTCAAGATGCCTCAAAATTATCTTCCAGGTTGGAAGAAGAGTTTGCATGTTTGTCAGGTTCGGCATCAGCTGGTGTTTGGTATATTGATAGTGGAGCTTCAGCTCACATTATTGGAGTGCGAGAATACTTCTCTAGCTATCAAGAGGAGTAGATGGACTTCCAAATCACTATGAGAAACAGAACTAAGTGTACTCTAGTAGGGAGAGTGTTATTTTTAGATAACAATGGTATGTTCTATGCTTAGGTGCAATTTACTTCAATTTTCCTTATTAGCCCAATATCAAATTTCAGTTTAGCAATCACATTAGCTTAATCACAATGATAGTAAATGTTGATAGAACATAAACAAAATGTAGAAGACAAGCCAAGACAAGGATACAATATTTGGCGGATGCCACAGAAAAACCCCAATGTGGGGAAAACCCTTTGATCAAAATCTTCTTGTTATTCTTCAATAGTTCGGCAGAGAGAGAGAGTACAAATATCAAAATAACTTTCCCAAAACAATCTTGTCAAAATCAGTGGTCAACAACAGTCAACTGCAACCTTACAAGAAAGTCAATGCTGGTCAAAGTGGATCCAAAATTTCCTCCAAGCAGTGCAGTCAACAACAGTCCAATTCGGCCTTCTAAAAGGGTCAAAGTCAACCCAAAACATTCAAGTCAAACCCAGTCAAATGTTGTAATTCTGTGGTCAAATCTGAAGTCAATGCTGAAGTCAACCTCATTCAAACTGCTCCGAATGCCTCGAAACCTGTGCCGACAAATGCAGCCTTCAAAAATCGAATTTTCTGCCTAGAAATCGCAATCAAAGGAGGTGAGTTGACCCTTGGTCAACGTTGACCTATTTTCCTGAAATTCATCCTACAATTTGCCCTGAAATTTTCAGCCTCCTGTTTTCATACGTGTGAGGTAGAGAGCTGCTCCAAGCTTTTTGAACCAATAAGGAGAGGGGAGAGAGAGATGTGTGAAGAGTGAGTGATGTCCAAATGAGGGAAGGTCACTCTTATTTATACAATTCGTTGAGGATGCGAAGACACAACTGTTGGGCTTCATGAGGCTACATTTGACTATGGCCGACCTTGAGAATTTTCACATGTGTGAATAATAAATTCAAAATCATACTTTTGCTTGTCCGAACAAGATGATCTTTAGATCAATCTTGCACCTCTCGAAAAGAGGAATCCAATAAAAATATCATCTCCATCATATGAGTTGTCCAAGGTGGATTTTTTCCCTAGTTTCCAATTTTAATAGAGAGGCACCATAGATTTTCAGACATAAGCACGAACTAACACCAACACCACTAATTTGTTGCACGTGCCAGGATTGGGTATGAACCTGATGTCAATGTCCCAGTTGCAGGACAAGGGGTACGATGTATACTTTATGGGTAAGAAGTTGTATGTCAAACATCCCTGCTGGAAGAAGGCGAGATAGATTGGAGCTCAAAGAAACAGACTATATACGTTGCAGATCGATTCTCAATGGCACTGATAGGCAGTGATAAAGGCAGTGGGAAGGAATTGAACGAACTATGGCACAGGAGAATGGGACACTTACACCATGGAGCACTTAGGATGCTCAAAGACACTTTGACAGGATTTCCACTCCTCGGCACTGAGCATGATGATGTATGCAGAGGATGCGAACTAGGGAAATACGCAAAAGCAACATTTCCCACAAGTGATAGCAGAGCAAATGGCATGTTGGGGTTGATACACTCAGATATTTGTGGCCCAATCTCCACCAGAGCTCTTAGCGGTGGCGAGTATTTCGTCACCTTTATTGATGATCACTCCAGGAAAACCTGAATCTATTTCTTAAAGACCAAGGATGAGGTATTTGATCGGTTCAGAGAGTTTAAGGCTCTTGTAGAGAACATGATAGGGAAAAAGATCAAGGTATTGCGTTTAGATAATGGTGGAGAATATACAGATAACAACTTCAGAGACTTATGCGCAAGGGAGGGCATCAAAAGAGAGTGGACAACTCCATATAATCCACAGCGGAATGGAGTAGCGGTGCAGAAGAATAGAACAATAGTCGGGGCAACAAAGGCTATGTTATATGTCCAAAATTTGCCTAGATTCGTATGGGCAGAGGCATGCAACACAACGGTGTACATTCAGAACAAAACTCCTCACAAAGCAATAGGGAAGAAAATGTCAGAAGGGGTTTTCACACGGAAGAAGCCGGAAGTAAGTCATCTAAGGATATTCGGGAGTGTGGCTTATTGACACATTCCATACGAGAAGCATAGTAAGTTGGATCAGACTGCAGATAAGGGGTACTTCGTAGGGAATAGCGAGACCTCAAAGGCATACAAAATCTACATTCCTAGCAACAGGAAGATTGTAGTAACCCGAGATGCAAATCTTATGGAAGATAGAGCTTTCAGGAAATCTCGAGAGATGCCTGCAGGTGATTAGTCAGCAGATGTTCCATTAGTCCAACAACAACAGTGACAACAAGTAGAACAAGCAGGAGGACAGTGACAAAGATCGAGTACAATGACCAGTACCAGTATTTCCTCAAGAGTAGAAGATCCATGTAGTTCTCAGCAGACAGAACAAGAGGAAGAATTGATTGAGCCTCCCAGCACCAGTGGTAGAACCAGTAGGGAAGTACGTCAGAACCTGAGGGACACAGAGGAGTTTGTCGGACCTCCTAGAACCCACAAAAGGAAGCGTAGAAAACCTGACAGATACCAAGCCTTGGTAGCTCAGGTTGAAGAACCCTCCAGTTTTTAGGAATTCGTACAACATCAGGTGTGGGTGGATGCCATGGTAGAAGAATACAGTTCTATCATGACTAATGATGTCTGGGAAATAGTACCTAGACTAGAGGATAGATCAGTTGTAGGTTCAAGATGGATCTACAAGATCAAGTACGCTGCAGATGGTAGTGTAGAAAGTATAAGGCTAGATTCGTGGCAGAGGGGTATGCAAAAAAGGAAGGGATAAACTATGAGGATACCTTTGCCCCAGTTTCCAGATATACCTCTATCAGATCCGTTATATCCCTAACAGCGCAGATGGGATGGGAGATTCACCAAATGGACGTCAAGACAATATTCTTGAATAGGGTGAGAAGAAGAGGTGTATATCGAGTAGCCTGAAGGCTTTGAGACTCATGGGAATCGAACTTAAGTATGCAGATTAAAGAAAGCCCTATAGGGGCTCAAGTAGGCACCCAGAGCATGGTATGGTCGAATTGACAGTTACTTGCAGCAGTTGGTATTCATCAAGAGTGATGTAGATCCCAATCTCGATTATTTGATGGTGGAGAATGAGCCTCTCATTCTGGTTTTGTGTGTGGTGACCTGTTTTTAACATTATCATCAAGGCTCATAAAGAATTGCAAGAGAACCCTTGAAGCAGAATTCGACATGAAGGATATGGGGTTCATGCATTATTTTCTAGGATTGAAAGTATGGCAGAAGAATGGGGAGATCTTCCTTGGGCAAGGGAGATATGCTACAAAAATTCTAAAGAGATTCAGAATGCAAGATTGTCTACCCATGGCAACACCCATGATCACCAATTGGAAGAAGATAGATGCATCATGAGATAAGGAAGTTGACCCCACCTTGTACAGACAGCTCATTGGGTCACTCATGTATCTGGTCAACATTATGCCAGACATTTATTTTGCTGTCAAGACCCTTAGTTGGTTCATGGTGGAACCGAAAAGGGTACATTCGGCAGCAACTAGGAACATTCTTATATATGTGCGTGGAATAGTCAGATATGGGTTGAAATACACCCGAGGAGATGACGTCAGATTGAGCGGATTCACAGATGCAGATTAGGCATGTAGTTTAGTGGACTGGAAAAGTACCTCCGAGTATTGCTTCAGCATTGGATCAAGGATGATCTCTTGGTGTAGCAGGAAGCAGAAGTCGGTAGAACTGAGCTCAGCAGAAGCTAAATATATGGGAGCCAACACAACTACGTGTGAAGCGATATGGCTTAGGAAACTTCTTGTGAGTTTGTTCAGAAAGAGGATGGGAGCGACCAATGTTTGTTGTGATAATCATAATTGTATTAAACTCTCTGAGAATCCAGTATTTCATGATAGGTCGAAACACATTGATATCAGATGTCACTTTATCAGAGACTGTGTTCAACATGGGGCAGTCCAGCTGCAATATGTTCCCGTAGGAGATTAGGTTGCAGACGTACTCACAAAATCTCTAGGAAGAGCTAAGTTCATCCAATTCAGGGAATAGATGGGTATGTTAGAGAATCTGTTTCAGTAGGAGAAACAAATGAATTTTCAGTTGCAGCGACAACATATGAGAGTGAGTTGCAGTGCAGATGCAGTAGTTGGCAGCAGTAGGCAGGGTTAGCAGCAACACAGATGCAATGCAAAATCAGAGTTGCACAGTAATTGGTGGGCAGTAAGGCCAGACATCAGCAGCATAGCAGGAGGTGATACAGAGTTAGAGTGATGCTTCAATGGGTTGCAACACTTGAGCACATTCCTCGCTAACAGGGAGTGTTGATTTTTGTAGCATCAGATGTGCTCTAGCCTCGAGATTTTGTAGAGAGGCTAAGACACATGCATTTTGTTGGGATTTTGGGGTAGCATCAGATGTGCTCTAGCTCCCAAATTTTGTGGAGGCGCTGGAGTACATGAGATCTCCAAGACCCAAAAAGTGTTTAGAAGAATTCCATCAGGTTTAATAAATATTCAAATAATTAATCTTTTTAATTAAGTACCCTAAGTCTAACTTAGGAAAATTAAAAGATTAAAGTGAATTAAATTTAACATGTGATGAGAATGACTTACATGACGCGAATCAAGTAGCTTCTAATCTTAGCCGTCGATTAGAGATTAGATCACGGTCGTTGATGTTTCAACGAGAAAAGTATAAAAGAAGGGCTTGGGGTCAGTTGGAGAACACACACATTGGCGGAGCATTGAAGCTAAGCTGAAATTCTAGGGCGTGGTTTGCTAAGAATTTCAGGAGGAGTTTGCAGTGCGGCGAGGGGCAGTATTGGCAAGGGGATGGTTTGATCCCAGGCCAAGAGTACAACAGCGACAGAGAGGCAACATACCAGAGCAACACAAAGGCAGCCAAGTGCTACGTAGTCCAACAGAGGCCACGCAGAGGAGTGCAAGGGCAGTGGGAGCCATGTAGGGCTACCACAGCCCTATTCAGGGCAGCGCAGGGGCAGCGTAAGCCATTCAAGGGTGACACAGGCCCTTCCAGAGCAGTGCAAAGGCTGACACAGAACGTTGAACAACAACACTGGGGTTTCCGATGGGCTAGAAAGTGCTCGAGGTATGTAAATCTTGTTTGAGGGTGTGAATCAACGATATTTTTCTGTCTTCGAGGATAGAGGTATTGTTGTCATATTATTTCTTTGTAGGGTAAACCAGTTTGGTACCCATAAATTGTTGTACTTAGATTCTGCATAATAATAAAACCCTCTAGAGCTAGCTGCACCGGTTTTCCCACATTGGGTTTTTCCGGGACATTTGTTCGAAAAATTTGTGTCACTTTGTCATATGAGTGTGCTATTTAGTAATTTATCTGTATGTGTAGGCTGCTAGTTGTATTTACTTCGCTGATTTACTGAATATTTCAAAAATTAACTTGTAACTTAATTCAAGTAGGAGAAGTAAATCAAGATACTGCATTAGGGTTTCTTAGATTAAGAAATTTTCACATTGTATCGGAGCAATTGCAGATCAAGCTGGATCTCCAGCAAATCGGCTGAAGAAATATTTGCTGCAAGGTAGCAACTGAAGCAGCAGGAATCCGGAAAGGGCAACGCAGCATCAAGAGGACACAGTCCCAGCAGAGGCCACACAGGGGCTGACGCAGTCCTAGTTGGGTGACGCGGAGTCGGCGTAGTACCTTCCAGAGGGGCACAGGAGCAGTCTGCGTTGCGCAGAGGCTACGTTGAGCCAGTGTACTCACGTAGAGGCCAACTAGGGTGACGTAGTCCAGTTTCGAGTGTTGTGCAGATTTTTCGTTTTTCGGAAGCAAGACTTCAGATCTTCAGCAGTTGCTGGTGGGGTGGAGATTCTGTCGGTGCAGAATCGTGCCTAAGCTATGTTGAAAAAGAGCGGGCGGATAAATCTGAGGATCGATTGTAGGGTGATTGAAGAGCACTGATTCGTTCTATTTGGCATATTTCCAAGGGTGTAAATCAGGTGTCAAAGGGAGCAAAGGGTGCCTTTCTCGCCAAGGACCCTAGATCCGAGTTTTTGTTGAGAGTAGCAACAAAAGTGGGGAGAGGAGGATCTGTTCTGACAGATTATTTCTGAGTAGATGGCGCCACACGGACTACGTGATTAGGATAGGTTGGATGGCCTGTCCAACTTTGGTATCTGGAAGGCCAGAATCCTCGTAGTCCTAGAGGCATACAGTTTACGGGAGCATGTAGAGAGCATCTAGGCTACACCTACTGATGCTATTCTTTTGGTGAATCATAATGAAGCAGCGACACATGCTAAGCGCTTCATCATGGACGGGTTTAAGGATCATGTGGTACCACACATAACTAAGAAAAAGACAACTAATGAGATGTGGAAATATTTAACCACACTGTATCAAGGGAAATCCGTCCAGAGGAAGATGCTCCTAGAGAACCAGCTGAGGTTATTTATGATGACCAAGGGAAAGGAAATCGATCCTTTCCTCTTCAGGTTGCAGGCGATTCGGGATTAGCTGACTGCCATGGGGGTCAAGGTGGATGATGAAGTCATGGTGAGGATTGCTCTAAATGCAGTCACAGAGGATTGGGAAACATTTGTCCAAAGCATCCTGGGCAGAGTGGACCTTCCAAATTGGGACGATATGTGGGCTATCCTCCGACAAGAGGAAATCCGTCGGATGTCTAAGAGACAAACCAGCACCGGATCAAGCAAGGTGATGAAGGAGGAAGAGGAAGATGCATCGTTGGCATCTAAGAAGAAGCAAGGGAAAAATAAGCGTGATCTATCTAAGATAAAACGTTTCCAATGTTGTGAACTTGGACACTTCGCTAGCAATTGTCCTCTAAGGAAGAAGGACAAGGAAGCTTCTAGTTCCAAGGCTGCAACAACGAAAGAAGACTATGGCTCCAACGATGACGTAGCCATGAGCGCTCATGAACCATGGAGGTAGGGTGATATTGATCTATAGAGTAGCTACAGAGTGGTGGCGGGATCCTTGAGTAGCCCAACTCTTGGATCACATCCGTGTTACAGGAGCCTTAAGACAGTAGCAGGAATGACTGGAGTAGTGCGTGCTGTTAGACTCCTGGATTTCAAAGTATCACCAGGTGACTGATTATTGCTTATATTTTTCATACTGAAAATAACATTCCATGGCTATCATTTATTTTCAGAGGAAGAAAGGGAGATCCTCACTGTCAAGAGCATCAAATGAATCTATGCCTTTTAGTTCAGTTGAAAGAGGGAAGTGTTGTTTCCCTCATTCATTCCATCCACCCTCTTCTTACCGTTCGTTTTCCCAAACTTTGAACTCCAATGCTCTGAATCCCATTTAAACCCCAAGACCTTTTTGGACTTATTACTTTATAAAACCCACTTATATTAAAAGTCCGAAATTCTATTGTCATAGCTCCGCCCACCCACTAGCAACCGTGTTATAGAACATAAACCCTACCTCTTGCCCACACTTCGCAGCGTGCAAATTTTTAAACCTCACCTCTTAGGACTTATGCCAAATCTTATTTTTCCGCCGAGGCGATGAAGTGGGACCCTTCATATCTTATCGCATTATCGAAACCGCCATACCTTACCTTTTCCGCCTTTTTTCGCTATATCTTTCTACTTTACCTTTTCACCACCATATCATTGTTTTACCTTCTGCTTTCCCGATTTCCCCCGATTGCGATTAAAGTGGGGTCATCCCTCCACGCCATGTCCTCCATCATCTGTCCCTGTCCGCCAACCACCATCCCTCCATGCCCGAGTGAATGCGTTTTGTGCGCCATTTATGAAGAAATAGGCTAAACACGGCAGAAAGACTCGAGCAGGACCCGACAAGGGGCAAAAAGCAGGGCGAGGTTGAATGATAGGTAGAAAAGATCTAGTCGGGCATTCATGCAGAGATATAATAGCAGAAACCGAAAAGGCAGCAAAGCTCATCAACACAGTCACTAATCAATGAAAAGTAGCCAGCACTGCACCAGATTTAATTACCCAACGCCAGTTTTCTGAAGAGCAGGGCCAGATGTCAGAGCCACCACTGGTTACCTCTTCGTGACCATCACAGCTAACTCCAAGCTTATTGTTTGATCTTCCAAAGAGCCATCGAAGCATTTGGATCCATGAAGAGCTGCCCAACATTAATTCTACAGGCGGTGTTGTTGTCAGAGATTTCTGTTCAGGCCTTGCATGGCCACACTTGTCCATTTTCTGCTAATTGTAATCAATGAAAGGTTGCCAAGTAAGATAGGGCAGCCGAATTAGTCTTAAGATAAATACTGCATGCCTTAGCAGTATCAAGGGTTGGAAAATTGGACCCTGCTGAAGCTTGCATTGTAAGAAGTATTGGAACTTCATAACTGTTTGAGTTGGGCATCAATAATAAGAGACTGTTCACAGGATTCTTGACCTATGTTAATGGTGATGTTTTTCTTCTGTATTAATGTTTTCCTCTGTCTTTTCATGCCGTGCATCAATTTATCTGATTTCAAAACAGAAAATTTAGATTAAGATTTGCTAAAAGAGCACCTTAATTCTGTCTGTGTTTGTTATCTTAATGTTTTCCTCTGAGACCTGAATGTAGAATTCAGAGATGGTCTGCTCTGCATTTAAGTTGAACCTTAATCTCCTTCTCCCATCTCATATTCACACTACTAGTAAGATCCAGTCTGCATAGTTAGCTTGCCCTGTGAATGCCCTTGAAAAGTTGATGCACAATTCTGCCTTTTATGACTCCATAGCCCAATGGATTAAGTTTTAAAACTCTGTTTGTCCAAGCACCCAATCAATCAAACAAAAAACCCCCATCACTGTAACTAGCCTAATATCAACAATTATAATTATCAAGTTAAATCATAAAACAAAGAGAGCCCTCTTTGAGTCTAGGAAGGCTAGGTCCTGGACTCCAAAGGGGTTTGATGTTTGTCCTCAATCATTTGTTCTTGCCAATATTACAAATTACGGAGGGCTAACAGGTGCAAAGATCACGGATGAAGGAGAGGCAGAGGCTGGGACGTTGTAGAAGGAGCAACATAGTGCAGAGGCAGCAACAATGCAGAGGGGCTGATGTGACTTCAACAGCGCAGAGGAGGCATGCTTACATAGTGCAGAGTTGCAGTAGCGCAGTGGCTTCAGGAGGACATCTCAGAGCAACAACATATGAAGCTTTAGTGATGAGATGTAGCCCTACTGACTTGTCTATCATTGGGCAGGGGTCCTTCAGTTGCTTACTTCTCAGCAATTGAGTTGCAATGCAACAGTTAGCAGTGATAGTGCTATGGGCAGCACGATGCAGCAATTTGAGAGGGAGTTGCAGTACGGATGTAGTAGTGATGGTGACAGAGTCATGGGCAATAGTATAGAGTGCAGCAGCAACGCAGTGATGAAGGGCAGCAACATCAGCGAGGATAATGATGCCAAAGATCAGAGTAGTACTTTAGGGTCAAGTGTATTGCTAGAGCACATTACTTGCTAAGAGGGAGTGTTGAGATTTTGGGGTAGCATCGAATATGCTCAAGCTCCCAAATTTTGTGGAGGAGCTGCAGTACATGAGATATCCAAGACCCAAAAAGCGTTTAGAAGAATTCCATCAAGTTTAAGAGATATTCAAATAATTAATGTTTTTAATTAAGGACCCTAAATCTAACTTAGGAAAATTAAAAGATTAAAGTGAATTAAATTAAACATGTGATGAGAATGACTTAAGTGACGCAGATCAAACAACTTCTAATATTAGTCATTGATTAGAGATTAGATCACGGTCGTTAATGTTTCAATGAGAAAATTATAAGAGAAGGGCTTGGGGTCAGTTAGAGAACACACACATTGGCGGAGCACTGAAGCTAAGTTGAAATTCTAGGGCGTGGTTTGCTAATAATTTCAGGAGGAGTTTGCAGTGCGGCGACAGGAAGTATTGGCAATGGAATGGGGAATGGTTTGATCCCAGGCCAAGAGTACAACAACGTCAGAGAGGTAGCATACCAGAGCAGGGCAGAGGCAGCCAGGTGCTACGCAGTGTAGCAGAGGCCACGCAGAGGCAGCGAAGGGGCAGCAAGAGCCACGCAGGGCTGACGCAGGCCCAGTTAGGGCAGTGCAGGGGCAGTGTAAGCCCTTCAGGGGTGACGCAAGCCCGTCCAGAGCAGCGCAGAGGCTGACACAGGCCAATCAGGCTGACGTAGAGGGCTGAAGAGTGGTGTTGGGGTTTCTGGTGGATCAGAAAGGGCTCGAGTTTTGTAAATCCCGTTTGAGGGTGTGAATCAACCATATTTTCTATCTTGGAGGATAGAGGTATTGTTGTCGTATTATTTCTCTGTAGGGTAAACCAATTTGGTGCCCAGAAATTGTTCTACTTATATTCTTCATAATAATAAAACCCTCCAGAGCTAGTTGCATCGGTTTTCCCGCATTGGGTTTTTTCACGGACATTTGTACAAAAAATCTGTGTCGCTTTATCATGAGTGTGCTATTCAGTAATTGATCCGTATGTGTAGGTTGCTAGTTGTATTTACTTCACTGATTTACTGAATATTTTAGAAATTAACTTGTAACTTAATTCAAGTAGGAGAAGTAAATCAAGATACTGCAATAGGGTTTCTTAGATTGAGAAATTTTCACACATTCTCTAATACCCAGAAATCGTTTGGGAAAATTCCACCCGGAGATGATTTAATTAAAATAATTAATTATTTTTAAATTTATTTCTAAGTCTAAACTTAGGAAATAAGAATAATGAAAGGGTATTAATTAAATCGGGTGGGAATCTTCTAGATAAAGGCATGGATCGAGTCCAAGATATTCTGAGCCATCAATTAAGATCTAATCCTCCTTGTTGATACCTCTAAGAGAGATTATAAGAAGGAACTCGATGGACACTTGGAGAACACACCAGTGTAGATACTCAGTTGCCCAAGCAGATCGATTTTCTCAGTCGCTGAAGTTCAGCAAGAGAAAATTGAGTCAGAGGGTGAGTTGCAGGTGAGAGAGAGAGAGCATCAGTAGTAGTCTGAGAGTGAAGGAAGAGTTTTGGAAAGGGCAAGACAAAGGAGGGATGCAATTCATCAAGCACTGCACAGAGGATGACGTAGCGAGGCCAGCGTAAGGGCAGAAGGTCCTCTTCGGGGTCAGGAAAACACTGTGGAGTGAGAGAAATTCATTAGTAATTTTTTCTCAGTGTTTCCTCCTCTAATTTTGCCATCTGATATCTTGTATATCAATTATTGCTGAAGAATTAATAAACAAACCCTCATCTACTGCACTGGTTTTCCCACATTGGGTTTTTCCGGGGACAATTATCCAAAAATAACTGTGTCAATGTGTTTATATGTGTGCTAGTATTTTCCTTGCATTTATTTTCTGCAGTATTTGATTTGTGAAGGTTGCATTGTATATGTTTTGATATTTGTCGTAGATAAATGCAAATAATTTGTTTAAGTAATTTTAACAAATATAAGAAATATTATTAGTTGTTGTTGTAGGATACGAGCCATCTGAATTTTCACACTTCCTAGAGAACCTTTCATCTTGCTCTCAAAGCAAGCAATCCATATATTTGAGCCTCTCATGTGAATAAGCTTTTAGGATCACATCTCTTCCTTTTAGTGATCCATTCAATTTCATGATCCTTATTATATCGGGTCTCCTCCCATTGGTGAAAGTCCGTAAAGAGTAGAGAGCCATAGCCGAGGTGACAGTGGGCTATTGCTCCATTGTTGCCCTTGATCTGGTAGTAGCTGTCCAAGGATCCCCTTTTGGACCCCTACTAGTTTGAGCGATAACAACAACAAGAGAAAGGGTTGCCATTGTCCACTCAACGACCTTTCTTGTGCTCTTTACTAGTATTTGATCAAAAGGGAGGCTTCCATAAATCACCTAAAGGGGTATTCAATTACTATGGCTCAAGGTGTTGAATAAGAGGTCTATAATATGGCATAAAGCACCAACAAAGCCTAGAAGGTCTAGATGTTCTATGCCAAAATACAAATTTTCTATTCCTACACCAAATAGATGGCTGTTATAAATTAGTATTTTGTTGATTTGCAATGATAGGGTATGCAATGTCATATAACAGCCAAAGAAAAATGACTCCTAATGAATAATCAACAAAAGGAAACAGGGCCTTCCAATAGACACCAAGGATTAGGATTTATTGATTGAATTTTATAGCTGAAAACATGCATGAACAACAAGAAGAAGATGTCTTCAACCCTAAGAGGGGTTAGTAACCATGCAACAATTCTAGAATTTTCTTTTAGATGACATATTGATGCATTTCCTACTTAATGAATGATGAACACCAAAAAAAAATCAGTTTTATGCTATTTTCCACCTACAAACCCTGCATGCTAACCCATAGACTCTAGGAACAAGGTAATTACAAAGAAATTTTAATTAATTTAGAGAGTAATCAGAACAACTTATGATTAATGCCTTATCCTAAATGGGCTTAATTGAATCTTCTAGGGCTAAATTCAATAATATTGGTTTTGATGGAGTAAGGGGGGATGACTAGGGCATCCATTTTTACTAGACTAACTATTTTCCTTGTTAGGGAAGAAATTAAATATAAGAAAATGCACAATCAAAGTTTCTTGTAGTTTTCAATGAGAACAATTTTGGATGCCCTTACGGACCAAGATTTCAACATAGATTTAGCATTTAGTCATGGCATAACATAGAAGCCCTACTACACAAATACAAAATGCAACATATATAAGATAAAGCATGAAACTTACAAACTTCTTTGAGGAAGCACTTCTTTCAATCCTAGGAAAACATTTTCCATGCAAGATACCATCTCCAAAAGAATTCACACCATAGAAAAGTCACATCTTTGCACAAGTAGCGAAAAGGGCCAATTCACACTCTTTTGCTAGAGAAGAGTGATAAATGTGTGAAGATGAAAATGTAATAAGGAGTGTCTCTATTAATATGATGCTTACAACCCTTATTTTAAAAAAATTACAAGTAAAATCCCTAATACAAGTTTGTTTGAGTGTTCAACAAGCAAGAGGTTACATGCCAACCTCACAATAGCTCAAAAAAATAACAATTAATGCCAAAATAGCCCACGTGTGGGAGAAAAGCCTCCTCCACTATGATTTTATCCTCCAAGGGAGCTCAAAATGCCACAAGAAAGTGATAAATAGGTCATGAGTGCTCCATAATCCAAGAAATCACCCAAAGTCCACGGTTATGTGAAAATTCCTTGAAATTGCAGAAACTGGTACTTTATTCTTCTAATTGATTAATTATGTAGTTTATTTGCTATGAAAAACTATGAATATATCACTGCAATTCTTCATAATAAAATATGTTGCGGAAAATAAACTGGGACTAAGAAAATTGATGCACATAGTAAAAATGACACCAATATTTTTGGACTAACATCCTCAAAAAAACCCTAAAGGGAAAATCGACACAGCAGATGAGGGTTTATTTTATTATGCAACAGTAAAAATTCTAAGTAATATCTGGATGGCAATCTGGCTATCCTCCAGTAAATAATCTGGCTAGATAATTTTGGAGAAAATTTCTCCCTTCTGTAAGTTATCTCAACCTCCCTCTGACCTGCTCGAACTCCACTGAGAAACTCAACCTTAAAGAATTTGCACTGCGTGGCCTGGGAAAATTGTATGGCTTGCTAGCTAGCTCCAAGTGAGCCATCCTGCTTCCCTTTGCTACTAGAAGAAATTCACTTGCCCTTCTGGAGCTCGATTTGACCTTCGACAACACTACAAACCCTCTTCTGGCAACTCACATCGGGTTTCTGGCTACTCGCACTAGCTATTTGGCCTCCCTGCAAAAATATTTCGACCTCCTTGTTCTATTGCTAGGAATCTTTGTTGAAACACTGTGTTGTTTCTTCGTCGATCTCACTCCTACTTTCCTTCTGGCTCAAACTCTTCTTCTTTTTTTGATTTCTGCAAGTGGATAGCTCGATCTACCAAGGAACTTTCTCTCCCTGTGTCTCACTCTTATGCTCTAGTGTCTCATTTCCAACCCCATCGACCTTCTCTTATAATCTCTCGTTGGATCATCAACAATCATGATTAAGTTGTTATCAACAACTAAGCTCATTTCAAAATCAATCTGTGTGAGTTTTTAGAGCTTTCTCACCTTTCCTTAATTAATTACTATTACTTAACCAATTTTCTTAAGTTAGACTTAGGAAAACGTTTAAATGATGGTTAATTAATTTAATTAAGGCATTTCACAAGCTTATCTCGTGAAACCTTTTTTGGGTTTTGAAGATCTCGCATTCCTCAGTCTATTAGACACAAATCAAGACTAAAACACATGTCTGATGCTACAAAAACTAACAAGGTATACCTCCAAAATGCCTTTGAATCCATGACCACATCACCAAGATGCCCTACGTCACTTTTCTAAAGGCCAAAGGGTTGACATGGCACCAATATGCTCAGGTGTTTGGGTCCAACAGTGATGCACAAGCCCTCCCTTGTCATCTCAAGGGCAACTATCATCATCCAAGGTTTGGAACAAGAAATGCCCATGAAATAGTGTCAAGGCCAGCTTGGGGGCATCATGGGTCCATTTGGGCACATTATTAACAAAGCCAACTCCAAGCCTTATTGGCTCAATGTTTCAATATCTGGGGGTACTCTGGAGTGTCAAGTACCATGTGGATCCATCTGATAGTCTAATGCTATGTTGTGGAGAGGCACTGTTGCTTTAGCAATGTCATATCTATTCTCTAGAATGGGTAAAATGACCTCTAAAATGTTGATGAAAGGGATGAGAATCATCTCTTAAGAGGCCTCTTCTGTTATGATAATACCACCAGATAAACCCTCTAAAGATCAAGCGAAATCAACAATCATTAGGTACATAAATACATCATAGTGTACCATACCTAGTGTTAGGGGCACAAGCCTATACTTCACACAAAGCTCACCTTCAAATGTATAACTATATTAAGTCTCGTAAACAAGTTATCTCCTTAAATCATGGATGGTTAAGTCAATAACCCTATTAGGTGTTTCCAAACCCCAAGGGGAAAAGACATGTACTAATTTAGTCTATTAATCGTGTTGCCTCAAAATCAAGCAGGTCTTGTGAGGGTAGCTCACAAGACAAGAACTAGACCAAGGGATAGTAATATGAGGTGTGACCCACTGTCACCATAACCACTACCTCCTACTCTTTAGTTGGCTTTCACCACAAGGGAGGCTTACCTATATTAGTTCAACTAAAGGATATGTCTATTTCAAATAAAAAGGTGACAAGATAGGCTAAGGAAGGATGTCCTACTTAGGAACAAGGCTCAACCAACACAATTAGGGCAATGTGCATCCTCTAAAAGGCCTAGTTAGGGCACAACGTGACCTACAGATAGTAAATAAGCAAGGCTAACTAGCTTGCCTAGGATCAGAAGGCCAATAAAAGACTTACAATTGGTGTATCCTCTCAACTTATGGCACAAGAAGCCTTCAATAGCCTAAGTGAAGCCTAGGGAAAACAAGGGCTTTTCTAGGGCACAATTTACGTAGGGCAAAGGACGTTAGCCCTAAAACAAAGAAATTAGCCACAGGATAAGGTTGATTTTGAGGCAAATACCTCACAACCAAGTGTTGAATCCATCCATAAGGAAACATGATCAACTCTAGTTAAAATTGATGTCGTAACCCTAGTTAGCGACTTTCCGTAAGAGGCCAAAATCTAGGTTAGGGAAGAAAAGTGAAATTTTATGTGAATTTTCAAGGTGATAAACAATGTGACCAAGGTCAGTGCCTTGACCATTGGTGATGGAGTCTATGGGATTTCTAAGTTGGGAGAAAACAACTAAACTATAGCAAGGAGTAAGGGAAATATGAAACCCTAGGTTTCAAACCCTAGCTATCATTTTTGTGAGGAAGCAAATTCAATAGGGGGAGCTAGTTGAAAGATTCACCCATGGGATTGTCATACAAATTATGTAAGTGGATAATGCATGCAATACCCTTATTAAGATTCCATTAAATAATTTTCAGCAATAATTAGCACATAGAAACCCTAGATAATTAATCATTCCATACAATAGCCACAAAATACAAAGATTTATCAAATACAAGGTACACCTACAAGATAGAATGTATGAATCAATACTTTATTGCTCCAACATGGCATCTCCAATACCAAATAATAGCTCCATAAGCAAAAATCCTCAATAGATCACATCTCCTCAAGATACAAGATACCATTCAGCGAGGTTGAATTCTCTAAGAGGGTGAAATTAGATCAAAAGTGATGATGAAAATTAATTGAGGCTAACCACTATTTATATGAGGTTTAGCTCTCCTATTTTAGCCTAAATAAGGCCCTAAAATCAGGTTTGACAACAAATAACTTTGGGTTACAAGCCAACCCATAGCTAACAACAAAACAAGCCAAATTAGCCCACACATGTGAGTCATAGCCTCTTAAATTACTAACATCATGCCTATTTAGGGCTTAGAATGCCATGCCAAAGTGTGATGAGGTGTCCAATTGTGTTTAGATGCATGTATGCCCCAAAATTTCAGGGTTGAACCTCAAATCCACCTTAACATCTCTTGTGTGGTCCCAAGTTCCAGCTGGGGTGCCATCAAGTGGTCTCCATAGGTCTCCCATTGTCAAATAAGCCCTCCTTGTCTCCAACATTAAGGCTTCTTCTAGTGCAACAATCCCTCCCTAGTCTCTTAATGGGAGACCATCCTCATCTGGGTTATGAATCAACTCCTGCCCATCCAGTTGTGTCAAGGCTAACTTTGGGGCATACTATGTCCAATGGTTTCATCATGAAGAATCCTCAAAAGCAAGTCAAATTTGACCAACGTCATGGGTCCTGGAAGTACTTTGGGACATGTTCTATCTACTAGTGTTGTCAAGAGGCTCCAACCTCTCAACGCTACACTTGCTTAGTCCATGTATTTCTCTGAAGGGCCTGGGTACCCGTGGAGTGAGTGCCCAAGGCCTGGGATGCAATGACCCACCTAACAAAAACTACATGGATTCTAGTGAAAGAAACCATCCATCAGAGACTGAGATCAATAATGCATCTAAGTGAGCCAAACTTGAATGTTAAGGGCATATTAATACTTCAAACAAATATCCCCTTCCAAAATTAGGGCCAAGTTCTCGCAAAGGTATTTTCTTTCTTGGTAGGGGTAGTTAATGGTCAACCCTATAAGGTGCTTCCAACCCCTAAGGGGAAAGAAAGTTTCCTTGGTCCACCCTTTAATTGATAAGTATTAGTGTATAACAATGTGGTATTGGAGGGGAGAAGACTTCATGGTCAAGTGCCATGGTTAACGGGACTAGCTAATGAGGGTGTCCACATCCTGAATGTATAGTTGTTAGGAGGGAGCATTTGTGGATGCATGAGTTACCAGCTTAGCCTGATTTTTCCACCCCTCTTGTTCGCCTTTTACTTCTTGATTATTCCTAGTATTATCCCCTGTAGCTCAAGGGCTAGAGCTTGTTTTATATGATGTAGTAGTTTTATTACCCCTTTAAGATGAGTCAGTTTATTGCTCATCAGGGTTGGGACATGCAAGGGTTCCCTTTTGATGTAATGGAGCATCATGTGCTCAGGAGTCAGGTGATGGCCATATGAGGGAGGAAGAGATCTTGCTAGGCTTTTGCCCATGTGCTAATGTTTATGTCTTGACCATATTTTTCATTTTGATTTTCTTTCTTTTGTTTCATTGTGGCTATGATATTTTTTTTTTTAGGTACATCAACCTCCCAGGGCAACGTTTTTGGGCCATACTCAAGGTATGTGAACATATGAGTGCCAAATCCCCAAGAACTAATGACAAGTTGCACTCGAAGATTGGAGGTAAGATATGGGGCTTGTTATGTGGGATGAAAAGTGTCAAGTATGGCATAGGGAAAATGGAAAATGTTATCTCAATCATGGCTTTCCAAGTAGTGCCCCTACTATAACCTAGAGGGCCTTAAGGGATGTCCCACTGAACTAGGGTCAAATATTAACCACCCTTGTAAGGTGAGAGAACAAAATTATAGTCAAGGTCAGTTAATCTTCCATATCACCTCATCATCCATACTAAATTCCCTAAACAAACAAGTATAAGCACCTGATTACAAAATGATCAAAATACCTTTTGAATAGCAACCAGCCTTCCTTTGAGTGCGAATGTCGGATGGTGAGAGGCACATGGTTGATGGAAATGGCAAAGGCACATGGCATCTTCGTCTAATGGTGGTTGGATGTCAAATGTAGGAGAAAATTTTCCTCCTATGGGGTTACCCATTTTGGTGGGTAACAAATCCATAAGTATGTGAAAGGTGGTGGTTGCATAGTGGGAATGACTTTAAGACAAGGTACCATAGCCAAATGACCAACTAATGGAGGTCCATCATCTTGAGTTTGTAGATGTAAGGAGGGAGCAATTGTGGAGGCATTGATTTGCCCCTTTCCTCGGCTTGTTTTTTCCACCCCTTTGGTGCGCCTTTCAATTCTTTATGATTTGCTTTTATTTCGGTGCATAGCTTAGGAGCCAACATTTTCCTTTGAAAATTGTTGTTACCCCTTTAAAATGAGTTAGTTTATTGCTCATAGAGTTGGGATAATACAATATTTCCTTTCTATGGATGAAGCATCACGTGCTTGAGGAACTGGGTGATGGTTAATATGATGGGGTAGAGCTCTTGCTAAGCTTTTGCCCACACGCTAAACAAATGTCCCAACCATTTTTTACATTTTATCTTTTTCTTTCATTGTGGCTTTTTAAGTTTTTTTCTTTATTTTAACTACATCAACCTCTAGGTCTATGTTTTTTGGGCCTAGACTTAAGGATGAGGATGGAAGGTGCCAATCCTAATGACCAATTGATGGGTCTCCAAATTAGATGCAAATTAAGGCCCATCTAACCATCCTTCAGCAGATTTAACCTCTCTCTTTGCATTTGATGACATCTTTTTGAGCTATAATGTGTTCATTAGGAAGATTTAGGAGATAATTGCATATTATGTGCCTAATATTATTTATTTTTGCAGAATATTGAGTAAATTCTTAATGAGATAATTTAGGGACTTGCTCCTTGGTATAGGATGGATCAAGATTGGATAATAAATGAACATGATATTATGAAATTATTGAATAGATTCTGGAGATCAAGTGATTGAGAAAATCTAGGAATGTGCTACCTTTCATTTAATGAAGATTCCTACTATTGGGAACCAGATCCAATTTTTGAGGGATTTTGGAGGGGAAAGTTGCCTCCTTTCAAGGAGGATGATTCCCCATCAATTTGTGTAAGTAACAATTCGAATTTTCCTCTAGGGGCATGTATTTATTAGTCTTCTTGTGAAAAAAACTTGTTATTTAGCATCTACTTTCATTTCCAGCAGGGATGTGATTGGGTTGATTCAAATAATGAAGTTTGGTGTCATTTTTAGCTTCTAAAGCTTGGCTTCTTTCGTAAGACTCTAAGTATCCTTGGGCTTGGCCATCCCAGGAGTCTCAAAGCTCTATTGTACAATTTCTTTATCTTATTTGAATGTTTTGTTCACTTGCATTTCCTATTTTTGCACTTAATATTAATGCTTCATTTGTTATAGGTTAGATTAGTTAAATGATTGAAATAAGTGGTTTTGTAGGTCATTTATACAAAAACAAGTATGATGTGTTGGATGGTGTTGTCATTGATGTCAACCCTTGGGTTTGTCTGGGTTTGACTTTGACTAAAAAACCAGTCACTGATGTCAAATTATTAGTGAACACTTCTTATTAATTGTTGGATTATATCAAGTTGGCAGCTCTACTGTTGAATGGTTGAAAACCCAGGTCCTAGGGTTTGGTTTCCCTGGACTAAGGACATACCTCGACTTTGTCGAGGGTTTTTGACTTAACGAATCATTGATTTTGGGTTAGAGATCCACCTCATTGGATTCTCCTCGGAAAAATGTTTTTGTTGGTATGTGGCACGCCTCGAGAGGCTTCCTGGTTTGAGATATATTTACAGTTAAAGTTGATAACTTCAATTGGTGGGCTCGAACCCCATAAGAGTGTGACTTGGCTTATTTTCATTGGTTGTGGGCATCCAAAATCAGGTTTATGGGTTCCTTGGTCATGTTTCATGGTAAAATCATTCTAGGAAGGGAATCCAACAAATAAGCATAGAAATCCCCTTACCTAAGCCTAATTTCTCATTATAAAGGGTATGTGGGATTTGCTTAGGGCCTAAGTTGACATATTAATAATGCTAATTAATAAGTCAAAACAATTAATAACTTTAAAGACCCTAAAGACCACCTACTGTTCACCTAAGAATCCCTTACCAATTTATAGAAATAATTTCTAAACTAACTAGTCCTAAAGCCTAAAACTCCTCACTAAAAGGACAACGTTCATTCTAAGTAAGGCCCATGATAAATTAATTAACTATGACTATTTTGAATAATAAACAATCAAAAGATTTCAAGCTTCTCCAACGACTAGTTTTAGGAGCCCCTAATGAGACTAACCAAAAAATATAAAAGAAATACTTTCAAACACATAACATCTCAACAACATAACTTACACTCTTCTGAATTATTCGGTTTGTTTAAAGACTTATGAGGCGAAAGACATTTGTACCTTTCTGAGACAACTAAGGACAACGAATTTTATTGTTACATGGTTTTTTGAGGACTAGTTCTCTTGGAGTCATTCACAAGAAGCAGCGAAGGTTTATGTGTAGTGTCTGTTCCTATTTTTGATAATTTTCTGAGCATACATAAGGTTTATGTGTAAGGTTTGTTCCTAATTGTTGTCAATTTTCTGAGCATACATTTTATGCACAGCACCTTGGCCTCAGAATTTTAGGTTTGGTTTTGGATTTGTTTGGTTGTAGGGACTGGGAGGGTCCTTTTTCTTCTTGGTATAGTAGGTCGGTTGAATTGTTTTAGGTTAGTTTTATTTTATGTTTGTTCTGGAACCACTTCTAGGCCTGGTTAGGGCAGTGAAAGGAAGAACAAGGTCTGGTAGGTCTGTCTAGGTTTGTTTCAGGTCTAGTTAGGGCAGTGAAAGGAAGTTTGTTTACCTACGGTTGTCAACATATGACAACAATTCTCATCGTAATCTCATTACGTATCAGTGATTATCTTCAAAAATGCACTAAGCCAATCATTGACTTCACTATCTTGGTTGGATCAAATGCACTAAGCCAATCATTGACTTTGAATTTTAGAGGAATTTAAAATACATTGTATAAATTCTTGATATATATAAGACCTTGACATGACTTGACATTTTGACAAATGGACTTGAGTTCCTTAACACAGTGACATACCCTATGTGACCTTGTCATTATGTTGCAAAACAATGAGACTGTAATGATGTAATGACCTCTTGATGACTAAACTCCTGTTGACATCTTTTTGACTGTCCTAGGAAAACCAGTGACATAACTTTAAGCACTGACATGACCTTTGTATCAGCAGTATTGATGATCTTAGTAGTAAATTGACAATGAACTGATGTTTGATGTGAAAGTGAAATAATAGATTTGAATATCACTCCTTTCATAAGACTAGTCCTTGATGAGTGTAATCTTTGACAAGTGAACTTATGAGACAGTGGTATTATGTGACATAAATCTGACAGTTATCATGACACGAGGTTGTAGTGCAATTGTGAGACTTTGAAACAATATTAATAACCTAACAGTGACAAGTATAGTAACATGTGCATATTGACATTGACTTGACACAGTGACTTGATGCATAGAAATTTGTGATGATAGTTGACTTGACATAGTTACCTTGTAAGACAGGTGCAACAGTGAAGTAAAGTAGTTCCTTGAGTGGAAATGAGTACATAACCTGTGACCTCATGTTAGCTACAGTATTTGGATCATTGATGTAAACAGTTTTGGAACATTTAAGCAGTTGAACTATGCCTATTGTTGAGATTTTGGGTAGCATCGGATGTGCTCTAGCTCCGAAACTTTGTGGATGGGCTAGGACACATGAGATCTCCAAGACCCAGAAATCGTTTGGAAAAATTCCACCCGGTGTGAAATTTATTCCAATAATTAATTATTTTGATAGAGACCCTAAGTCTAAATTAGGGAAATTAAATAATTTGTAATATTCCCAATTAGCGATAGCTAATTGGAAATATTAATTTTGATTAATTTTGCCTTATATAGTTAAAATATAAATAAAGTGGGTAAAAGAAGAATGTGACTCACTTAGGATAAAACGCACTCCCTAAAGTCACCTAGGAGACATAATGTTGTGGTCAAGGTGGGGCCAAGTGACAACGAAGGGGGTGACACACTTAGACAGCGTGGGCCAAAGAGAGGCAGCGTAAGCATGGTGGGGCCAAGGAGAGAGGGAGGCTCACCAAACATAAATAGAGGGGAGGCTACCTCATTTCGATTATTGATGATTATGCATTTTGGAGATTGTCTCTAGACATTGAGCATGCTTGCTGTTTAGCTAGTCTGCACGTACTGTTCAGTGCACCGGGTGTCTCTGTGCGGAGATCCCAACCTCAGCCCTGGAAGACTTTGAGTGCTTGCTCTGGTGAGGAGTCCTACTATATTTTGCAGAGGGAGATCAGAGCTTCAGTCATTGAGGAGCATTTCTTGGAGGGACAGCGCAGTCTTGCAGAGGGAGGACGCAGTTCCAGTTGGGGGAGGTTCCGGATCAGCCCTTACCTATTGGAGATATTTTGCAGAGGGAGAGGCCATATTTTGCAGTGTTGCCTTCAGGGTCAACGTTTCCCTTGAGGGATAGCGTAGTGCCTTAAAGGAGGTATTTTCTGGGGTCAACCATTCTTGAAAAGCTCTCTGGGCTTTTCTGGGTATTGGGAGAGGAGGCCATTCCTAGAGTTTCAGCGTTTTCCGAGTTGGGGAGAAGCCCCAAAGACTCATTTCATTCCAGCAGTTGCAGCAGCACGGCAGCATTTTCTAGCAGCTTGGAGATTACGCAGTTGATAGAGGGAGCAGCCATTCCTGTTCTGAGAGTATTTCTACACTTGCCTTGAGCAAGTCGAGGTGCCATCATTCTGATCACCTCTGTACTTTCCTTATTTCTCAGTATTAATAAAATGGCTCAGCGTTCTCCATATTGTGTATTTTGTCTCGTGGTTTGTCTCTAGTTGCTGTATACCTTGTTTGTGTGCTTTATATTACTGTTTATTTCCCTTCGGGATATTACATAATTAAAGGGAATTAATTTAAACATGTCGGTGAGATTGTTCTAAGTAATATGGATCAAGTATTTTTTAATCTTAGTCGTTGATCAGAGATTAGATGACGACCGTTGATTTCTCAACAAAAAAAGTATTAAAGGAAGGCTTGGGGTTAGTTGGAGACCACACACAGAGCTGTAGCACTTGAGCTAAGTCGAAATTTTGCAGCGCAGTTTGCTGAGAATTTTCGAGTGAGCTTGCAGTGCTGTTGAGGGGCAGATTAGCGAGGGATATTCAAATCCGAGGCTAAGAATACAAAGACAGAGAGGCAGATCTGTACCAGGCAGCATAGAGACCCAGCTAGAGGGATGCGGCCTAGCCAGGCTCATGCAAAGGTTGACGTAGGCCCTTTAGGGTGACGCAGAGGCAGCGCTAAGCCCAGAGGGGTGACGCAGGAGCAACGTGCGCTGCGTAGTGGCTCTAGCAGCCACGCAGAGTTGACGCAGTACCGAGAGAGGCAGCACTGAGCCCAGAGGGGTGACCCAGGAGCAACGTGTGCTGCGAAGTGGCTCTAGCAGCCATGCAGAGCTGACACAGTGTTGGGAGAGGCAGCGCTGGGACTTCCAGTGGGCCAGAAAGGGCTCGTATTCAACATTATTCTAAAGGCGTGAAGCCTCAGCGGAATCAGCCATATTTTCTGTCTCCAAGTGATAGAGGTACATTTGTCGTGATTTCTCTGTTGGGCAAACCACTGCTGGTGCCCTTAATTGTATTTAGATATTCTACTTAATAAACAAACCCTCTAAGAGTTGTTGCACCAGTTTTACTGCATTGGGTTTTTCCGGGGACATTATCCAAAAAATATTGTGTCCTTTGTCATGTGTGCATTATGCTTAAGTAAATGTTTTGTATGTATGTGTAGGTTGTCGTTGTGTATACTTTGATATTTTACTTAATATTTCAGAAAATAACTTGTTAATTAAATCAAACAAGTAGGAGAAGTAAATCAAGACACTGCAGTAGGGTTTCTATATTCAAAAAATTTCACATGGTATCAGAGCAATTGCCGATCAAGCCGAAGCCATCAGCATAGGGCTGAAGAATTTTTTGCTGCAGGAGGGCAGTTGAAGCTGCACAGATTCAGAAAGAGGCAGCACAACACTAGAGGGTCAGTGTAGGCCCTGCAAGGGTGACGTAGAGCCAGTTTTCTCACGCAGGCCCAGAAGGGTGACGCAGAGGCTGACGCAGGCCCAAGAGGGTGATGCAGTCCAAGGGGGAGTGACATTGTGTCAGTTGTCGTGGCTGGAAGTGCAATTTTCTGATCTTCGAAGTTGTTGGTGGGGCATTGTTTTTGTCGGTGCAGAATAGTGCCTAGCATTGTTGACAAAGTAAGGGGAAACAGTTCCTCAACATATTTTCTAACCAAGAAATCTAAGATTCGATCAAGTGGAGTGATCGTAGAGGGCTGATTCGACAAAATTGGCGAAGGATTTTCGGGAGGGAAATCATTTGTCAAAGGGAGCATATTCTCTAGAGGGTTTCTATTGCCAAGAAACCGAGAACCGATCTTTTTTTGAGTGTAGCAACAGTAGGAGGGAGAAGAGCACTTGCTTCAACAGTTTGAGCAGAGATGGCTCTGCATGGATTGAGAGATCGGGATAGGTTAGACGGTGTGTCTAACTTTTCCATCTGGAAATCCAAAATCCTGTAAATCCTTGAAGAATATGGCATCATAGATCATGCCAAGAACATCCTGGTTGTTCCAACTGATGCTTCTCTTCTAGCAAAGTTTAATGAAAATCAGGCCCGGGCTAAACGCTTGGTCATGGATGGAGTGAAAGATCACGTGGTTACGCATATTGTCGAGAAGAAGATGAAAAACGAGGTGTGGACGACATTAACCACATTGTATCAAGGTAGCTCCGTCTAGAGGAAGATGCTTTTGGAGAATCAGATGCGGTTGTTCCATATGCACAAGGGAGAGGAGATCGATCCTTTCCTCTTTAGATTGCAGACTATCGGAGACCAGCTGATTGCCATGGGGGCAACTACTAATGATGGACTCATGGTGAGGAATGTGCTTAATGTAGTCACCGATGATTGGGAGACCCTTTTCCAAAGTATCTTGGGCAGAGCACAACTTCCAAACTGGGGGGACATGTGGGCAATCCTTCGACAGGAGGAGATTAGGAGAATAACTAAGGGGGAGTTCAGCAACGGATGAGTCAAGATTAAGAAAGAGGAGGAGGAAGATGCAGCCCTATCATCTAAGGGACATAGGTATCAAGGGAAGAAGAAGAAGGACCTATCCAATGTTCGGTGCTTCAGATGTGGCGAATTGGCACACTTCACCAATACTTGTCCTAAGAAGAAGGGCAAGGAAGATTCGGATTCCAAGGCAGCAACAGCGAAAGGGGATGACTGCAGCGATGATGATGTGGCCATGAGTGCTCATGTACCTCGGGAGAAGAGGTGGGGCGACATGGATCTGTAGAGTAAGCTACAGATGGTGACGGTAGGATCCTTGAGGTGCCCAAACTCTTGGATCACATACGAGCTACGAGAGTCGTTAAAGACAGTAGAAGGATGATTGGAGTCAGTGGATGCAGAGGATCATGGAAAGGCACAAGGCAGTGCTTGAACGTTGAAGATTGGAATAGCATAGTGCAGTGGCAGCAGCAACACAGAGGCGCGGTGCTTAGAGGCTCAAGAGAGACAATGCAGAGCAGTAGCAAAGGGTGCTTCAGTGATGAGATGCAGCCAGACTAACTTGTTTGTCAGTTGTTGGGTGATGTCCTTCAGTTGCTTACTTGTCAGCAACTAAGTTGCAGTGTAGCAGTTAGTAGTGGAAGTGCTATAGGCAACATGATGCAGCAATTTGAGAGGGAGTTGCAGTAAAAATGTGGCAGTGACTGTGGCAGAGTCATGGGCAGCAGTACAGAAAGCAACAACACAGTGGATGGAGGGCAGTGGGCCAAGCATCAATAGCGCAGAGGACAGATGCCAGAGACCAGAGCAACGCTTCTGGAGTGAAGTGTTGTTAGAGCACATTCCTCGCTAAGAGGGAATGTTGAGATTTTGGGTAGCATCGGATGTGCTCTAGCTCCGAAACTTTGTGGAGGGGCTAGGACACATGAGATCTCCAAGACCCAAAAATCGTTTGGAGAAATTCCACCTGATGTGAAAGTTATTCCAATAATTAATTATTTTAATGGAAACCCTAAGTCTAACTTAGGGAAATTAAAGGGAATTAATTTAAACATGTGGGTGAGAATGTTCTAAGTAACATGGATTAGTCTTTTCTAATTTTAGGCGTTGATTAGAGATTAGATCACGATCGTTGATTTCTCAACGAGAAAAGTAGGCTTGGGGTCAGTTGGAGAACACACACAGAGTGGTAGCACTTGAGCTAAGTCGAAATTCTGGGGCGCGGTTTGCTGAGAATTTTTGAGTGAGATTGCAGTGTTGGTGAGGGGCAGATCGGAGAGGGATATTCAGATTTGAGATCGAGAATACAAAGGCAGAGAGGCAGATACATACCAGGCAGCGCAGAGACCCAGCTAGAGGGACGCAACCTAGCCAGGCTCACGCAGAGGCAGCGTAGAGGCTGACGTAAGCCCTTCAGGGTGACACAGGGGCAGTGCTGAGCCCAGAGGGGTGACGCAAGAGTAGCCTGTGCTGCGCAGTGGCTCTAGCAGCTACGCAGAGTTGATGCAGTGTCCGGAGAGGCAGTGCTGGGATTTCGAGTGGGCCAAAAAGGGCTCGTATTCAGCTTTATTTTGAAGGCATGAATCCTTAGCTGAATTAAACATATTTTCTGTCTCCGAGTGATAGAGGTACTTTTGCCTTGATTTCTCTGTTGGGAAAACCACTGCTGGTGCCCTTGATTGTATTCAGATATTCTGCTTAATAAATAAATCCTCTAAGAGCTGTTGCATCGGTTTTCCCGCATTGGGTTTTTCTGGGGACATTTTCCAAAAAATACTGTCCTTTGTCATGTGTGCATTATGCTTAAGTAAATGATCTGTATGTATGTGTAGGCTGCAATTGTGTTTAATTTGATATTTTACTAAATATTTCAGAAAATAACTTGTTAATTAAATCAAACTAGGAGAAGTAAATCAAGATACTGCAATAGCGTTTCTATATTCAGAAAATTTCAACCTATGACAATCATTATATATTTAATGAATTGACAGTCACCTGAGGTACATTGTTAACAAGTGATGTGACTATATCTCTTGGTATTAGTCACATGTGATGTGACAACAGTTCTTGTGTACGTATAGAGTTGACACCTGGACATGACTTGACTCCCAGACATGACATATTGACGTGACACCTAGACATGACACATAGATCTGACTTATAGATACATAACAATGAGTTGACACTTTGACTTTGACTTGACATGATTTTGCATAGACTTATATATCTTTTAGTGACTTGACATACCTAGTGATTTGACACACACATAATGACCTTTTGTATAGCTTAGCGATGAGAAAAATGTATAGTAGTGTATGACTTGTGCTCAGCAATAGAAGTGATAAGACATATGCGGGTAGCCCTCTTTGGGCCAAGTTTGAGACCATTAAAAGTTGGTCATAAGGATGACCTAAGACATCTTGGAATATGCCATTATCAGACATTTGGGTTCAACATTTGCAGCAGTATTGGGTGTTTGATTCGGTGATTTTGGTAGCGAGTGTTGTAAGCACATGAACGCTCATCTATTCATGTGCAGTGCAATGATTCATTAGTAATGTATAGCATCCTATGTGAGCAATGACATGCAGTAATGTGCAATGGTCAGTGGTAGCAGTTTGCATAGTGATGATCGGTGGTTAGCTTGTGCAGTTTTCAGTTGATTTGACAACGTTGTCTGTTACGGTTTGATGGGTAGTGCAGTGATCAATTTGTGCAACATAGTGCAGTGAGTAGTTTGGATAGTGTTGCACAGTGATCAGTGGCTACCAGGATTTGACAGGTTATAAAGTACAACAATATCTTCTATTCAGATATCTTATATTGATTCAGAGCACAGGGGCATCCAGTCTGAAAATTGTGATACATGATCGACTGGCTCTTCAGGGTGACTAGATTCACCTTCAGGTTGTGGCCTAAGAATACTTTAGGGGAGCGATGTGGTGCTAGGGTAGGTCATAGTCTGCACAGGGCATTGTTGCATCCTTTCAGTGGGTGTTGATAATCACAGGGCATTAGGGCATCCTTCCAGTTGGCGCTGATAAATTACAGGGCAACGAAGCATCCTTCCGACAACAGACCAAAGTGTTGGGGCACTTGTTAGGTTGTGGCCTGTCTTACAGGGCAGTGGGGCGTCCTTCCAGTTGCAGTAGGTTATTAGGGTGTAATATCATCCTACAGGTTATAGCTTGTAAATCAGGGGGTTGGAGCCTCCTTTCAATTGTGGCTGAAAACTTGATGTAATTAATTTTATTTTAACAAGGAGAAGACAATTACTAAGAAGTGTTTGGTGGTTTTTGACCTGGAGAGGGGTTTCCACCTAAAATTTTTATGTCCACTGTTTTGTCTTTCTGCATTGTTGTATGGTGTTATCTACTGCAATTTATATCTGATAGAGAATAATAATAATAATAATGCTGAAGAATAACTAATGCTCAAAAAAAGATTAATAAATTGCTAATTGCTCAAAAATATTGATTCACTCCCCTCTCAGTGTTTCCAACAATTGGTATCATGGCAGGTTCCTTCAGTAGCATCTTAACAACTAGAAGGCAGATCTCAAAGTACAGAGATCGAAAAATTGAAGAAGAAAGTGTTAGTTTGTTTTAGCATCAGAGGTGTTATAGTCTCGAAACTTCGTGGAGATGCTAAAACACAAGAGTTCTCCATAACCCATAAATCGTTTCTGGACATTCCACCTAGAAGTGTCTCAATTAGATTATTAGCCTATTTTTAAATATTTGCTAAGTGTAAACTTAGGAAAAGGGGTTAATTAATCAATATTAATTGAGAAAGGTGTGAATCATCTAAAAACTCACACGAATCGATCTAGATATAATCTCAGCCATCGATTATGTTTTAATCTTGGTCGTTGGAGTCCCAACTAGAGATTAGAAGAGGAGGTCAATGGGTAGATGGAGAAGATACACTTGAGAGCAATTTACTTTGAGCAGATCGACTTTCCAGAGAGCAACAGTAGTTTCTGGAAAAGTTCGAGCCAAAAAAGGTAAGCAGAGACGGAGAGGGAAGAGACAGTGAGTCTAGAGGAATTTTTCCAGTTCTGGAGAGTCAGAAAGAAGAGGTTGAGATTTTATACAGAAGACTCTACAGAGGTAGCACAAAGCCTCAGAAGGCCAATTAGATCCAACTGAAGAGGATCTTGTTTTCAGTTATAGAGGCCAGGAAAGTTTTATAGAGGGCCAGAGAGAGTTTCTCAGTCAGCAGCAGGCAGGATGGCTAGATTGGTAGATGATTCAGGTAGAGCGTTTGAGGGACTGCACTATTGTGACGCAGGGCCTGCGCAGAGTTGGTTGGACGGCTAACTTTTCATAAGCATTCAAGTGTTGGAATTTCTCAAGAGGGTAATTCTCTCGGAGAATTTTCGCCAGTATTTCTCTTGGATAGATTCACTAGTTTGGCAATATTTATTGTACTTAGAATTTTTTCACTGTTTCTTAATAATAAAAACCCTCAGTTGCTACACCGGTTTTCCCAAGTTGGGATTTTTTGGGGACTTTTGTCCAAAAACAACTGTGTCAAATTTATTGTTTGTGTGCCATGTTGAATTTCCATGATCTTGGGTCTAGGCTAGAGTCTTAGAATCAATGACGCTACCAAACCAAGAATCTCAACCAGAACTACTTTGCACAACGGAAAATGTAAAGCAGTAAATCACATATGCACAAGTATACACAACTTTCAACAAAATTGTACAATAATGTACAGCCCAATTTTCATTACATTAAACCAATTCTGAATAATACAATTGTCTATGATATACAAGATACAATGACAAACTTCGCTGCAGCTTCTTGATGTCGTATCTTGTCATGTCGGTCCTTCGCTTTTGTACTGCTCACTAGCTGCCCCTTAGTCCTTCAAAGAACAAGACATCGAGACTCTAGGAGGGCGGCCACCTAACAATGCTGCAAGTCACTTCTGCTTGGTGTACATGGGCTGATCCAATCTGCTCTCTAGGCTGGCCACTTCCCGAGCTCCAATCTGCTACGCCGGCAGTCACTTTTGTCCATCAAACTGCTGCACTTTCGACACCAATCATCACCCAACCTTCAGCTCTTCTTTGTCACTTCAAGCTAGCTTGTCTAGGGCTACTTTGGGTAGTCAACACACTACCCTCCAACAGATCAATGACACCCAAATCTCCACAATAAGTTCTGCTCCTAGTTGAGGTCGCCAAATGCCCAACTTCACCTTAACTCATGGAAGCACCTGACCTTTGAAAGGTCTCTCTTCTTCTTCCCTCGTTGAACCTGTTGTCCCTTAGATGCGAGAGTCGCATCTTCCTCCTCCTCCTTGATCTTGATTTTGTCGCTGGTGCTGCCCTCCTTGGTCATCCTCTGGATCTCTTCTTGTCGAAGAGCTGCCCACATGTCTTCCCAATTTGGAAGTGTTGCTCTGCCCAAAATGCCTTGGACAAAGGTCTCCCACTCTTTAGACACTGCATTCAGAGCAGTCCTGACTCCTTACTAATAGACCCTCATCAGGAGTGGCCCCCATAGCAACCAGCTGATCACGAGTCGCCTTCAATCTAATGAGGAAGGGGTCGATTTCCTCTCCCTTATGCATCTGAAATGTCATCCACATCTCATTTGCCGTATTCTTCTTAGCAATGTGTGGGACCACGTGATCCTTAACCTTGTCCATAATCAAGCGTTTGGCCCATGCTTGATTTCCCTCATACTTCTTCAATAGATCAACATCAACAGGGAAAAGCTACAACCTTCTCGGCATGATCTTTGATGCGATACTCATCAAGGACTGATAGGATTCTGGTCTTCCAGACGATGAAGTTGGATACTCCATCCAACCTGTCCTGATCCCTCAATCCATGTGCAGCCATCTCTACTCAAGAATTTTCGAAACAGATACTCTTCTTCCCTCTTCTGTTGCTACCCTCAGCAAAAGACATGGATCTGGGTTTCTTGGCGCTAGAAACCCTCTAGAGAAAATGCTCCCTCTAACAACTAATTTCCCTCGCGGAAATCCTGCACCAATTATGTCAAATCAGCTCTCTCCAATCACTCCGTTGATCAAATCTCAGACTTCTTGGCTAGAAAGTTTGATGAGGAACTGCTTCCCCTTACTTTGTCAACCCTGCTAGACATTGTTCTGCACCAGCAGAAGCAATGCCCCACCAGCAACTTCAGAAGAACAAAACTGCACTTCCAGTCACGACAACTGGCTCGGCGTCACCTCCTCTTGGACTGCGTCACCCTCCAAGGCCTGCGTGAGCCTCTACGTCACCTCTGCGTCACCTCTCTAGGGCCTGCATTGTCCCTCGGGTACGCTGCCTCTTCTGGATCTGGACTGTCTCTCGGGACAACCTTCTTCCTGCAGTAAAGACTTTGTCTCTTCGTTGATGGCTTCAAATCTCCTTGATCTGCAATCGCTCTGATACCATGTGAAAATTTTTGAATCCTTATTATAGAAATCCTATTGCAGAAATCTGATTTACTTCTCCTACTTGTGTTTTTAATTTAACAAGATACGAGAAATATTCAAAAAATATTGAAGTAAACACACTGCAGCCTACACATACATACAAATCAAGTATTGAAGAATTAAGCACATTCAACAAAGGACACAAGATTTTTCAGACAAATGTCCCCGGAAAAACCCAATGCGGGAAAACCGATGCAACAACTCTTGAGGGTTTTTATTAATATGTAGAATTGTGAATACAATCTAGGGTACTAGTAGTGGTTTACCCAACAGAGAAAATCCCGACAGAAGTACCTATATCTCCGAAGACAGAAAATATTGTTGATTCAGCTAAAGATGAAGAACCCCACAGGTGCCTACGCAGTCACTGCGTCACCCTTCTGTATCTGCTGAATACGAGCCCTATCTGGCCCACTGAAACCCAGTGCAACTCTCTGAGTGACTGCGTTAGCATTTTCCAGCTCTGCGTCCCTCTGCGTGAGCCCGTCTGGCTCTGCGTCATGCTTGCTGGGCTTACGCTACCTCTGCGTCACCCCTTCTTGGTTTGCGTTTCTCCTCTGGTACAGATCTTCCTCTCTGCCAATGTATTCTCGGCCTCGGATTTGAAATCCCTCTGTCAATCTGCCCCTCGCTGCACTGCAAGCTCACTGGAAAATTCTTAGCAAACCACACCCCAGAATTTCGAATTAGCTCAAGTGCTACCGCTCTGTGTGTCTTCTCCAACTGACCCGAAGCCTTCTTTTAATACTTTTCTCATTGAACAATCAACGACCGTGATATAATCTCTTATCAACAGCTAAGATTAGAAAATACTTGATCCTCGTCACTTATAACATTTTCACAAACATGTTTAAATTAATTCTCTTTAATTATTTAATTTCCTTAAGTTAGACTTAGGGTCTCCATTAAAATAATTAATTATTTGAATAACTTAGGCTCCAGGTGGAATTTCTCCAAACGATTTTTGGGTCTTGGAGATCTCATGTGTTCTAGCCCCTCCACAAAGTTTCGGAGCTAGAGCACATTCGATGCTACCCAAAAATCAACAAAAAACAGTCCAAAATGTTGCTTTGGGTAGCATCGGATGTGCTCTAAGTCTCAAAATTTGCAGAGAGGCTTAGGCACATGTATTCCATAGAACCCATAAATCGTTTTGGGAAATTCCACTCAGATTGTATTTTATTAAAAGAATTAATTATTTTTAAAGGGACCCTAAGTCTAATCTTAGGAAAATAAAATAATTAAAGTGAATTAATAGAATATGGGTGTGAATGTTCTAGAAAAAGTGGAACAGGCTAAAATTTAATCTTAGTCGTTGATTAGAGATTTAATCTCGGCCGTTGAAGTTGATTTTTGGAGCATCAGAAAGTGATCTAAGTCTCAAATTTGGTGGGGACGCTTAGACACTAGTAATCCGAAGAACCCAGAAACAACTGCAGAGAGGCAGCGCAACTGAGGACGCAGTCCTCACGCAGTCCCTATGCAGAGGATCATGCTAAAGTGAGGCAATGGAGGACAGAGAGCCTCTTGGGTGTCAGAATTTCTCCGGAGGTTAGGAGAAAATTATCTCAGGTGCTTTCTTGGAAGTTTCTCCATTATTCTGCCAGTCATTCCTTGTAAAGATATTGTTGCTGAAGATTAATAAATAAACCCTCATCTGTTGCACCGGTTTTCCTGCATTGGGTTTGTTCGAGGACAATTATCCAAAAATAACTGTGTTGATGTGATTGATTCTTGTGCTTATATTTCATTGTTCTTCTCTATGAAATTATGTGATAGCTATAGTAGAATTTATTTTGATGTTTACTTAAGGGTTTTTGTAAATAACTTATTGTGGAAAATAAGTAGGAGAAATAAATCAGTAACTACAATAGAATTTTAGATTTGAAATTTTCACATGGTATCAGAACAGAGATCGGGTAACAGGGTTGGATATTCCACAATGGAACGAAATCTTGATGTTGCTGGAGCAACAAATTGAAAGGGTTCACGCAGTTCTCCTGAGAAAGAGGAAAGCATGAAAGAAATGATGGATCACGACATCTTTGTGTTGGCTTCCAGATTGGAAGAAGAACTCACTTGCTTGTCAATATTTGCTTCTTCAGAGGTTTGGGATATTGATAGCGGAGCTTCTGCACATATGATGGGAATACGAGAATGTTTTTCGAGCTACCAAGAAAAACAGATGAACTTCAAGATCACCATGGGAAATAAGGCGAAATGTACCCCTGTTGGAAGAGGTACTATAGTTTTTCAAACTGAAGTAGGAGATTGACTTCGGGCCACTAATGCGCTGCATGTGCCTGGTTTGGGGATGAACCTGCTCTATGTATCTCAACTAGAAAACAAGGGCTATGACATATACTCTATTGGCAAGAAAGTATATGTCAAACACCCGAGTTGGAAGAAGAAGGCCCAAATTAGAGTCAGGAGCAACAAACTATATAAGCTACAGCTTGAATCTCCAATGGCACTGATAGGCAGCGATGGTGAGAAAGATTTGAATGAGCTATGGCACAGAAGGATGGGCCACTTACACCATGGGGCTCTAAGTATTCTCAGAGAGACCGTCATAGGAGTTCCAGAGTTGAGCACCAAACGAGATGATGTTTGCAGAGGATGCATACTAGGCAAGTACACCAAAGCATCTTACTCCAGAAGCAACAATAGGGCTAAGAGTGTTTTGGGATTAATACACTCAGACATCTGCGGACCAATGTCCACCAAAGCTCTTAGTGGAGCAGAATACTTCATCACCTTCATTGATGACCATTCCAGGAAAACTTGGATCTACTTTCTAAAGACCAAGGGTGAGGTCTTTGATCGATTCAAAGAGATTAAGGCTCTGGTTGAGAATCATACAGGAAAGAGGATAAATATATTGCGTTCAAACAATGGTGGAGAATATATCAATAAAAACTTCACTGAGTTCTGCGCAAGGGAAGGCATCAAAAGAGAGTGGACCGCTCCATATAATCCAAAGCAGAATGGGGTTGCAGAGAGGAAGAATAGAACTATTATTGAAGCAACGAGGGGAATGTTGTGTGATCAAGATATGCCCAAATTTATATGGGCAGAAGCATGTAGTACAATTGTGTATGTTCATAATAGGATTCCTTACAAGGCACTAGATAAGATTACACCAGAGAGTGTCTTCACTGGAAGGAAGCCAGAAGTGAGCCATTTCAGGGTCTTTGGTATTTTGGCATACTGCCATATGCTCGAAGAAAAGAGGAAGTAATTAGATCAGACTGCAGAAAAGGGATATCTGGTGCGACATAGCGAGAATGTTAAGGCATATAGAATGTACATTCCTGGCAGTAGGAAGATTGTAGTACGATGGGATATAAAGTTCATGGAGGACAGAGCCTTTAGGAAATCTCGGGAGATGCCTTCCGAAACGCAGTCAGAGGATGATCCACTGGTCCAGCCACTTCGACTAGCCGAAACCAACACCAGTGCTTCTCTAGGGCATAAGAATCCAAGAGTATTACCTTAGGGATATTCGCAGGAGGAGCAGGAAGATCCACCCACTACCAGCGAAAGAAAGATTTGGGAATTACGACAGATTCTGAGGAACGTAGAGGAGTTTTTTGGAGCTCCTAGAAACGAGAAGAGGCAGCATAGATAACCTGACAGGTACCAAGCCTTGGTGGCTCAGGTTGGAGAACCCTCTAGTTTCCAGGAGGCTACTCAGCATCAGGTATGGCCCCTAGGTAGATGCAATGGTGGAAGAATACAATTCCATTACGACTAATGATGTTTGGGAAGTGGTACCTAGGCCTCGTGATAGATCAGTTGTAGGTTCGAGATGGATCTACAAGGTCAAATTTGTTGCAAATGGCAGCGTGGAAAAATAAAAATCCAGGTTCGTGGCTAAGGGGTATGCTCAGAAGGAAGGGATAGACTATGAAGAAACCTTCGCCTCAATAGCCAGGTATACTTCGATCAGATCCGTGATATCCCTTGCAGCGCAAATGGGGTGGGAGATTCACCAAATGGACTTCAAGACTGCTTTCTTGAATGGGGTGATAGAAGAAGTATATATTGAACAACCATAGGGTTTTGAGACACATGAGCAGAAGACTCATGTATGCAAGCTTAAGAAAGCCTTGTATGGGCTTAAGCAAGCACCCAGAGCTTGGTACGGTCAGATTGATGGTTACCTACAGAAGATGGGATTCATCAAGAGTGATGCAGATCCTAATCTCTACTATCTGACAATAGAGAATGACCCTCTAATTCTGGTACTGTATGTAGATGACCTATTCTTGATAGGTTCATCTAGGCTCATCAAGCATTGCAAGGAGAACGAAGCCACAAAATTCGACATGAAGGATTTGGGACTAACGCATTTGTAATATCTCGAAAGGGAAATAGACAGTAATACAAAGCATACAACAAGATATAAAATTCTAGAAACAGATCATGAAGCAGATACACATGAAATAGAGAGAATGCTAAGCCATTTTATTATACTGAGAAATAGAAATGAGTACAAGAGGTGATCAGAATGATGGCACCTCGACTTGCACCAGGCAAGTGTAGGAATACTCTCAGAAATGGAAATGGCTGATCTCTGCTCTGCATCCAAGCTACTGGAATACTGTCGTTCTACTGCTACTGCTGGAACAAAATGAGTATTTGGGGCTGCTCCCTTACTCGGAAAAATCTGATACTCTGGAATCGGCCTCTACTCACAATACCCAGAAAAGCCCAGAGAGCGTTTCTGAAATGGTCGACCCCCGAAAATGCCTCCCTTGAGGATCTACATTATCCTCCCAAGGGCCACGCTGGTGCTGAATGCAATCCTCCAAAATATGGCCTCCCACTCTGCCAAATGCCTCCAATAGACAAGGGTTGGCCCCTTGCTCAATCCTCTGGCCTGAATCCTCCAAAATGATGCCAATCCGGAGCTCTCCCAAGATGGACTGTGTCCTCCATCTCAAGACTGCGCAGTCTCTAAATGCCCTGCTCCTCCACAAATGCAATCACTGATCCTCCTGCAAAATGCTGATGGAAATACCTCACCCGAGCAAGCACTCGAAGTCTCCCGGGGCTGAGGATGGGATCTCTGAACGGAGACACCCGATGTACTGAACAGTACTGCAGACAAGCTAAACAGCCAGCGTGCTCCAAGTCAAAATGACTAGCTCCATATGCATAAACATGAATGACCAAATGAGGGGGCTCTCCTCTCTTTCATAACGCTGGGCCTCTCTCTCTTTAGGCCCCACCACCTCCACGTGCTCCTTGGCCCACGTTGTCCCTCTCATCTGCGTGAGGTAGGCCCCACGCCCTTAATTTCGATGTGGACTTTAGGAAAGTGTTTTATCCTAAGTGATTTAATTAATATTTTACTCACTTTATTCATGCTCCGACTATAATAAGGCAAAATTGGTCAAAATTAATATTTCTAATTAGCTATCGCTAATTGGGAATATTACAGTCTCCCCCGACAAAATGTTGCTTGACCCCAAGCAACTGTAGTGATGGATGCTGCAAGATCTTCTCACTCTCCCAAGTGGCATCCTCATCTGGCAAATTCTTCCACCTCACTAAGAATTCCTGGATTGTCCTGCTCCGCAACTGCCTCTCCCTGGTATCAATAATGGCCTCCGGCTGTAGCACCAAATGCCCCTCATCATCCGTAGGTGGAAGCTCCTCTGTCACTGTCACCTGCTGTCCCAATGCCTTCTTCAGGCACGATACGTAAAAGATGTTATGAATCTTGCTGCCTTGGGGCAGCTCCAACTCATAAGCAACCTGCCCAACCCTGCGTATCACCCTGTAAGGCCCATAAAAACGGGGCTTGAGCTTCTCAGGTCCCTTCTGCTTCAGAGTCGACTGTCGGTATGGCTGCAAACGTAGGTAGACCAAGTCCCCTACCTCAAACTGTCTCTCCACCCGACCCCTGTCGGCATACAGCTTCTGCTGGTTCTGTGTTGTAGCCATGTTATCCTTGAGAGCTCGGAGGATGTCTTGACTCTCTTGGATCCAATCCTTGGCTCTCGGAGCCTTGCTGGCACCAAACATCACATCAACAAAAGATAAAGCATGATAACCATATAATTCATAGAACGGAGACATACCGATAGACATGTGATTTGTGTTGTTGTAGCAGTACTCTCCTAGGTGCAGCCACTTCAGCCATGCTCTCTGCTGACCACTGACATAGTTACACAAGTAGGCCTCCAGCCACTTGTTAAATGTCTCTGTCTGCCCATCTGTCTGTGGGTGGTAGCTGGTGCTCGTTGTCAACTCTGTCCCCACCAGCCGGAAAAGCTCCTGCCAAAATTTGCCCATGAAGCGGTTGTCCTTGTCACTGACAATGGTCTTGGGAAGACCATGTAACCTGAAGATATCCCTGAAGAACAGCTCCGCCACCTATGCTGTTGTATAATGTGCAGATATGGCAAAAAAATGTGCATATTTCGTCAATCGATCAACAACAACGAATATACAGTCCTTGCCCTGCACCATGGGCAACCCTGTGATGAAGTCCATCGAAATACTCTCCCTTTTCCCCTCTGGAATGGGAAGAGTCTGCAACAAACCTGCTGGATGGTTCATCTCCCCCTTGTTGCGCTGACAAACCTCGCACTCCCTGACATGCTGGAGTACGTCCTCCTTGAGGCCCTTCCATGAGAACCTCTCCTTGATGGCCCTGTAGGTTTTGGTAAACCCCTGGTGGCCAGACAATGGTGAATCGTGAGAAGCCTGCAATATCTTCTTCTTGAGCTGAGAGCCCTCAGTCAAGAAGATCCTGTCCCTGTAGTAGATGATCTCATCCATCACCCTGTATCTATCATCTGTCACTCGTCCATCCAAAATCTCACAAGCAAACTTGTCCTTGGAGTACTACACCAATAGTCGAGCCCTCCAATCTACGTCCAAACTCATCAGAGACAATGTGGCTGGTCTGCATGAAAGTGCATCAGCCACCACGTTGTTCTTCCCTTTGACATACTCGATGTCAAAGTCGTAGACCTGGATCTTGCTGATCCACTTCTGCTGTCTCTCCTGTAGCTGCTTCTGCTCTAAGAAGAACCTGAGGCTGTTGTGGTCAGTCCTCACCCTGAACTTGTTACCTACCAGGTACTGCCGGAATTTGGCCAATGCATGCATGATGGCCAGCATCCCCTTGTCGTATATGGCATACAACCGCTCATGTGGAAGGAGCTTCCGGCTCTCAAAAGCTATAGGGTGGCCTCCCTGCATCAACACTGTGCCGATCCCCTCTCCTGTGCATCACACTCCAGGACGAATGGCTGCGTGAAGTCTGGCAGTGCTAGCACTGGACAGTTGCTCATCACCTCCTTGAGCTTGTCAAAGGCTCGCTACGCTATATCTGTCCAACTGAATGCCCCCTTCTTCGTCAGATCTGTAAGGGGTGCGGCACGCTGAGAGAAACTCTTGATGAACTTCCTGTAGTAGGTGCAGATACCCACAAACCCCCAAAGTTCCGTCACGTTTCTCGGCTCTGGCCAATCCCTGATGGCCCTGATCTTCTCCTTGTGGACCCTCACTCCGTCCACCCCTATGATGTGTCCCAAGTATAGCATCTCCGTCAATCCAAACTCGCACTTGGAGAGCTTAGCATAAAACTGCTGCTCCTCCAAAATACGCAACACTACCTCTATGTGTTGGAGATGCTCCTCCCATGTCCCGCTATATATCAATATGTCATCAAAGAAGACCAACACAAACTTCCTCAGGTGACTGCGGAAGATGTGGTTCATACATGACTGGAAGGTGGCTGGTGCGTTGGTTAGCCCGAAGGTCATCACCAAGAACTCAAAATGGCCATAGTGGCACCTGAAAACGGTCTTGATAATGTCTTGTTCCTTCACGCGAATCTGATGGTACCTGGATCTCAAATCAATCTTTGAGAAGAAGTGTGCCCCTCTCAACTCATCCATCAGCTCGTCAATCTGGGGTATAGGGTACCTGTTCTTCATGGTCTTCTTGTTCAGGGCCCTGTAATCAATGCACATCCTCAATGTGTCATCCTTCTTCTTCACCAACACTACCGAAGAAGCGAAAGGACTGGTGCTAGGCCGAATGTGTCCAAGAGCTAACAGCTCGCGGATAGCCCGCTCGATCTCGTCCCGATAGGCCTTGGGGTGCCTATAGGGTGTGGTAATGATGGCCTGAATGCCCTGCTCTAGCTCAATCGTATGCTCAAATCCCCGATCCGGCGGCTGTCCTGGTGGTATCTCCCCAAACACCGTGGCATACCTGTCAAGGATGGTCTGTATCTCTGGATGAACCGTCTGCCCTGTGGTCCCTGCCTCTGATGCATGCAGCTTTACGGCCCACTCTATGTCTCCCTTCCGGAAGTCTGCCTCCATCCGGTGAGCTGAAACGGTCTGGGGTGGGTAAGTGTGCATGCCCTGTATCTTCTCATGCTTCCCAGTCTTCTTATCATCCCACTCCATCTCCAAAGCCTCCCAATCTGTGGTGACATTCCCTAGAGTGATCAACCACTGTACACCCAACACCACGTTGGTATCCGGTATGTTAACCACGAAAAGGTGGTCAGTCACTGTGTAGGTGCCCATCGTCACTGCCAGCTCTGGAACATATCTGGCACACTGCATAGTCTAATCTCTTGGGACCAACACTGAAAACCCATCGAAGCTCTCTGTTGTATGCCTCTCCGCTCTACCATCTGTGCATCGATGAAGTTGTGGGTTGCCCCACTGTCCACCAGTACTGATACTCGCTGCCCCTGTACTGTCCCTCGGACACGCAGCGTCAGATACTTGGGAACTCCTCGCAATGCTACAAGGGTCCCCCTGGTAGGTGCAAAGGCTGCACCTCCTGCTCCTGGTGGTGGAGGTGACAAATGGTCCTGCGCTACATGGCTGCCCCCTGCCTCCACGTCATCATATTCATCCTCCTCCCCGCTGCTCTCGGAGAAGACCTCAATAAAGTGTGCTTTGCCAGCAACACATGTGTGTCCTGGTGCCCACGGCTCCTGACAGGTGAAACACAGCCTCTTCTTCTTCAAATCCCTCCTAGCATCATCATCCAACTGTCCTTTGCCCTGATTTCCCCTGGGAGGAGGAATCCTCACATCCTTCCCCTTAGGCTGGAAAGCCTGTCTCTGGGGGTAAGGCGTCCTGGTCTTGGGTAAGGCATCCTGCAAGTCTCGGGTCCTACCAACTGCGTCATGGAGTGTGGCTAGTCTAGTGGATTTGACCAATCCCCGAAGCGGCTCTGCTAGCCCCTCAATGAACATGTAAATCATCTGTGCCGCGGATAGATCTGGCACCATCACCGAAAGTCTCAGGAAATCTGAGATATATGTATCTGGACTCCCGGTCTGTTTGAGCCTCGTCAGCTCAACAAAGTTCTCCTCCGGATCCCTCCGATCAAACCTCTCTATCAACCTCCGGGTGAACTTGGCATATGTGGTCACTGTCGAATGCCCGAGTGTAATCATCCCATGGAACCACCAATCTTGGGCCTCGCCATCCAGATGCAGCGCTGCCACCTTAATGGCCTCTGTCTCCGACATCTGGTTGAGCTGGAAGTATATGTCCAGCTTCTCCACCCAAGCCTTTGCCGAATTATTTGATGAGCCATCAAACATAGGCAAATGGAACCTGCTCATCATACGCTGAGTGTCTCCCTCGTGATAATGTCGGTATCCCCTGTGATGGTCGCGGGGTCTGCTGTCCTGCTGGAGCTGGACAAAATCTCGAAATGAAAGGGCATCCCTGAACTCCTGCCCGTATGCCTGATACTCAACAAAGTAATTACCCATGTGGCCAGGCTCCGACTCCTGCTGTGTTCCTGCCCCTGTGTCTGTAGCCAGAAAAGTGGGCATAGTGCAACGTGTGGGTGCATGTGATGCCATGTGCTGAGTGGCATCGTGCTCCTGCAAATGGCGGGATGTGCCTGATCCCTCACCAATCTGGAAACCCCTTGGGGTTTCACGCTGTCTAGCCTCTACAGCAGTGAATCTTTGTCCCATCACCTCAATCTGCCTCGACAGATCCTGTACTGACTTGAGGAGCATTTCCCCAAACTTCTTTGCATCACTATCATCTGCCATTGGTTCCTCCTGCTCTGCGTCCACTACTGGAATGCAGTCACCCTCTCCGTAGGTGATTTGCAACCTACGTTCTCTGTCACGGTACTTCCTACCCCTGTAGCAAATATACGGCTTCTCTCCCGGTGTCATAGACAACCTGCTCCACAGGCTGAGCCAGGTCTATGAGCTCTGATACCACTGTAATATCCCGAAAGGGAAATAGACAGTAATACAAAGCATACAAGATATAAAATGCTAGAAACAGACCATGAAGCAGATACACATGAAATAGAGAGAATGCTAAGCCATTTTATTATACTAAGAAATAGAAATGAGTACAAAAGGTGATCAAAATGATGGCACCTCGACTTGCACCAGGCAAGTGTAGGAATACTCTTAGAAATGGAAATGGCTGATCTCTACTCTGCATCCAATCTACTGGAATATTGTCGTGCTGCTGCTACTGCTGGAACAAAATGAGTATTTGGGGCTGCTCCCCTACTCGGAAAAATCTGATACTCTGCAATCGGCCTCTACTCACAATACCCAGAAAAGCCCAGAGAGCGCTTCTAAAATGGTCGACCCCCGAAAATGCCTCCCTTGAGGATCTACGTTATCCTCCCAAGGGCCACGCTGGTGCTGAATGCAATCCTCCAAATATGGCCTCCCACTCTGCCAAATGCCTCCAATAGACAAGGGCTAGCCCCTTGCTCAATCCTCTGGCTTGAATCCTCCAAAATGATGCCAATCCGGAGCTCTCCCAAGATGGACTGCGTCCTCCATCTCAAGACTGCACAGTCTCTAAATGCCTTGCTCCTCCACGAATGCAATCACCGATCCTCCTGCAAAATGCTGATGGAAATACCTCACTCGAGCAAGCACTTGAAGTCTTCCGGGGCTGAGGGTGGGATCTCCAAACGGAGACACCTGATGTACTGAATAGTACTGCAGACAAGCTAAACAGCTAGCGTGCTCCAAGTCAAAATGACTAGCTCAATATGCATAAACATGAATGACCAAATGAGGGGGCTCTCCTCTCTTTTATAACGTTGGGCCTCTCTCTCTCTAGGCCCCACCACCTCCACGTGCTCCTTGGCCCACGCTGTCCCTCTCATCTGCGTGAGGTAGGCCCCACGCCCTTAATTTCGATGTGGACTTTAGGAAAGTGTTTTATCCTAAGTGAGTTAATTAATATTTTACTCACTTTATTCATGCTTCGACTATAATAAGGCAAAATTGGTCAAAATTAATATTTCCAATTAGCTATCGCTAATTGGGAATATTACAGCATTATTTTCTGGGGTTGGAAGTTTGGCAGCAGAAGGGTGAAATCTTCCTTGGACAAGGGAGGTATGCTACAGAAATTCTAAAGAGGTCCAGGATGCAAGACTTTAGACCCATGGCTACTCCTATTATCACCAACTGGAAGAAGATTTATACGTCTGAGGATAAAGAGGTTGATCCTACCTTGTACAGACAACTCATAGGGTCCCTGTTGTATCTGGTCAACACTAGGCTAAAGATTTGTTATGTTGTCAACACCCTCAGTTAGTTCATGGTGGAACCAAAGAGGGCGCACTGGGCAGAAGCCAAGCATGTTCTAAGATATATACGAGGAACAGTCGAGCATGGATTAAGATACACTCGAGGCAATGACATCACACTGAGTGGGTTGACTGATGCAGATTGGGCTGGAAGTTCAGTAGATCGGAAAAGTATCAGTGGGTATTGTTTCAACGTTGGATCAGGAATGACTTCCTGGTGCAGTAGGAAATAGATGTCCATAGCTCTGAGCTCAGCTAAGGCGGAATATATGACAGCCAGCACAACTTCGTGTGAAGCCATATGGCGTAGGAAGTTGCTTGTGAATCTATTCAGAGAAAGGATGGAAGCGACAAACATTTTATGTGATAATCAAAGTTGCGTCAAGCTCTTTGAGAATCCTGTGTTTCATGATCGGTTGAAGCACATTGACATCAGGTGTCATTTTATCAGAGATTGTGTCTAGCGGGGAGCAGTACAGTTACAATACACTCCGACAAGAGAACAGGTGGCAGACATCCTCACTAAAGCTTTGGAAAGAACAAAGTTTGTTTATTTCAGGGAGAAGATGGGGATGATTAAGAATCTAGTTCAGTAGCAGAAACGGATAAGTGCAGAACCTAAGAGGGAGCTACAATACAGATGAGGCAGTGATAGTGACAATATCATGGGTAGTAGTATAGAGGCAGCAACGCATATTGGTTGATGGATTTCAGCAGTGCAGAGGATGCTTCAGGGTCAGAGCAGTATGTAGCAGGCAAATTGCTAAAACACTTTCCTAGCTAAGAGGGAGTGTTGATTTTTTTAGCATCAGAAAGTGATCCAAGTCTCAAATTTGTTGAGGAGGCTTAGACACTAGTATTCCAAAGAACCCAGAAACCGTTTGTGGAAATTCCACTTGTTCATGTTTTATTAAAATAATTAATTATTTTAATGGGGACGCTAAGTCTAAACTTAGGGAAATTAAATAATTAGTGAATATTAATAAAACAAAGTGTGAATATTTTAGAGAACGAAGATCAAGTCAAGTTTTAATCTTAGCCATTGATTAGACTTCTAATTTGTGTCTTTGATTTGTCAACGAAAATATTAGGAAGGCTTGAGGGGCATTTGGAAAGAAAGCCGAGAAAACACTTAGTAACTCGAGGGAAGTCGATTCTTCAGAATTTAGAATTCGATTTCAGAGGGAGAGTTGCAGGGTGGAGGAAAAGGAGGGTTTCAGCATTAGTCAGAGCTCTAGGAAGAAGGACGCAGAGCAATAGAGGGGCAACGCAGCTGAGGACGTAGTCCTCACGCATTCCTTGCGCAGAGGATCACGTAGAGGTGGCGCAGTGGAGGCCAGAGAGCCTCTTGGGTGTCAAAATTTCTCTAAAGGTTACGAGAAAATTATCTCAATTGTTTTCTTGGAAGTTTCTCCGTTATTCTGCCAGTCATTCCTTGTAAAGAGATTGTTGTTGAAGATTAATAAATAAACCCTCATCTGCTGCACCAGTTTTCCCGCATTAGGTTTTTCCAGGCACAATTGTCCAAAAATAACTGTGTTGGTGTGATTGATTCTTGTGCTTATATTTCACTGTTCTTTTCTCTATGAAATTATGTGATAATTGCAGTGGAATTTATTTTGATGTTTACTGAAGGGTTTTTGTAAATAACTTATTGTGGAAAATAAGTAGGAGAAATAAATCAATAACTGCAGTAGAATTTCAGATTTGAAATTTTCACAGAAGTATCAACGAGAAGATTATAAGAAGGGCTTGAAGGGTCATTTGGAAAATAGACACAGTAAGGATCAAGAGATCGATTTATTTAGTGAGCAGTGCTCAAGGAGAAATATCGATCAAGAGATTCTTTGTAGAGAGGGGCAGGGATAGTATCTGAAGAGAAATCTTTCTCGGTCGGATAATCATTAGCAGAGAAGGCAGAGGTAGTGCAGGGTCAGAGAGGCTGCTATAGAGCCACGCAGAGGTTGCGCAGAAGCCAAGATGGAATCCAGAAATTTGCTGAAGGAATCGACTGCAGAAGTTGGGAGCCGGGTTGTGAGACCGGGAGGCAGAAATCGAAGTTCCTGGGCTGTAAATCGATCAATAGAAGGGGTGACATTGTACCCAGGAGGGTTGACGCTGGGACTATACAAAGACTGCGTAGAGGCTGTTAGGGGCAACTCATTCAGTGGCTGGATTAGACAGGATTTCCTGTGATAGTGTGAGGTAACCTCACTAATCTCTGCGTCAGTAATATTCTCTATAACTGGATTTTCGGGAGAGGCATTCAGAGATTGTATTTAAAAATTACTACTGCTTAATAATAAAACCCTCAGATGTTGCACCAGTTTTCCTGCATTGGGGTTTTCCGGGGACATTAGTCCAAAAATAACTGTGTTAGATGTGTCTATGATCTATTCTTGTTCAGTTTTTTTTTTTCTGCACTTATATTTTTTCCGGAGTTTATTTACTGAAGGATGCAGTGTGTTTAATTCGATGTTGCCGTAGCAATAAACTGAATAATTAATTTATCAGTTAGAAGAATTAATACCAGTTGCTGCACTAGGATTCCAGATTTAAGGAATTTTCACATGGTATCAGAGCTTGTATAGCTGAGTGTAGGAGGAACAAAAGAACAGATCCATAGATCCAGTGTTGGTGAAGCCGAGATCAAAGAGCTGCGTAAGCAGCAGATCGATCTCCCAGAAGATTGCACAGTCTAAGCCAGGAGGGCCAAAATCCAACAAGGAAAATCTCTCTCTGAGTGAGTCGACAGAGAGGAAATTTTTTCCAGATTGCAGTTTGGCAGAGGCAGAGGGAGCAACACAGCAAATCAATGTAGATCAACAGCTGGAGGGATGCAGTTTTCTGCACTTCAGTGATTGTGGGTGCAGAAAGTGTCAAAAGAGAGATCTAGAGACACTTTGAAGGAATTTTCTTTATCATGGAATTCCTAGTCGGGGAATTCTATTTTCGAGAGCTGAGCAGCAGTATTGGGTGGCAGATCTACCATCTCCAGCAAGGAGTGTGTAAGCCAGGCCAGTGTTGCGCAGAGGAGAGAGATGGAGATAGTTCGACAACTTTTTTCAGTCGGCAGAGATTGAAGCTAGTGTGCTGAGAGACCAAGATCAGTTGGAGGGAGCCTCCAACTATGTGATCTAGCAATCTAGGATCAAATGCTTGCTGGATGAACATGATCTCAAAGCCTTCATCGAAGGTATGGTGGTTGTACCAGTAGATGCAGATCCTTTGAAAGAATACAAGAAGAATATGGCTAAGGCAAATAGACTTATCCTCGATGGAGTGGGGATCGTGTCGTTTGTCACATCGCAGGCAAGGACAAAGCTAGATAGATGTGGCAGGCCTTGGAGAAGTTTTATCAAGGCTCTTCCGGGTAGCGGAAGATGTATTTGGAGGAGAAGATGTGGACTACTCGAATGCAGAAAGGTGAGCGTATTGATCCTTTTCTGTTTAGACTTCAAGAGAACTGAGATCAGCTAGCAGCTATGGGGGCAGCTCCTCAGGCCACAGAGATGGTCAGATTGGCCCTCAACTTAGTGTCTAATGACTATCAAGTCTTTGTCCAGAGCATCCTAGGCAGAGAGAATTTGTCGGACTGGGAGTCAATGTGGGTAGCTCTTCAACAAGAAAAGATGAGGAGGGACTTACTCAAGTGTCAACTTGAGGGCAACAATAGCAGTGGGAAGAAACCAAAGGAGGAGGAGGACTATGTAGCCCTTGCATCAAAGGGGTAGCAGGAGAAGCGCAGAAGGAAGAAGGATCTTTCCAAGATCAAATACTTCCGGTGTGGAAAAATGGGTCATTATGCCACACAGTGTCCTCTCAAGAAGAGAGACAAAGATGAGAAGCATGATCCTCAGGCAGAATCCGCCAGGATCGATGAGGAGTTTGCCATGATTGCACATATACCTCCAGGAGGGAGGTGGGGTGATTTGGAGCTGTAGACCCAGAGAGTTACAGGATGGGCGGGATCCTTGAGGAGTCCACCTCCCAGATCAATACCTTTTTACGGGAGTCCAAATCAAATGTAGCACGATGGACGAGTGCCAGTTGGTGCAGAGGAGGTGGGGTGATTTGTAGCTGTAGACCCAGAGAGTTACAGGATGGGCGGGATCCTTGAGGAGTCCACCTCCAAGATCAATACCTTGCTACGGGAGTCCAAATCAAATGTAGCACGATGGATGAGTGCTAGTTGGTGTAAAGGAGTGCAGAAGTGACAGTGCAATGGTTAGCAGTGCCAGAGTCTGAGCAGCGCAGAGCAGAGTTGGTAGCAGTGTAGGAAGGCACAGTGCATAAGTCAACAGCAGCCCAACAACTTAAGAGGGGTAGCGTAGAGGCTAGCAACAGTCATATCTTTAGTACTGAGATGCATCATACTGAACTCTTTGTTCAATTTTGGATGCTTTTTAGTTGCTGTAAGCAACAGTATTGCAGTGCAGTAGTAGTTGGCAGTGGCAAGGTTAGCAGCAGCACAGATGTAGAATTTGAGAGGGAGTTGCAGTACAGATGCAGTGTTGACAGTTGCAGTGTCAGCAGCAGTACAGATGCAACGTTTGCGCAGAGTTGGTGGGTAGCAGTGTCAGACATTGGCAGTGCAGAGGGAGATCTTGCAAAATCAGAGCCGTATTAGCAACGAGTATTGCTAGAGCACACTCCTCGCTAAGAGGGAGTATTGATTTGGGGTAGCATGGGATATTCTCTAAGTCTCAAAATTTGCAGAGAGGTTTAGACACATGTATACCAGAGAACCCATAAATCATTTTTGGAAATTCCACTTGGATTGTATTTTATTAAAAGAATTAATTATTTTTAAAGGGACCCTAAGTCTAAACTTAGGAAAATAAAATAATTAAAGTGAATTAATAGAATATGGGTGTGAATATTCTAAAAAAAGCAAATCAAGTCAAAAGTTAATCTTAGTCATTGATTAGAGATTTAATCTCAGTCGTTGAAGTACCAATGAGAATATTATAAGAAGGGCTTGAAAGGTCATTTGGAAAATAGACACAGTAAGGATCAAGAGATCGATTTCTTTAGTGAGCAGTGCTCAGGGCGAAATATCGATCAAGACATTCTTTATAGAGAGGGGCAGGGATAGTATCCCAAGAGAAATCTTTCCCGGTCGGAGAATCATCAGCAGAGAAGGCAGAGAGAGATCCAATAGAGGGAGCGCAGGGTCAAAGAGGCTAACGCAAAGCCATGCAGAGTTTGCGCAGAAGCCAAGAGGGAATCCAGAAATTTGCTAAAAGAATCGATTGCAGAAGTCGGGAGCCGAGGTGTGAGACTAGGAGGCAGAAATCGAAGTTCCTGGACAGCAAATCGATCAACAGAAGGGGTGGCATTGTACCCAGGAGGGTTGACGTTGGGACTGCATAGAGGCAACTGTCAGGGGCAACTCATTCAGTGGCTGGATCAGCAAGGATTTCCTGTGATAGGGTAAGGTAACCTCACTAATCTCTTCGTCATTAATATTATCTGTAACGGGATTCCCGGGAGAGCCATCCAAAGATTGTATTCAGAAATTACTTTTGCTTAATAATAAAACCCTCAGTTGCTGCACCCATTTTCTCGCATTAGGTTTTTTCGGGGACATTAGTCCAAAAATTATTGTGTAAGATGTGTCTATGATCTATTCTTGTTCAGTTTTTGTTTCCACACTTGTATTTTTTCTGCAGTTTATTTAGTGAAGTTTGCAGTGTGTTTAATTAGATGTTGTCGTAGCAATAAACTGAATAATTAATTTATCAGTTAGAATAATTAATACTAGTTGCTGCAATAGGATTCTAGATTTAAGGAATTTTCACACAAAACTCTCTTTATAAACTCGGCCTAAAAGCAGACCTCTGCGCCCTACAAAACAGTCGGAAGAGCAATCAACTGATTCCCTTTCTGTTTGCTGAAGTAGCTCCCTGATCTGTGGCCCTAAAACAAAGATCTCCTTCTTGTTCAACGAACTTTTCTCTTGCTTTGTGTTGCACAAATGGATGGTCTAAATGACCTCCACTCACCTCCTATTTATACACAAATAGAAGGGCTCCTCTAATTAATGAAGGGTCATGTCTATTTGACGAATTCTCCTCAAGCCTAAATGACTTTTATGTCCAAACATTAATGACAACTTCAAAAATTCATAACTCAAGTTCTAGAGCTTCGATTTGGGTGATCTTTGAAGCATTGGAATCGCTATGACAAGCTATCACCTCAATTTTTCTCATGCTCAAATTCTTCATGGTTTTGGCTTATTCATTAGGATTTCTTAATTTATGAAGGATGTCTTAATTATGGGTTAATGTGCAAGCTAAAGTGAAATCTCTGCATAATTTACCAAGGGAGTATCAACTGGTACTTGGTACAAGCAGCATGCCTATCAACAAAATATCAAGTGTTGTCATGGAGCAGTGGTATGATACAGGTCCTCAGGATCAAAGGATTATGGCAAGAGTACATCAAGGTAGTATTCCAGTGTTATCTGCATTTTTTAAAAGCATAAAAAGGTAAATAATAGGGCTGAAGGATCATTATTTTGTTTACACTTGAAGCATTATATTGAGCTTTGAAGCAGTATCTTTTTCTATATATAATTGCATGCCTCCGTGAAGTCAGTTTTTACATATCTTCAAGGCCTCTTCCTTACGATCAGTCATAAAATTGTGTGAAGTCTATTTGCTGGGTTTTCAATTAAAACATCTTGAATATGCTTTTGTGGAAGATCATCCTGATAGAACAGTCAAAGTATCTGAAGAATAAAGGACTAGTTGTGACTACCATTGAAGTTCAAAAGTCTCTTATTAATTCATCCAAATCCTACTTCAGCAGAAAGGATTTGCTGGTAATTCACCTTTAAAGAGAGTTTGATCATTGGCGTACATACCCCCTTATGTCATAAAGAAATTGCATGATTGATAAGTGAGATTGACTAATACACTGAATGTATCTAGCCTCAAGGGTTTGTTTTGAAAGAACAGTGTGCAAGCAGTAAAAGTCATTTGGTCTCTTAGATTGAAAGATATCATCTAATCTCACAATAAGTTGTAAACTCTGGCTTAATTCATTGATCACATCAGCAACAAAGACCCTTCAGCCATTAAGTGTAATATCATTATCAACATCCTAGCGCATATCACCACCAACAAGCAGGAAAGGTGTACTACAGCAATAAAAGATATATTGGCTTCATCACAATTGAACAGATGTTGTACTGTAGATGTGTATTGCAGAAGAAGACTTATTCCATCTACAATCTTCCTCAACAGATATGGATTTCTAATGAAGATCATTCTAGACACTGAAGTATATTTGAAGCATTCTCAGTATTAGATAAGGTTGGTACTATGTGTTCTATGAAATGTCATTATCTTCACTTTCAGCTTTATACAAGTGAAAGAACTCTGTGCTTCGGGATTGTATCAACTTACAGTGTATATTCAAGCTCAATAATCCTCAAAAGTGTTCTCTCAACAACTCTTGTACACTAGCTTGGAGCAGCAGAGTACAAAGTCAAAAGAAGAAGGGCCTAAACACAACTCAGAGAGAGGAAATGCAAAGATAGATTCTACACTGAGAGATGTACAACTCTTTGCCATTGATGTCAAAGGGGGAGCAAAAGCAAGCAAAAGAAGCTAGGCAGAGGAAGACTTGGAGGAAGCATTGGATTATTGGTGGATGTGCTGCCATCAATGCCAAAGGGGGAGACTGTTGGAAATGTTTTCATTGATGGCAAAGGAGATGGCAAAGGAGATGAAAAAGGAGGAGCACCTGAAACAACAACAAGACAAAGAGAGAAGCAAAGCAGCAAAGGTAGCAGAGGCAGCAAAGAGAAGAAGCTCAGACATCAGGAAGAAGCAGAGACAGAGCCATTTGAAGAAGCAAGGAGCAGCATTAGACAAGAAACAGAGTAGTGAAGAAAAAGGGCCACTGAGTTGAAGATCAGGGTTTATAAACAGTTCTTGAATAAACTCTGTGGCAAGGGTTCGAAATTAAAGATTCGGTGTATAAATTGAAGGAATTGATGGTTGCGGAGACATGATGGTTTTGAATGTAGCAAATATTATAGTTGCGATGGAACTGTAATGAAAAGAAAAACATTGAAGTGGAATTATAAGAACCGGAACCCTGAGTCAAGAACGGAACCGTGAGGAGAATAGTGAAGGTGGTTTCTGTGGAAGAAACAAGCAGTATCGCGCTGCCCTTGAGTGGTAAGCAGATTTCACCTTTTTGAACGCGATATAAGTCTCTATTTGACGCGTGGCAAAGAGTGGTTTATAAAAACCATTCTTATCGCGCGATTTTGAGAAATTAAGGAGTGTGTAGTTAGTTAAATTGCGCGATATTGCGCGTCATCCGTCGGATGGGAGTCCAAAGTTTGGTTGGAGCGCGAGAGCAGGTGGTTCATTGTATTATATGTCAAGTTGCATAAACGATAAGCCAGTAAGTTAATGTGGGACCAAATATTAAAAAGTGCGATGGATCACGTTTTAATCCAGGGTCGGAGTTATATATATTTGTGGGGTCGAACCCATCTGTCGCATTAATATATATTGTGATGTGCTGTGGGGCCGAGTGCTATTGAAGTTTGGGAATTCTTCATTGGTAATGAGAATTCATATATTATGTTACATGGTGGCCGAATCTCATATACATGTAAATGCATGGGTGAGAACTTTATTTTATTAAAGTAGTAATGTTTTAATCGAATGTATTATAATGATGGAGATTTCAATTTAATTGAATGCAAATTATGGTATGTGAGAAAGGGGTATTGATCAACGGTGGTTCAAAGCATAAACTATTACAAATGACAACACATTTACTCATGAATGATAACAGACACAATGGAAATAGCAATCTCGGAATATCGGATTGGTGCTCTTGATTAAATATGAGATCCATACCCTAATACATGACAAAATACAATGAAAACATTGCAATCACCCAACCCTGAAATCCTGAAAAACTGATAAGTCTGCTGGATTTTGAATGAGATCTAAAATTCTATTTTCTCCATATGAAATCCAATGAGGTCGAAACCACTCTCAAACATCCTGAGTCATTTCATGGTAATGTTAAAAATTTAAGTAAAAGGATGAAAATGAAGATTTAACTTGGTTTTTTTTTGTTTTTTTCCGGTTTTCGTGCTTTTAAACATTATTGTAATCATTTATGGATGCTTGTAGATGGATTTTTAAAGCCTATGGCCCTAGTATTTATATGTGATTCATGGTAATGTTAAATTCTTAAAGTAAAAGGATGAAAATGAAGATTAAGGAGAATGTCACTTTTACTTTAAGAATTTAACATTACCATGAATCACATATAAATACCCAGGCCATCCATGTAACATCCATAAATGTTACGAAATCATTCAAACCACAGTAAGGTCATCTTTTAAAAAACAGGAAACGCGGCGTACGGCACTGGAAAGCACGCGTTTCGAGCCGTGCGCTGCGAATTTCTGTGCGAAACGTGCCAATACGGCCGGAAACGTGTTTCCAGGCCGTACGGTACGCGTTTCCGTACGGAAACGGACCCCTTGCCAGCGTTTCCTGCAACTTAGATATATATATATATATATATGTTATGTTTGATATGAGTTGAATGAAGTTGTGGGCCCAAAAGTCACCGCTGCTATATGCATTAGTGTGATGGTATAACCAAAGTATGGAAGATGATGCGGCTGACTATATGTTAATGAGCGCATATGAATACTGTTCAAATATGAATTGTTAAGTATTGTTTGAAGAGGTTGATGCTGGAGAAACCTTAATACTTCCTGGTAAATGAAAATGGTGAGTGCGTAAAGGTTGGGAAACTATAATCTATATGAATACAATAGTGTGACCTCTTATGCGAGTATATATTGGGTAATTGATTTGCTGTAGACCATTATGTAATGGGGTCTAAATGAAATGAAAGGTTCCGTGAGCCTCAAATTAAAAACCATTGATATGATAATTGTTATGCTATGGCACATTATATAGTGGGACCTTTCGCATTTCGCATCGGCGAAAATCAGTGTTTGATTACGATAAAGACCAGACCCGAAACGTTATAGAGTTGAGTAAATGATCCATCGGATCCGCAAAACTCCATCGCATCGGCGGAGAACAATAGACGCGAGAGAGCGGACCATTGAACCTTGCGATTGCGATGGTGCGATTTAATCGCAATTGTCCGATCCCGATCAACCGCAACCGTTGGATCGTGAGTTGAGTGGGGCCATCGGAGGTTCATCGCATCGGAGGAGGAAGAGAGACGAACAAATTGAAGATTGCGATTGCGATTGAGCGATCGAATGACAGCCGTCGGATTTGCTGAAGGATGGACGGCGGATTTGTGAGTCGCTTGATTACATGGTGGGACCGTCATGAATCGCATCGGCGAAAATCAAATGACCAAAGACACAAGAGTACTCTGAATGTTGCGATTGCGATTGGAAAATAAATGAGGCGGAGTATAGTTGTAATGTGGGCTCCATACAAAAGAAAAGGTTAATATAGGTTTTCTCCGAGTTATTAACCAATGCTGAAGAGAAAAGGAAAGTAAAGTTGCAAATATATATATGAAATAATATATATACATATACATATATCTGTGAACAGTGAACCATCGCATCGAAGTTAAACAGAGCAGGGGCACATACCATTGAAAGTTGCGATTGCGATCAATCGCATCGGAACCATCGCAAGGAAAGTAATTGCAATCGGAAGTATTCAAGAGGTGATTCATCGCATCGGAGAATAGAGCGAGTTCGGCAAGTGGGCCCGAAAGGGTGTTTTCTATGTTCAAAAGGGTCTATTATGATTATATCGCCGAGAGTCATTTGCGTTATATAAAAAGGCAGTTATATATGCAGCAGATACTCAATTGCAGTGAACAGGTGAATATGCACAGGAATGAAAATGTGGGTTTCACAAGTGTACATGCACAAGTGCACACAATTGCAGTAAATAGCAGAGGTATGCAGAACAGCTACTTAACAGCAGCAGAAAAGACAAAACCAGCAAAGCCAAAGGCCGGAAAAATCGCTGAGTGAAATCGATGGATGTAACTGAAAATGTGAATGTAAATGTTTTAATTGATTTTATATTGTTGTGATGCATTGGAAAGTCTCCGAAAGGAAAACAAAACTCCACTATAAAACTGAAATGTATACACATTGTTATATTTTTCTGAATGAGCTGGACAAAGAAATGAGAAGGTAGAAGGCAAAGAATCATGGCTATTCACTTTGAATTCCTGTAGAATGCAAACAGAGATGAAGTTATTTTGTATAAAACAGGTAATATCCATGTGTAGAAGGTTACGAAAATAGAGAGGGAAAAGAAGAGAGTGTGCATCAGAATTGAAGAGAGTTGAAGATTGTGAGAAAGCTGCAGAATGGAAGAAAGCAGAAGAATATAAGAAAGTTGAGAGAGGTTAGAGAGTGAGGTAAGAAGATAAGTGACATTTCTCAAGGCAAGAAAGAAGGAGGAGAGCCCAGAAATGAAGAAGGAGGAGGGCGACAGAGAATCGAGAAGATGCGAGAGATGATACGAGGCGGATAAGAGAATTGATAGACAATGAAGAAGGAATAGAATAAGTGATATCGAAGGTAAATCAACAAGTGTTTTCTTTTGAAAGAGTAAGGAAGTTCGAACTTCCCTATCAAGTTGTAGCTTGATAGATGTCGGTTGTAGCTGACTGAGGTAGGAGCCTCCTGTAGGTTGGTGCCTGCAGAAAATAGATGGGAGTTGGTGCTTCCACATCAAGTTGTAGCTTGATAAAATGTCGGTTGTAGCTGACTGAGGTTGGAGCCTCCTGTAGGTTGGTGCCTGCAGAAAATTGATGGGAGTTGGAGCTTCCTTGCAAGTTGTAGCTTGCAGAATTGAGGATAGAGCCTCCTGTAGGTTGGTGCCTGCAGAAAACAGTGGTGAGAGGGAGTTGGAGCTTGCCTTTGCATCACAATAATAATAAGATGTGGTTTTCTCCCTTTATGGGTTTCCACTTATATCTGGTGTCTATGTGCATGATGTCTATGTGTTGATATGGTATATCTATTCTGCTTAATACTTGTTCACATATTAAGACTGCTGGTACATTAACTAATCTGCTTATTAATTGCTGCTCACAAATTAAGATTGCTCTCATATTATGTTGATCATGAAATGAAGGTGTTAATAAAGTTTAATGAAAGGTTTTAAAAGTCCATGAATGTGTTAAACTGATTCACCCCCCCCCTCTCAGTTTAACTAAGGGTTGAACATCTTCTTCTTCTCCTATATCACTTTCCAATCCCTCCATGATTCCTTCTTGGCATTTGTAGGAGCACCCTTTCTCCCCACTGACCACGCGCTCTTCTTGGGTTGCAAATTCTCCCTCTAAACTTGCAAGCTCCCGCTAGAACTCGACTCCCTCTGAGCCTCTGGAAAATGGACCTTCTTCGCTGGAACTTGTACCTACCCCTCGGAAGCCTGCACTTGCACCTGCTTCTGTGGAACCTGTACCAGCTCCACCTGCTTCTTCTTCCTTCCATGATCCTCAGGCTTTCCTGTCAACCTGTGGAGACCATGCTCTCTAACTCCAAGTACAATCTCATCGGAGCTAGAGCCTCTAGGTCTAAGTCTTGCCTTCCCATCCTGGAACAAGACCTCAAACCCCTTCTCGATCATCGAGACAGAAATCACGATATATCCGAGTTCTGGTACAAACAGTACATCTTAGACCCGCATCACTCGTCCTGTCTTCATCCTGACTGGCACAACACTCGATCCTTGGATCTCCAACTGACTCTTGTCGCTCAACACCATGTACAACTTCGAGATCCATTCAGCTAGAGTCTCAAAAACCTCCTGTGACCCTGTCATATGCTTCGTCACACCACTATCCACGTACCATCCATCCTCATTGACAGTAACCTGTGAGAAATGAGAGATCATAGCAAAGTCCTCCTCCTTCAATCTCCTATAGAGATCATCTATCTCAGCTAAAGTGGCAACACCGACAACCTACTTTCCTTTCCTCTTCTCGTTGTCTCCCTTCTTCTTCATCGGACATCTCGACGAAAAATTACCCATCTCGCCACAGTTGAACCACTTGACTTTACTCAAGTCCTTCTTCTGCTTACCCTTCATTCGCGCTGCAAGTGGCACACCCTCATCTGCCCTCTTCGTTGGATGAATATTCTCGTCTCGCAACTCTTCCTGAATGAAGTCGTCCCACAGCCTATTCCAATTTGGGAATTTCTTTTTGGCAACAATCCCTTTGATGAAGGGCTTCCACTCCTCGGTGAACCCTTTCAAGGAAATAGTCACACCGACGACAACAAGCTCATCTCTGACCTGAGACAACCTCGTCAGATACGAAGTCACTCCTTCACCCTTTATCATCTTCATGGACTTCAACTTATCCTCCAATACTAGTACCTGGTTCTCGTTCTTATTCTGGAACAAATTATGAAGAACCATCCACATTTCATGTGCAGTGTTCTTCCCAGACAAATGAGGTATTAGCCTTTAGGGCATCGTTCACAGTGCACATCATCTAGGATGATCAATCTCGCCTTCGCATCCAAATATTCATATATTTCCAGCTCCTTAGGGTCGGTTGGCTTTTTGATGACTTTCTCGGCAAACTCCTAGATCCGCTTAACCTGCAAGACCAACCTGATCATTTCCTTCCAAGGACTATAGTTGGACATCCCCTCCAACCTGTCCTCATACTGAAAACCAGCCTACAACTTCGACATTGTCGTGAGCCCTTCACTTACAACGTGAACAACTCCCTCTCACATTGTACTTCACTGCGCACAACTCTGATTCATTGAATTCCAAAGTAGCTCAGAATCGCTCTAATACCATGTTGAATTTCCACGACCATGTTGAATTTCCACGATCTTGGGTCTAGGTTAGAGTCTTAGAATCACTGACGCTGACAAACCAAGAATCTCAACCAGGATTACTTTGCACAACAGAAAATATAAAGCAGTAAATCACATATGCATAAGTATATACAATTTTTAACAAAACTGTACAATAATTTACAACCAAATCTTCATTATATTAAACCAAATCTAAATAATACAACTGTCTATGGTATACAAGATACAATGACAAACTTCGTTGTAGCTTCTCAATGTCGTATCTTGTCCTGTTGATCCTTCGCTTTTGTACTGCTCACTAGCTTCCTCTTAGTCCTTCAAAGGAAAACACATCGAGACTCCGAGAGGGTTGCCACCTAACACTGCTGCAAGTCATTTCTTCTTGGTGTACATGGGCTGATCCAATCTACTCTCTAGGTTGGCTCGAGCCACTTCCCAAGCTCCAATCTGTCAGGTTAACAATCACTTTTGTCCATCAAAGTGCTACACTTTCGGCACCAATCTTCACCCAACCTTCAGCTCTTCTTCGTCACTTCAAGATAGCTTGCCTAGGGCTACTTTGGGTAGTCAACACACTTCCCTTCAACACATCAATGACACCCAATACTCCACTATAAGTTTTTCTCCTAGTTGAGGTCGCCAAATGCCCAACTCCACCTCAACTCATGGCACTTATAGGATGCAATATAAAACTGATCCAACATTGGTCACTGATTGATCCAACACTTCGCAACAATGAAGAAGATACATACCTTGAAGATTGTTGTTCAACACTGCAGAAATCTGATCACTGGTTAGGGCACAACTACGTCTGCATCCCATATACCTCCACCATCTGTGGTTGATTCTACTCCAGAAAACTGTGGTTCCTTCTCCACTACAAGGCTGAATACTTCGTTGTGTGAATGGGCTCCTACAACTCCTTGTTTAGGGCTTGTTTGACCCTCAAACTAGCCACTACATGCCTGTGGCCTTATCATCACAGGACAACCATCTTTTGGCCTCTTTAGGGATGAATTACCACTTGAAAAACAATCTCAAACTCTCTTTATAAACTCGGCCTAACAGCAGACCTCCACGACCTTCAAAACAGTCACAAGAACACTCAAACGACTCTCTAACGCTTCACTGAAGTAGCTCCCTGATCTGCGGCCCTAAAACAAAGATCTTCTTGTTCAACAAACTTTTCTCTTGCTTTATGTTGCACAAATGGGTGGTCTAAATGAACTCCACTCACCTCCTATTTCTACACAAATAGAAGGGCTCCACGAATTAATGAAGGGTCATGTCTATTGGATGAATATCGGCTTGGACGTAAACGTCGCGATTTAATCGCAATGTTTTCAAAAAATCGCGATTTTTTCGACAAAACGATTAAATCGGCGATGTTTTGCACGATTTTTTGAAAAAATCGCTAATCGGGAAAAAATCGCGATTTTTTGGTAAAAATCGTGGGCCCATCAAACAACAACCCTATAAGTTCAAAAATCGAATTTTTTTTTTGTCATTTTTGCAGCCCTCTCATTTTCCTGACACACCCTGTTGGCAGTTAATGGTAATGTTAAATTCTTAAAGTAAAAGGATGATCCTTTTACTTAAATTTTTAACATTACCATGAAATGACACAGGATGTTTAAGAGTGGTTTCGACCTCATTGGATTTCATATGGAGAAACTAGAATTTTAGATTTCACTCAAAATTCAACAGACTTAATGGTTTTCAGGGTTTCATGGTTTGGGGATTTGCATTATTTCCATTTGATTCTATTATGTGTAAGGGTATGAGATTGGCATTTGATCAAGAGTATGAAGTCCTTTAAAAACCTTGATGTTGGTGGCATTGATTGTTGAACTTGTTGATGTTGGTGGTATTGATTGTTGAACTCCCCTACCATGGCCTTAACAAGAATGTACCCTTCACTCAAAGGAAAACAACTGGTTAGGCATTTTTCAGATGTAGGAATCGGAATATCCACAGTAGTCATTTTGCCTAAACAACTGGTTAGGCATGTTAATCTTTTTCTACCGCATTTTAAGGTTGAGGAGATGAACCCTTCACTCAAACCAAAATCATTGGTTAGGCATGTTAAACTTTTTCAATTTCTATCATGTTATAAGGTTGAGCAATCCAAGTCTGAAGACTTTGAGCAAGATGATGTTTATGTATCTCTTGTTCATGATCCCAGTTCTAGTAGCGATGAATCAATGATGAGTTTCATGAGGAGGAGGAGGAGGAGCAACAGCAAGAGGAGGAGGTGACACCACCTACCCCTGCTACCGGTAGAGGATGTGGTCTGCCTCCTTTAGCTCCTGGTGCTTCAAGATCTGGAGCACAACAGAAACCATTGCCAGCCCCGCCAGCTTCTTCGTCTAGAGGGAAAGCTGTTACATTTTCTCACAAGAGGGGCAAAGAAAATCAATAGTATAGTTTATTTGGTGCATTCCTTTGTATATAACATTATGACTCATGATATGAGATACATTATTATATTTTTTGTTGATATTTTGAGGTTGAGTTGAGACTCGGGACTTAGTATTCAGGACATGATTCACTATTATGTGTGATGTAGCACTAGACATGATATTACATGTCTTATATATATATATTTTTTTTTCATATTTATGTGTCAATGCATTTATTTTATGTTGTGTGTGCTTTAGATATTAAAAAAATTGAAAAAAAATGAATATTTTTATATGTTCCGATTTTTTCCCAATTTTTACGATTTTTTCCGATTTTTTCCCCTCACCGATTTAAACCCGATCGCGATGTTTGCAACATTGCTCAAGCCTACATGACTTGATTGTCCAAACATTGATGACAACATCAAAAGTTCATAACTCAAGTTCTAGAGCTTTGATTTGGGTGATCTTCGAAGCGTTGGAATTGCCACGCCTAAGCTCTATCACCTCAAATTTTCTCATGCTCAAATTCTCAGTTTCCAGAGCATCTTCCGCAAAATTTAATTTGGTGAAAATTACAGTTGTGAATTATTCATTGTTTATGTCGGCAAATAAATTGTTAATTAATTTATAGTTAGAAAAATAATTTCCAGTTGATAAAATAGTTGAAATTTTCACATCGTATCAGAGCAATTTCAATCAAACAGGGAAGCTCAGAAGCAGAAGAAGAAATTCATTTTTCAGAGGGAGCAGCAAGACAAGATTCTTGGGGGTTGTGCAAAGCCTAATCCAGGTAGTGCGACTTGCTTGAGCAGTTTGATATTTTAGTGTAGGTAGGAAAAAAAATGCGACTTGCCGGTTTGAGTGATAACAATAGGCAGAGGGAGCATCAATCCAGTGTTTTCACTGAGTAGATTCCTTGCTTGGGGGCTAGAGAGTTTTGTAGCAGCAGAATCTACGTCGGGTGGAAGAGAAAGGCACACATAAAGGGAATTTCTCTTAGAGGGTTTCTAGCCTAGAAATTTGATTTTCCCAGTCGCAGTCGACAATAGCTGTAGATAGTTTTTCTCACTCCAGAAGGGAGTGTGAATAGCAGATTCAATAGCCAAGCAGAGGAAGAGGGAGGTTTTCGATCAGATTCAGAGATGACCACAGCTAGGCTTAGAGATTAGGATAGGTTGGACGGTGTTATTTTTTGTAGCATCTGACTTGTTTTAATTTCCAGATTTGGCAGAGAGGTTAAAATACATGCATTCTCCAAAACCCAGAAATCGTTTCTCGAAATTCCATATAGAGACGACTTAATTGAAATAATTAATCAGTTTTTAATATTTCCTAAGTCTAAACTTAGGAAATATGATTAATTTAAGGTATTAATTAAGTCATGGTGCGAATCTTCTAGAAAAAGACTTGGATCGAGTTCTAGTTAATATTTGTAATGTCCCCAATTAAATTAATTTGCTAAGAAGAATTTCCATTTTTGCAATTCGGGTGTTGGGAAATTTTTTGGAGAAGAAACTTAGGAAAAGTGGGTCAAAGAGATTTTATTGGAATTTGGGGGTCACTCACCCACAAAATACGCACCACTTGGTAAAGAATTTGATTTTCCTAAGTGCGATCAAAATCATACGAGGGACCCACATGAGACCCAAGACCAACAAGCATAAATAGGAGGAAAAAAGCATCATTTGAGGCTTTTGACATTTTGATATTTGATTGTTGCTTTGGCTGTTCAACTGAGCTACAAAGAGCTACTTAGCACAAGAGCTTCCCAAGGAGTGAATCTCATCCTTCCTTAGTTGTACCTTGAGTGCCACCCTAGGGATGCTTTCATCTTGCTTTGGAGACTGGGAGAGAAGCATCCTACAGGAATTACGCTATTTTGGTTCAATAGGGACGCAAAAGAAGAGGCCACGCAGTCTTTGAGGAGAAGTGGTGTGGGGCATTGAGGGATTAGTGTTGCTGGTGATTTTCTTGGCCAATTTCCAGACTTGAGGAGGTGGATTTTCAGCAGGAGAGAGAGTACATCCTTCCATACGAATTTTTGGGCTTAGAGACTGCGTCATCACCTACAGGACTGCGTAGTCATTTGTGTGGGTTGGTTGGAGGAGTCTTGATTGGAGGTTTGAGGAGTTGGGGTTGCTGGGATTTTGGTTGGAATGCTATTGTGAGGAGATTTCTAGCATTTTGGGAGCAAAAAACATCGGTCTCAGATATAGGTGTAGATTTCTGGTTGTGGAGGAGGGCCAAGCTATGGGAGGCCGATTTTAGAGGGTCAAAACTAGGGAAAACCCTTTCTGAGTTTTTCTGGGTTTTTGGCAAGGAGTTCAGCCCTAATTTTACAGAATTTTGCTGGGCAGTTTTGAGGGGGAAAATCAGGGTCTCAAGTCATCCAGTAGTGTAGAATTACTGGGCCAGCGCGGTTTTCTTGAGGATAGAACTTCTACAGTAGTTGGGCATTTTTGTATTGATCACTTGAGGCTTGTATATTGCCTTGTGCAAGCCCAGGTGCACTCATTCCATTTCCCATTGTGCTCTAGTCATTATAATAAAATTGGCCAATTTGGTGTTTAGGGCATTTATGTGTGTGTTCGCTGAACAATTGTGTTTAAAATTTAAATTATTGCATGTCTTTGGTTATCACTGTAAAATTCTATTAGTAATATTATAGTGGTATCAGAGCATGATCTTGGCTAGTTGTGGGGGAGCTAGCTAGATCATGGAGGTTTTGGCCATGCATGCATAGTGACTGGAGAATTTATGCGCACTCCAATGACACAGAAAAAGAAAAGTACATAGGGGATCAGGGAGGCGCTAAAGAGGCAGAACCAACAATTGAGGAAGAAAAACCAACAGTTCCTTGAGAGGATGCAACAAATGATGGGGACGTTGAGTCATACCCAGCAAAGAAGTCATGTGCATACACGCGCGCTCCAGCAAAACAATACCCATGGCCAGCCTAGCCAACCTACCATGCCTCATTTTATGTATGAACCGGAAAAGGGGAGGGAACTCGACACCTTTGTAGATTTGAGGAGCTCCTTCATGGATAGGATTGATGAGTATGAGGCGTCGGACCCTAGGATTAGGAGCAATTTCTCGTTCAAGGAGCATAGAGGAGGACAATTAGAGTGTAATATTCCTAAATTGCGACAACAAATTGGAATATTATATTTTGTTTATTTTTCCACCTATAGTTTGTAAGTAAATAAAAAGTGAGTAAAGAGGGTCTAAACTCACTTAAATGAAATAAGACATCCAACTAGTAGCACAACGTTGTGACTTAAGTGGGAGTCAAGGGGGAACCCAACACCACGTGGAGGAGGGGGCCTATGTACACTCTAGAAGTTTCTCCAAGCTTCTGTGGAGATAAGGATGAGGATGTGGAGGAGAGAGAGAGGCTACATTGGGTTTTGGATGGAAACCAACACTATAAAAGATGAAGGAGCCTCTTCATTTCAGGCATGCTTGGATTCTTGGATTATTGATTATTGAGTGAGACATTTGTCTTTCTTTGGCACGCTGGCTGTTTAGCCCGTCTGCTGCACTGTTTAGTGCACCGAGTGTCTCCGTGTGGAGATCTCACCCTTAGCCTCGGGGGACTTCGAGTGCCTGCTCAGGCAAGGTTATTTTCTTAGCATCATCCTCCAGGACATCGTTATTGCTGCAACAGCATAATACTGTGTTGTAGGGTGTTGCCATGGTGACACTAAGCACACCTCCTTCTCTTCAGAGGGGAGAGCCTCTCCTGCTCTTTGGAGGATCGATTGGAATATTGGAGCTTATTGAGAGATCTTCAGCTTGTGATTCTGTGTTCTTCATGGTATACTGCGCAGTTCTTTCCCCAGATCTGCGTTATTGCTGAGGGAGCAGCGTCCCAAGGGTTTTGGCATCATTTTGGAGTTAGATCTCTGATTGAGGGTGATCCTTGGATTGGCCAACCAATCCAAGTATATTTCTGATCTGATACTGAAGTTTGCTTCAGAAATTCTGAATCATTCTTCAGATCTGCTGCAGTAAAACTCAGATCTGCTCCGGCATTTTCATGTATTGCTGAAATACCCAAGGGGAAAGTAATAAAGAGCCCTTTGGGCATTTTGTCTCATTATAGATCTTTGTTTTCATGTATTTATCAGTTTCAGATCTGTAATATAATAAATATAAGCTCTAGCCTCCTGGAGAAAATGCTGAAGGGTTTCTGGATCAATCTTGTCTTGCGGCACCTCTATCTTGAGGGGTTTTCTATATAAAACTGTTGTTTAACCTTGCTGAAAGCCTATGCCTTGTTCTAAAACTCATTCTCTGATTATTTATAGTGTTATACATCATATTCCATCAGAAAATACGCTGCCCTTGCTTCAGAAAATTTCTGCATATTCAAAGTCTTGGGAAATCAGGGTTTTTATTGACTAGTCGGGAAGGAAGAACTGTTTAACTTAGCAAAACGCCTTTGTTTGAGCTGAGATTCGACATGGAAGTCCCTCTTGACCTATTCTAACATATCCCAGAACCTTGAAACGTCATTTTACGCAGATTTCCTTATACTCTCATTTTAGGGCCAAAATCCTCACTTTTCCCCGCCTTTTTGCCCTTAAAAGCTGAGTAAAGGTTGCTGCTGTTATTTCTTTTGGTTGCTGAGCATTTTCAGACATATTATATGATAGCTGAAGCCATCATAACTGAAGAATGCGTTTTTCAGGCATGATCTGCTGAAAATTCCCTTCTGGGATATTACAGTGGTATCAAAGCATAGTTCTGGCTCAGCCTGTGGAGCTGGCTATCTATGGAAAATATGAGGATCACAATTCCTACATTCTTACCTGAAGTACCGAGGCAACATGGTCATATACCTCTTGAAGATTATTTCAGAGAATGGAAGTTTATGGGGGAAGACTTAAAAGCAATTTTGCCCTTCAAAGATTATTGTCAGCTCAGAGAGGATGGAGTTTCTAGCATACAGAGTTCAGATTTGCAGCGTACTACTGGGAGATCACCTCTTCCCATGCATGAGGGATCCACTAGTCCCTGTGAGTCTAAGCCCAAGAGGACCGGAACGGTGAAAAATGATAGTTTATTCTTTTTCAAATCCAGAAAAGATGCATCCACTGTTGAGGAGGTCAAGAAGGTTGAAGAAAAAGAAGAGGAAGTACCATGCGCTTCCAATTCTAATAGAGAAGAAGAGATCACATCACCCCTTGAGGAGGCTTGTGAAAACGCTATCACAGTCATGGAGGAGCAGCCACATGCATCAACAGTTGGGGCAGCCAACACTTTTGAGGACGGGACTCTTGTAGACCAAGGGTCAAATCTCATTGCTACTATAGAGCAGCCTGGTTGCACTGCGCTTTGCAACATGGATGAAGGGGAGGTCTCAAGGAGAGATCTCACTATAGATGCACTTCAACACACTATGGAACACAATGATTTGGTTCCCTTCTCACAAGGGCAGATAGTAGATGGAGGACATCTTAGGATGGATAACATCTCTCATGCTTGTGTTGGACATCCCTTGAGCCCCACACATCATGATGGGAGGTTTTTGCCTACCACCTATTTGATTCTTGATAGGGTCTCATTGATCCTTGAGAAGTTTATATTTCAAAATCCCATGAAGTGCAAAATCAGTGATTTGATTTGGGAGGATGGTAGCCCTCATGGGAGGAGTACCAGGATGAGGAGAAGAAGGAGGCATCCACAAGTGATTGAGTGGATGTGGTTGATGAGCAAGGAGCTAGGAGGCTACCTGCAGATCTATGATACCAGGCAGCAAGAGGCTTGGCTGCGCTGGTTACTCTTGAAAGAGTTTGGCCATCTCTTGGCAAACACTCTTCCTAAGAGTCAGAGGATGGAGGAAAGATGGCTGGATACTTGCATTATTGAGCAGCATAGAGTATGGATGCATGGTGTTGATATGATACTCATATCATTCATTGTGTCTTCATCACATGATTGGTATGATGGAGGTATGGGGAGGCAACAAAATTTCTTGTTGCTTTGCTTGGGAGAGCAAGGGCAGATTTGCTCTCACACTTTGTATAATGTTGCAGGAGGAGGAGATGGCACTATCTCCTTGATCTTTGATGATGATGGGGAAGCACTTCCATCTTGGGGAGTATTCCACATTTGTTGCAGCATTATTAGAGGAGTCTTTGATAAGGAGCATGTCAAAGAACAGAGTCTTGTATTGACAGGAGCTTATTTGCATGAGCTCACAGCGTTGTCACCTTGGAGCAGAACATTATGGATGAAGTGTGCGCAGCAGAGATATGGTGGATCTATAACCCATAGGTCCCAGGAACACTTCATATTTGTTGCACTTAGAGGAGGTAATGATGATAGAGACATTTATCACTATGGCATATTCTTCTTAACTTGGATTTCCAAGCATAAGGAGGATTATCTTCTTGTAGCACATGGTTCATTTTTCTTCATAGCATGCCAAAACACTATGGAGGACTCATTTATGGATCCATGTACCATCTTACTTCCAGCATATGGTGAGGAGTTTGTCTTGCACACTCTTTCCATCCCTATGCAGTGCATTGCTTCACAAGGGGGCAAGCTTGTCATATTGCTCCATGAGTTTTATTGGGCCAATTTACATGATGGAGGCAACCATCTCTTTTGTGGCTTTGGGAAAATGTTTTATCACCTCATGTATGTTCATTTGCAGCACTATATCATGTATTATATGAAGACATGCATGTTTAACATAAACATTTTGCCTTGTACTGTTATCAAGGAGCAACTTGTAAAACTGCGCTGTACTTGTTGGGGAAGCTGTTGGCACCTCTTTTCATCACATGTAACCTTCGGTGTTTCCTTCATTTTGCTGCTGATCATGTCTCCATTTGCTGATATAGATCAGATTTGTATAGGAGGCTTGATTATGAGGGAGACACATGAGTTGGATGTGTCTTTGAGTGGGAAGAATTCTCACATTCTCTGCACTACATGTTCTAATGGGAGCATGGGAGGAGGCATGGCCACCACTACTACATATGTGTTCTCTTTTGAGGTGGGCCATGAGATTGATATTCATCCATTGTATAGCCATGGGCAAGTGTTTGGTCTTATGTTGTTGTCATATTCAGCGATTTACTATCCATTAATAGATGTGATGAATCTTGTACATTGCTTGCCATGTAATTTTCTGAAGTTGCAGTGGATGAGACTACGTTGTATCCTTGTGAGAGATTGTTGGCATTATGTATCCTCATGTAACACCTTCAGCAAACATCTCATTAGGATGATCCATGATGCACATGTCCTATTCTTCATGGATGAATTGTTTTGGGCCAGCCTGTTCTTCATTGTTGGAGGAACCTTCTTTGGAGGATTGTTCTTCACTTTGCCATTGGAGGGCAATGATTTTGTAGCCCAAGATCAGCATACACTCTGCACTTGTCATGAGTGGAGAGAAGGACAGCATGGGATAAGCTATGATGCTTGCCAAGATCAGATTTTCAACCCACTTTCATTACCGGAGCTTGAGGTGGAAGGAGATTTTCGGGAGTTGCCTTGTTGGGAGGTGGCTCATTTTGTTTGGATGATTGCTTGGGGATGGAGGATCCACATGAGAGAGTTGTTCCTCACTTCATGCCTTGAGTGGAGAGAGGTGATGAGCTGGTACACAGTCGATGGGACAGCTTACACCATGACAGATATAGCACAGCCGGAGTCATGGTCTTCATCAGTGATAGCTAGAGGCAGTGCACAGTCCGAGCCATGGGACTTGGGCTATTATTGGCCATGGTGGCGATGGGATCCGGGAGGATTGTTGGTTGGCTGGTACCATGAGAGATGAGTTTGGGATCCTGGCATTGAGAGATCCCTTCATATCAGGATGATGCAGAGTACAGGGGAGATTCAGTGGCGCATCTGGGACCCAGGCATATTTTGCAGTATCGGTGGAGAGCATCCGCTAGGAGGAGACTTGTTCAGGAAGTTGCTTGAGGGCAAGCAACATTTTGCCGAGGGGGACTGTAATATTCCTAATTTGCGACAACAAATTGGAATATTCTATTTTTTTTATTTTTCCACCTATAGTTTGTAAGTAAATAAAAAGTGAGTAAAGAGGGTCTAAACTCACTTAAATGAAATAAGACATCCACCTAGTAGCACAACATTGTGACTTAAGTGGGAGTCAAGGGGGGACCCAACACCACGTGGAGGAGGGGGCCTATGTACACTCTAGAAGTTTCTCCAAGCTTCTGTGGAGATAAGGATGAGGATGTGGAGGAGAGAGAGAGGCTACATTGGGTTTTGGAGGAAAACCAACACTATAAAAGATGAAGGAGCCTCTTCATTTTAGGCATGCTTGGATTCTTGGATTATTGATTATTGATTGAGACATTTGTCTTTCTTGTATTTGTTGTTGCTTGTCCTAGCTGCAGCATTTAATTATAGCAGTGCCCTCCCGATCTGGAGATCTCACCCTTAGCCTCGGGGGACTTCGAGTGCCTGCTCAGGCAAAGTTATTTTCTTAGCATCATCCTCCAGGACAACGTTATTGCTGCAGCGGCGTAATACTGTGTTGTAGGGTGTTGCCGTGGTGACTTTACGACACCACCTCCTTCTCTTGTTTTTCAGAGGGAGAGCCTCTCTCTCCTTTGGAGGATCAGATTGGGAGATATTGGAGCTTATTATCAGATCTTGGCATTAGGCCTATATGTTATTCATGGTATACTGCATAGTTCTTTCCCCAGATCTGCGTTATTGCTGAGGGAGCAGCGTTCCAAGGGTTTTGGCATCATTTTGGAGTTAGATCTCTGATTGAGGGTGATCCTTGGATTGGCCAACCAATCCAAGTATATTTCTAATTTGATACTGAAGTTTTCTTCAGAAATTCTGAATCATTCTTCAGATCCGCTGCAGTAAAACTCAGATCTGCTCCAGCATTTTCATGTATTGCTGAAATCCCCAAGGGGAAAGTAATAAAGAGCCCTTTGGGCATTTTGTCTCATTATAGATCTCTGTTTTCATGTATTTATCAGTTTCAGATCTGTAATATAATAAATATAAGCTTCAGTCTCCTGGAGAAAACGCTGAAGGGTTTCTGGATCAATCTTGTCTTGCAGCACCTCTATCTTGAGGGTTTTTCTATATAAAACTGCTGTTTAACCTTGCTGAAAGCCTATGCCTTGTTCTAAAACTCATTCTCTGATTATTTATAGTGTTATACATCATATTCCATCAGAAAATACGCTGCCCTTGCTTCAGAAAATTTCTGCATATTCAAAGTCTTGGGAAATCAGGGTTTTTATTGACTAGTCGGGAAGGAGGAACTGTTTAACTTAGCAAAACGCCTTTGTTTGAGCTAAGATTCGACATGGAAGTCCCTCTTGACCTATTCTAACATATCCCAGAACCTTGAGATGTCATTTTACGCAGAGTTCCTTATACACTCATTTTAGGGCCAAAATCCTCACTTTTCCCCGCCTTTTTGCCCTTAAAAGCTGAGTAAAGGTTGCTGTTGTTATTTCTTTTGTTTTCTGAGCATTTTCAGACATTATATGATAGCTGAAGCCATCATAACTGAATAATGCGTTTTTCAGGCATGATCTGCTGAAAATTCCCTTCTGGGATATTACATAGAGGATGAAGCTAGGAGGCATTGTTGTTGGTGGAGACTGGGCCTCAAGCGTCAGGAGCCTGAGGAGGATATTGAGCAAGAGGCTGAGGGCACACAGGAGTGCAAGGATCAGGTAGGCATATGTAGTGTGACGCAGGTGTTACCCTTGTTGGAGATCCCTTTGATAGCTTTGACTGGCACCTTGGTGGAAACTGTTGAGCATACACCTGTAGGGTTGTCTGTTGAGGATGTATCCATTGACGAGGCACTCAGAGTTGTGATAGAGTTTCAAGATGATGACCGCCTACAGCAGGTTGGTGAGGGGCCAGGAGACACAGAGGTATCCAGAGTTGTGATTGAGTTTACAAATGATATTCACCCACAATAGTTTTGACAGCTCCCACAATAGTTTCGACAGCTCAAGGCTGACCTTCTAGCATTGAAAAGGAAGGCCACAACAGTTCGAGAGACCATTCTACAGCAGAATGAGGAACTAGAGGGCATGAGAGTGGTTTGTGTCGAGTCAGTAGCAAAACTAAATCGTGTTGGGGAACGGTTTGATTCCTTAGCAACACAGCTAGAGAAGTACACCTTGGAGTGTCAGAGCAGCCCTCATCAAGCATATATATATGGGGCTTGTAGCACTAATAGGTTATATGTGCACATTGGCGAGAGAGAGCCAGAGTTACCTAGTCAAATTATATGTGCTAACCAGGCTAGCAATATGAGGCAACATGAGCTACGTAGGGTGCGACATTCGCAGGATGGAGGGTTTGTTTTGTGTACGAGTGTTCTGGAATTTGATCCTTCCCTTGGGGTTGGATGGCGAGAGATTCTGAGTTGGTACCTGATGGAGTGGGCTAGCCTTGTATAGATGATAGTAGTCCGGAGTGAAGCTCAGTAGGAGCTCTGAGACGTTGGAGATGATGGAGGCCCACGTCGGCATTGGGATCCAGGTGGGGCTTCCCATCATATATCTAGGATGGAGGATGGCTACGGCGTTGGTGGGATAGTGAACTCAGTGACTAAGTGCACTCATTTGTTAGGGGAGTTCCAGTCGGCACTAATAGTCAGGGGGTTCGTGAGCCGAACCCATGGGTTGTTTGGGCATGTTGGATGCACATGGAGTCATAGGGAGACTAGCATACTCTGGAAGGGGTTGGCCAGAGGATGTGTGCTCCAGACTTATGCAGGAATGCAATAAAATACGAAAATAAACATAGACGTAGAAATCTAGCAGAAATACAACTTAATTTCATTAATATCAAATAACTGAAATATGCATACAAACAGAATGGACATAAACTAGTTAGGGCGATGATAGCTTATCTCTGAGAAGAGATGTGGTGGCTACATGCCTCTGAATTGTGTTACAATGAGGCTCGAAAGCCTATTTATTATTGAGAAACAATGGAAAACCCTAATCACCCAAAAACCAAACCCTAGGAGACGAAACGCCAAACTATGGGCCTTGTTGGGGTAAATTGGTACATCAATTTCCTGGGGTTGCAACTTTGGCATACGATCTCCATTTGACGCACATGATACCTCTTTCGAAAGATCTATTCGAGGATTATAACTGCTGACAGAGAATGTTGAGTTGAAAACTCATATTCAACTTGACATTTGTGGTGATTTTCCCAAAAAAAGTCGTTTAGGCCCTCAAAACAGCTCCCGAGGTTCAGGACCCGAAAAACTGCCAAAGATAGTAAATTGTGCTACAATTAAGGAAATTGAAAGAATAAAAGAAACAATGGTGGGGTTCCAAGTGGAATAGGCGGGTGGCCACCAATATCCACCTGGATCTTTCCTCCCCCTTTAGGAAGCTATGGTCCCCATTGCGTTGAGTTCCTCTATGAGATGAGGAAACTTCTGTTGAACTTAGTCTGTGGTGAGCCACTTGCGCTAGTGAAATAGTTGGCCTGCTTTCACAACTCAATATAGTTGGATCCTTTGTTGTCGGGTGTTGTTGATCTGTGTGTCCATAATTAGATCAGTTGTGGCTTGTTGCACACACTCTCAGTTTAGCTATGTTGGTGTGAGTTTTTCTGCAATGTTGGATGTGTCCAGTAATGGTGGAAATTATGGTTGAAGGCGATCCACATTGAACACTGGGTGATGGCGAAGGAATGGGGGAATGTTGAGCTCAAATGCATTGTCTCCCACAACCTTGATAATGGTGTAAGGCCCATATCGGAGTGGTATGAGCTTCCGATGAGCTCCGGTTAGGCGTTCTTTCTGCAAATGCAACCAAACTTTGTCACCCACCTGGAGCTTGTGTGGAACCCGATGTTGATCATGTCGCTGCTTGTACTTGGCACTGGATTTCTCCAAGATATCGTGAACCTGCTGGCGGACGTGCGAGATGCATTCAATAAATTTGGTTTCTTTAACAACCTCAGACAGTACATGTGAGGAGCTTGGCTTGACGTGCCCTTTCTGCAACAACTCTTAGATTTGCCTGTTGATTTCATCATTCTCCAGAACAGAGCGTCGATAGATCGTCCCATTAGGCAACGACGCGCCTGGGGTCAGTTCAATGGAGTGCTTGACCTGACAGTGTAGAGGAACCCCTGTGGGTGAGGAGAAAATGTCCTTGTATTCCTCCATGACTTTGTCCATCCACTGCAGCCACGCAAGGGAGCCCTGTTTGGAGGCTGTGACCAAAATCTTCTTCTTGCCTTGTGGGCGAATCGCAATGAAAACAAATTTCCTGGTTTGGGAAATAATTTTACTGCATTTCTTTGTAGTACTCAAAGAGATGGTGGAAGGCGATACTACCTCTGGTGTCCTTTACAACTTATTTCCCAAAGTAATAATAACAGAACAAGGCCTAGACTCATACACAACATGTCGCTTCCACAAGTATGGTTGGCCTAATAATACATCAGAAACGTCAAGAGGAGCAACATCACACAGTACCTCATCTGTGAAGGACTTGATGCTGTACAAAAGGTGGCACTGCTGGCTGACGCAGAGATCTCTTCCTTGGTGAAGCCACCCTATGGTATACGGCTGCGGGTGTGCTGTGGTCGATAGGCCGAGACACTCCACAACCTCTGCTGAAATGAGGTTCTTTTGGCTTCCATTATCGACAAGGAACTGTAGTGGAGAACCCTTCACCCACATCTGGGAATGGAAGAGGCACTCCCCCTTCTCTGGATCCTCGGGCTCCTCCCTCTGAAGCTTGGTGGCGGCAACAATGGCATTGGGTTCCGCATCAATGATATGCTTCCCTTTGTCATTCCCCTTGTACAATTCTGACGCAGAATCAGAACATGCCATCCTATTTAGATGCCTTTAGTTCGGCCACCAATGACTGTTTGGCTCGACACTCGCTTGTGTTGTGAGTGGAGCTTTTATGAAATTCACACCACTTCCCCATGTCCTTCTTTGTCTTTGTGGTGTTGTTCTGAATTGCCCTGCTTTGGCTTTGCCCCTTGTTCTTCGGTTCAGGGGCGCCTTTCCCTGATTGCGGATTCGCGTATCCAAAGTCTCACTTCTTCTGCTTAAATTTCTACTCGATCTTGGCGGCATACCGATATGCCATGCCAAGCGAGGTAATGTCGAGGAACTCCATTTCCTCTAAAATGTATTTGTGCAAACAACTGCGGTACTTGAGCACCAAATGTTTCTCCAAATCTTTAATAGCCAACTTTGTGCACATGGTATGGAACAAATTCGTCAAATCATGCACATCTTGATCCCTATGCTGCCGTAGCGTGATCCATTGGATGTACTTGTCGTCATAGCTCCCCACAGGGTAATATTGTTCCTTGACGCTGTCTCGGAACGAATTCCAGGTGAGTGTGGGCAAGAATACAGAGGGTTCCCTCTCTTCCTTTTGCTCACAGTAGGTTTCCCATCAATCTTTGACATGGGCGGCGGTTTTGGGGAGTGCAAAAGTAATCTTTTCTCGGTCGAAGAAATCATGGACCGAGAAATACCCTTCTGGAAAATTCAACCATCTATCTACGACGTATGCATCTACCTGGCCTTCAAATACATAAATGTCAAAGTTGACTTGTACCTTGAAAGGAGTGGTGCCTCCGAAGTGGTTGTTGGATGCACATGCGTCGTCGGTGGGCTGTCGTTGAAGGATCTGGGCAAAGTTATCCATCAGCACGTTCCTTTGTTTCCTAAGCAATATTTTGATAGGATCTCCTGCTCCCTCTTCTTTCTTTTCTTCCCCCATGGGTGGCCGTCGTGGTTTGCGAGGTTGATCTTGCAAAGGTTCAACTAGATCGAGTCCTAACTCCTTATATTCCGACCTTGTTGGGGCAATGCAAAGAAGGATCGAGAAAGAGCAGACCACTCTAATACCACTGATCCGAACTTATGCAAGAACGCAATAAAATATAGAAATAGACATAGACGCAAAGATGCAGCAAAAATAAAATTTCATTTCATTAATATAAACTAACTGAATTATTCTTACAAACATAATGGACATAAACTAGCTAGGGTGATGGTAGCTTATCTATGAGAAGAGATGTGGCGGCTACATGCCTCTCAACTATGTTACAATGAGGCTTGAAGGCCTATTTATTATTGAGAAACAATGCAAAACCCTAAACACCCAAAAACCTAACCCTAGGAGATGAAACACCAAACTATGGGCCCTGTTGGGGTAAATTGGTACATCAATTTCCCGGGGTCATAAGTTTGGCATACAATCTTCGTTTGATGCACACAATACCTCATTTGAAAGATCTATCCGAGCACTACAATTGCTGACAGCAAATGCAAAGTTGAAAACTCACATTTGTCGTTGGTGATTTTCTCAAAAAAACGTCGTCTAGGGCCTCAAAACAGCTTTGGAAGTTCAGGACCCGAAAAACTGCCAAAAATAGTAAATTGTGCTATAATTAAGGAAACTTAAAACTAAAAGAAACAATGGTGGTGGTCCAAGTGGAGTAGGCGAGTGCCTACCAATATCCACTTGGATCATTCCTCCCCCCTTAGGAAGCTATGGTCTCCATTGCGTTGAGTTCCTCCATGAGATGAGGAAACTTCTACTGAACTTGGTCCCTGGAGAGCCACTTGCCCTCGTGAAGGAGTTGCCCTGCTTTGAAAACTCGATATAGTTGGATCCTTTGTTGTCAGGTGTTCTTGATCAATGTTTCCATTATTAGATCAGTTGTGGCTTGTTCCACACAGTCTCGGTTTAGTTTTGTTGGTGTGAGTTGATCTACAATGTCAGATGTGTCCACTAATGGCGGAAATTATGGCCGAAGGCGATCATATTGAACACTGAGTGTCGGCTAGGGAATGGGGGAATATTGAGCTCAAATGCATTGTCTCCCACAGCCTTGATAATGGTGTAAGGACCATATTGGTGTGGTATGAGCTTCCAATGAGATCCGGTTAGGCGTTCTTTCCCCAAATGCAACCAAACTTTGTCGCACACCTGGAGCTTCTGTGGCACCCGATGTTGATCATTTTGCTGCTTGTACTTGGCATTGGATTTCTCCAAGATGTCGTGGACCTGCTGGCGGATGTGCTAGATGCGTTCAATAAATCTAGTTGCTTTATCAGCCTCAAACAGTACATGTGAGGAGTTTGGCATGATGTGCCCTTTCTGCAACAACTCTTAGATCTGCCTCTTGATTTCATCATTCTCTAGAACAAAGCATCGATAGATCATCCCATTAGGTAGCGGCGCGCCTCGGGTCATATCAATGGAGTGCTTGACCTGACAGTGTAGAGGAACCCCTATGGGTGAGGAGAAAATGTCCTTGTATTCCTCCACGACTTTGTCCATCTGTTATTGCCGCGTAGGGGAGCCATGTTTGGAGGCTACGGCCACAATCTTCTTCTTGCCCCATGGGTGAATCGTAATGAAAACAAATTTCCTGGTATGGGAAATAATCTTACTACATTTCTTTGTAGTACTGAAAGAGATGGTGGAAGGCGGTACTACCTCCTCTATCCTTTACAACTTATTTCCCAAAGTAATAATATAGAATGACGCCTAGACTCATACACAACATGTCGCTTCCACAAGTATGGTTGTCCTAATAATACATCACACACGTCAAGAGGAGCAACATCACACAGTACCTCATCCGTGAAGGGCTTGATGTTCTACGAAAGGTGGCACTGCTGGCTGATGCGGGGATCTCTTCCTTGGTGAAAGCACCCGATGGTATACGATTATGGGTGTGTTTTGGTCGGTAGGCCGAGCCGCTTCACGACCTCTGTTGAAATGAGGTTCTTTTTTCTTCTGCTATCAACAAGGAATTGCAGTGGAGAACCCTTCACCCACATCTGGGAATGGAAGAGGCGCTCCCCCTCCTTTGGATCCTTGGGCTCCTCCCTCAGGAGCTTTATGGTGGCACTGGGTTCCGCATCAATGATCTACTTCCCTGTGTCATTCTCCTTGTCTGGATCTGACTCAGAATCAAAACATGCATCTGATTCAGATGTCTTTAGTTTGGCCACTAACGACTGTTTGGCTTGACGCTCGCTTGTGTTGTCAGTGGAGCTTTTATGAAATTCACACCACCTCCCATTAGGGGAATTTTGAGGTCTAAAATGGGCCTCCTAAGGAAATTATAAAATAATAGTGGAAATAATAAAATAAGATTAGATTACATCATCAAATTTTAGAGGAAAAAAAGAAAAAACTACTTTTTCAACTCGTATTTTCAACTTATCTCCCTATGGGTTTACTCAATTTTTTAGAAGGAACACTCGTTGGATACATAATTTGATTCCTCATCCAAGGAGTACCCATGTTGCATACTTTCGAAGGACCCTGCTACATGAAAAATGAGAAATACATTAAAACGTGATTGTAATCATGTTTTTTCATGTATTTGTCATTTTTAAGATAGGAGAGTCGATCGAAAGTATGCAACATGGGTACCCCTTGGACGATGAATTAAATTTTGCATCCAACAAGTACTCCCTTTCAAAATTTGAGTAAAACTTTACGAAGATATGTTGAAAATAAAAGTTGAAAAAGTAGTTTTATTATTTTATTATTTTTTAATCTTTTTACTTTTTTACCCCAAAAATGGTGAATCATCCCCCATGGTTGACATCATCATATTGAATCCTATTGGTTCTTATAAAGTTTATTTTGGTTGTACATTTTTCTTAGGAGGCCTATTTTAGACCTCAAAAGTTCCCTAACGCCATGCCCTTCTTTAGCTTTGTGGTGTTGTTCTGAGTCGCCCCGCTTTGGCTTTGCCCCTTGTTTTGCAGTTCGGAGGTGCCTTTCCCTGGCTTCTGATTCGTGGATCCAAAGTCTTGCTTCTTCTACTTAAATTTTCTGCTCAATCTTGGCAGCATATCGATATGTCGTGCTAAGCGAGGTAATGTCGAGGAACTCCATTTCCTCGTAAATGTATCTGTGCAAACCACTGCGGTACTTAAGCACCAAATGTTTCTCCAAATCTTTAATACCCAACTTTATGCGCAGGGTATTGAACAAATTCGTCAGCTCATGCACATCTTGATCCCTTTGCTGCTGCAACGTGGTCCATTGGATGTACTTGTCCTCATAGCTCCCCATGGGGTAATATTGTTCCTTGATGTCGTCTCGAAACGAATTCCATGTGGGTGCAGCTAGTAATAGAAAGGGTTCCCTCTTATCCTTTTTCTCACAATAGGTATCCCACCAGTCTTTGACATGGGGGGCGGATTTGAGGAGTGCAAAAGTAATCTTTTCTCGGTCGGAGAAATCATGGACTGAGAAATACCCTTCTAGCAAATTCAACCATCTATCTATGACGTCTGCATCTATCTGGCCTTCAAATATAGGAATGTCGAAGTTGACTTGTACCTTGAAAGGAGTGGTGCCTCCAGAGTGGTTGTTGGATGCAGATGCACCACTGATGGGCAGTCATTGAAGGATCTGGGAAAAGTTATCCATCAGAGCGTTCATTTGTTTCTCGAGGGCTTCTTCGAGCAATATTTTGATAGGATCTCCTACTTTCTCGTCTTTCTTTTCTTCCCCCATGGGCGGTCGTTGGGATTTGCGAGGCTGATCTTGCAAAGGTTCAACCAGATCGAGCCCTAACTCCTTATACCCCGACCTTGTTGGAGACATGCAAAGAAGGATCGAGAAAGAGTAGACCACTCTGATACCACTGTTCTGGACTTATGCAGGAATGCAATAAAATACATAAATAGACGCAGAGATACAGCAAAAATAAAACTTCATTTCATTCATATTAAATAACTAAAATATGCTTACAAACATAATGGACATAAACTAGCTAGGGCGATGGTAGTTTATCTATGAGAAGAGATGTGGCGGCTACATGCCTCTGAACTGTGTTACAATGAGGCTCGAAGGCCTATTTATTATTGAGAAACAATGTAAAACCCTAAACACCCAAAAACCAAACCCTAGGAGATGAAATGCCAAATTATGGCCCCGTTGGGGTAAATTGGTACATCAATTTCCCGGGGTTGTAACTTTGGCATACAATCTTCGTTTGACGCACACGATACCTCGTTAGAAAGATCTATCCGAGGACTACAACTGCTGACAGCGAATCTCGAGTTGAAAATTCACATTCAAGTCGACATTTGCAGTGATTTTCCCAAAAAATGTCGTTTAGGGCCACAAAACAGCTCTAGAAGTTCAGGACCCGAAAAACTGCCAAAAATAGTAAATTGTGCTACGATTAAGGAAACTGAAAAACTGAAAGAAACAATGGTGGGGATCCAAGTGGAATAGGTGGGTGGCTACCAATATCCACCTAGATCATTCCTCCCCCCTTAGGAAGCAATGGTTCCCATTGCCTTGAGTTCCTCCATGAGATGAGGAAACTTCTACTGAACTTGGTCTCTAGTGAGCCACTTGCCTTGGTGAAGGAGTTGGCCTTCGTTGAGAACTTGATATAGTTGGATCCTTTGTTTTCGGGTGTTCTTGATCTGTGTGTCCATGATTCGATCAGTTGTGGCTTGTTCCATGTAGTCTGGGTTTAGCTCTGTTGGTGTGAGTTGTTTTGCAATGTCGGATGTGTCGAGTTATGGCAGCCAAGGAATGGGGGAACGTTGAGCTCAAATGCATTGTCTCCCATAGCCTTGATAATGGTGTAAGGCCCATATCGGAGTGGTATCAGCTTCGAATGAGCTCCGGTTAGGCATTCTTTCTACAAATGCAACCAAAATTTTTCGCTCACCTGGAGCTTGTGTGGCAGCCGATGTTGATCATGTCGCTGCTTGTACTTGGAATTGGATTTCTCCAAGATGTCGTGGACCTGCTAGTGGATGTGCTGGATGCGTTCAAAAAAGCTGGTTGCTTTATTAGCCTCAAACAGTACATGTGACGAGTTTGGCCTGATGTGCCCTTTCTGCAAAAACTCTTATATATGCCTCTTGATTTCATCATTCTCCATAACGGAGCATCGATAGATCGTCTCATTAGGCAGTGGCGTGCCCGGGGTTAGATCAATGGAGTGCTTGACCTCACAATGTAGAGGAACCCCTGTGGGTGAGGAGAAAATGTCCTTGTATTCCTCCATGACTTTGTCCATCCGCTGCTGCCACGCAGGGGAGCCCTATTTGGAGGTTGTGGCCGCAATCTTCTTTTTGCCTTGTGGGCGAATCGTAATGAAAACAAATTTCCTGGTTTGGGAAATAATATTACTGCATTTCTTTGTAGTACTCAAAGAGATGGTGGAAGGCGGTACTACGTCTGGCATCATTTACAACATATTTCCCAAAGTAATAATAACAAAACGAGGCCTAGACTCATACACAATATGTCGCTTCCACAAGTATGGTTGGCCTAATAATACATCAGACACGCCAAGAGGAGCAACATCACACAACACCTCATTCTTGAAGGGCTTGATGTTGTATGAAAGGTGGCACTGTTGGCTGACACGGAGATCTCTTCCTTGGTGAAGCTACCCGATGCTATACGGTTGCGGGTGTGCTGTGGTCGGTAGGTCGCACCGCTTCACGATCTCTACTGAAATGAGGTTCTTTTGGCTTCCTCTATCGACAAGGAATTGTAGTGGAGAACCCTTCACCTACATCTGGGAATGGAAGAGGCGCTCCCCCTCCTCTGTATCCTTGGGCTCCTCTCTCTGGAGCTTGGTGGTTGCAACGTTGGTACTCGTTTCCACATCGATGATCTACTTCCCTTTGTCATTCCCCTTGTTTGATTCTGACTCAGAATCAAAACATGCATCTGATTCGGATGCCTTCAGTTCAACCACAAACAACTGTTTGGCCCGACGCTCGCTTGTGTTGTGAGTAGAGCTTTTATGAAATTCACACCACTTCCCCATGTCCTTCTTTGGCTTTGTGGTGTTGTTCTGAGTCGCTCTCATTTGGCTTTGCCCCTTGTTCTGCGGTTCGGGGGGCGCCTTTCCCTGGCTTCGGATTCGCAAATCCAAAGTCTCACTTCTTCTGCTTAAATTTTTGCTCGATCTTGGCGGCATATCGATATGTCATGCCAAGCGACGTAATGTCGAGGAACTCCATTTCCTCCTGAATGTATCCATGCAAATAGCTGCGATACTTGAGCTACAAATGTTTCTCCAAATATTTAATACCCAACTTTGTGTGCAAGGTATATAACAAATTCGTCTGCTCGTGCACATCTTGATCCCTTTGCTACCACAACGTGGTCCATTGAATGTACTTGTCCAAATAGTGCCCCATGGGGTAATATTGTTCCCTGATGCCGTCTTGGAACCAATTTCAAGTGGGTGCGGCCGAGAATAGAGAGGGTTCCCTCTCATCCTTTTACTCACAATAGGTTTCCCACTAGTCTTTGACATGGGGGGCGGACTTGAGGAGTGCAAAAGTAATATTTTCTCGGTTGGAGAAATGATGGACCGAGAAATATCCTTCCAGAAAATTCAACCATCTATCTACGGTGTCTGCATCTATTGGGCCTTCAAATACAAGAATGTTGAAGTTGACTTGTATCTTGAAAGGAGTGGGACCTCTAGTGTGGTTGACCATTATACTTTCAAGTGGGTGGTTGCAACGTTGGTACTCGGTTCCACATCAATGATCTGCTTCCCTTTTTCATTCCCCTTGTCTGATTCTCAAAACATGCATCTGATTCGGATGCCTTCAGTTCAGCCACCAATGACTGTTTGGCCCGACGCTCGCTTGTGTTGTGAGTGGAGCTTTTATGAAATTCACACCACTTCCCCATGTCCTTCTTTGGCTTTGTGGTGTTGTTCTGAGTCGCCCTGATTTGGATTTGCCCCTTGTTCTGCGGTTCGGGGGCGCCTTTCCCTGGCTTCGAATTCGTAGATCCAAAGTCTCGCTTCTTCTGCTTAAATTTTTGCTCGATCTTGGCGGCATATCGATATGTCATGCCAAGTGAGGTAATGTCGAGGAACTCCGTTTCCTCCTGAATGTATTTGTGCAAATAGTTGTGGTACTTGAGCTACAAATGTTTCTCCAAATATTTAATACCTAACTTTATACGCAGGGTATGGAACAAATTCATCTGCTCGTGCACATCTTGATCCCTTTGCTACCGCAACGTGCTCCATTAGATGTACTTGTCCCAATAGCGCTCCATGGGGTAATATTGTTCCTTGATGCCGTCTCGAAACCAATTTCAAGTAGGTGCGGCCGAGAACAGAGAGGGTTCCCTCTCATCCTTTTTCTCATAATAGGTTTCCCACCAGTCTTTGACATGGGGGGCGGATTTGAGGAGTGCAAAAGTAATATTTTCTCGGTCGGAGAAATCATGGACCGAGAAATATCCTTCCAGCAAATTCAACCATCTATCTACGGTGTCTGCATCTATTGGGCCTTCAAATACAGGAATGTTGAATTTGACTAGTACCTTGAAAGGAGTGGGACCTCTAGAGTGGTTGACCGTTGTTGGATGCAGATGCGTCGCCAGTGGGCAGTCGTTGATGGATCTGGGCAAAGTTATCCATGATCACGTTCCTTTGTTTCTCGAGGGCTTCCTCGAGCAATATTTTGATAGGATCTCTTGCTCCCTCGTCTTTCTTTTCTTCCCCCATGGGCGACCGTCAGGGTTTGCGAGGCTAATCTTGCAAAGGTTCAACCAGATCGAGCCCTGACTCCTTATACCCCGACCTTGTTGGGGACATGCAAAGAAGGATCGAGAAAGAGTAGACCGCTCTGATACCACTGATCTGGACTTATGCAGGAACACAATAAAATAAAGAAATAGACATAGACGCAGAGATGTAGCAGAAATAAAACTTCATCTCATTAATATCAAATAACTGAAATATTCTTACAAATAGAATGGACATAAACTAGCTAGGGCAATGGTAGCTTATCTATGAGAAGAGATGTGGCGACTACATGTCTCTGAACTATGTTACAATGAGGCTCTAAGACCTATTTATTATTGAGAAACAATGGAAAATCCTAAACACCCAAAAATTTAACCCTAGGAGATGAAACGCCAAACTATGGACCCTGTTGGGGTAAATTGGAACATCAATTTCCCGGGGTCGTAACTTTGGCATACGATCTCCGTTTGATGCACACGATACCTCGTTGGAAAGATCTATTCGAGCTACAACTGTTGACAGCGAATGTCAAGTTGAAAACTCACATTCATTTCAACATTCGCGTTGATTTTCCCATAAAACGTCATTTAGGGCCTCAAAACGGCTCCGGAAGTTCAGGACCCGAAAAACTGCCAAAAATAGTAAATTGTGCTACAATTAAGGAAACTAAAAAACTGAAAGAAAAAATGGTGGGGTTCCAAGTGGAATAGGAGGGTGGCCACCAATATCCGCTTGGATCATTGTGGAATCAGCAGGCCACTGGACAACGCATTGTATGGAGAAAGTGCTCTCATGGGAACATTGGACATAGGTGCCGTGGAGACTAGGCACTGTAGTGTCATTCCCATTAGCATGTGAAGAGATAGACCACTCAGGTCTACAAAGACAGATGAGGAGGGTTATCCCACATCATGGTGGAGTCACTAGAGGTGTCGTGGATGTATTGACAAATGTGGGATTGTTGATGATGCAGGGTGGTGCAGCAGTTGGAGTAGGTTTTCAGTAGTGCATAGAGTCGTACCACGGAGTTCAGTGTTTTGGAGAGGAGCACAAAGGTGTATGGTGGAGTGTCGAGTTGTGCGGGCGTGCACTATGGAGTAGGAGTGACTCACACCACCTGGAGGTTTCGCATGGAGTGACAACTATATCATCACAAGAGGGGTACCGACTGATACAGGGTGATATGGCAGCTGGTAGTGGTGTCCAGCAGTGCACAGAGGGGTGTAATTGGGTGCAGGCGTGCGCCAAGGGGTACAAAGATATATATTTGTATGCAGGGGAGTGCAGGGATGCTTGGCCGCAGGTAGTGATGCATAACGCCAACCATTGGGGTTTGGGAGCGTCACCTCCTGGGAGACTGCCTGATAGAGGCAACCGACATGACGGTGGATGTAACTCACCCCAGATCCTGGAGGATGCAGAAGAGCATCATTTGATGATATCCATGGAGACTTGCATGCTGGTCTCACATCCACATTGTTTGCAGGTGCAATGGAGTCGGATGTTGTTCCTTGATGACTTTATCGCGAGCAGTAGGATGGAGGAGGCTTGCTTGAGACAGTTAGTTGGGGCATAGAGTTTCCAAAGGGAGACGTCTCCGTAGCGGCATTTCGTTAGGGCATGAGTTGATAGGTACAGAACTGGGGAGTGTGTGGTTTGTTGGAGAGGTAGCGTATGCTCCACCCCTTTGTTCACACTTAAGGAGGTGACCGTGAGCGAGCTGTAAGGGACACTTCCGACAAAACAACCCGAGTTGTTATGTGGGCATGAGGTATAGGGGATGATAGTCCTCGTTAGCAGGAGGATGCCTAGGATCCAAGTAGTACTCGGGTACATCGTTAGGAGTTGGGATAGCAGATTTCGCTATGCGGTCTGGCAGGAGAAAAGCAGTTCATCATATGCAAGAAAAATTCTTGATGTTGAGTGCCCATCCATGGGATACATATAGGTGCCAAAGACGAGGCACAAAGGGGTCCCAACAACTAGCAGCATGTCACAACAACAGGGATTCAGAATTGGGAGTTGTGGACCTCTAGTATGGTCATGTGATTCAAGGATGCAGTTGATGTGGAGGACACTCCATTACTTAGTGAGTACGGTCAGGATAGCCAATGATCCAGTTCATTATCAGGTTGACACATGGGGGATCACCGAGGTTTTCATCGTATGGCGTGGCAAGTGGTTGTTTAGGATTGGGGCCAACCATAGAGTGATAGGCGCGGGCATTGTTGAGTCTCCTTGGCAGGTTGGGGATAGCCTCGATCATCACATATATTATGGCCGAGAGTTGCAGGAGATGAGGCTCTGGTATGAGCATGTTAGACAATTATTCATGACCAGAATGTTGAATGGCTTGCATGATAGTTCCTTCCCGCGATGGGCATGGGACCCAGGAATCACAGTACTTGACAGTTCAGCTACCCTTGGGAGTGAGTTGGGTTTGATGGGGGGAGATCATTTTGACCTTCAATTGGATTTTAGTGATTCTTTGTTGGCGTGGGGGACTTCACCAACATGGAGGGATGATCAGCGGGAGTTCAGGGGAGGCTCGTGCAGGGAAGGATTTATTTCCAGAGGAGTTGGATTTTATCTTCATGTTCCCACCCTTGGAGTACATGAGATGGATGACTTAGTAGAGTAGTTGCACGTGGAGATAGACAAGACTTTATATGATCATGATGCTCTATTTACTGATGGTATGTAGAGGGCTTCGGGTGCTTATACTAGGTTGGAGAGTGAGTGTGTAATATTCCTAATTAGCTGCTAGCTAATTAAGAATATTAAATTTTGCCAATTTTTTTTTCATAAGTTTAGTAGGTGAATAAAAGGGTGAAGGTAAAACAGCATCTAGTGTGAACAACGCATAATCTTGTGGGGCCAAGAGGCCAAGAAAACAATGCAGCGTGTGTGAATGCCAAGGGGCTAAGTGATAACACAGTTAATGAGTGGACCCAAGCTTGTTGGGGTTTCAAAAGAATAAGAAGGGGGTGAGGGCAGCCATGGAAATCATTCTTGATTATATTGATTTTCTGGTCTTTACGACTTGAGCACACTTGAACTTTTTAGCCGAGTTTGTAGTGTTGTTTAGCACACGAGTGTCTCCGAGTGGAGATCCCAACCTCATCCTCGGGGGACTTCGAGTGCCTGCTCAAGAGAGGAGTTTTTTAGGAGATTTCATTCAGGAGTTTCACGGAGCTTCAGGAGAGGATTCCTAGTATCCGTCGTGAGCTGATTTTATTATCCGGCATCAGGCCACTTGCAGCGCAGTCACTCAGTGACTTACGCAGTCCAGCAGTAGAGAGATCCAGGAGAGGGTGAAATTCCATAGCATTCCCGCTTGGAATCCATTTAAGGGGTCAGCCCTTCAATAGTTGAGCTTTGGGGAGTAGTTGCAGACATTTTCTCTTTCAGTTCAGCCCATAGCTTTGCATACCCAACATAATTCGAAATTAGAAGAGGGCCAAGCATAGAGAGGCCAAATTTTGAAGATTGGAGTTTGGGAGAAATATTTATGGGTTTTTTTGGGTTTTTTTAGTAGAGTCTGTAATATTCCTTTTTTTGGTATCACCCATGACAGGGCTAGGAGGGACTTCTAGAGTTAGGAGCAGACAGGTCACATGTACAGATTGGTGCTATCAGTGGGCTGAGGAGCTTTTTGGAGGAGTTTTGAGGAGTTTTCATGGTGTCCGGAGGCATTTGCTTGATATACTCCATCATCCGAGCAGTTTGGGCTTTCGTTCCGATGCATTCCGATAACTTTCAGAAATTTGAGTTATTTATGGGCTTAACTCAGCTGATTATGCTCAAGGTGGCATTCCGGGAGGAATACATGATGGAACACCTTAGTGTAATAGCTCATTGGAACCGAGACGAGGATACCTACACGATGGGACCGTTAGACACAGATTTCAGTGACTGGAGGAGGCGTGGTAGCCGATTTACCCTTTTCTGCATTAAAAAGGAATATTTTAATAAAAGGGAAAAGTGCACCATGAATAAAATAATAATAAAATAATGCTCTAGAAGGCTCCAAGAGATCTATAAAAGAAATGGAGGAGGCCATTGGGAGATATCTTTGGAGTAGATCATTTGCTTATGTATGAGAGGTTTGAGGACGTGGTTCTCTACTTCCGCCGTAGCCCCAGGACGGAAACCCTCGGGTGATTTGTGAGTGTTGGACGGAAACCCAATACTCTTGAGGAGACTTCACTTAGAATTTTCACAGAGCTTCAGAGATTGGTGTGAGGATCATTCAGATCTTCAACTTGGGCTTCATCATCTTCAGTGGGTTCAGTGACAGCTGTTGCCGGAGGGAGAGTGCAACAGTTCAGTTTTGGAGGCGATCGCCGTGTAGCAGTGCAATAGATTGTATTGTTGGCCAGTTTTCCATCTCAGCACTTTCTGGGTCAGATCTATATGTAAACCCCTCTTACTAGTTATAATAAAAGCTGAGATTTCTCCTGTTATATGTGGTATTGGATTGCAGTATTTTATGTGTTTAATTTTACATGGCAATCTTCTGTTGAATAAATCTTGGTTTTACGGCATAATGTGAAGTTCAGTTAATTTTCTGCATTTTTAGTTAAAATATCCCATCCGGGATATTACAGTGGCATCAGAGCTGGTGATCTTGCCAGCTTGAGGGTTTATTGCTGAACGCAGATTCGTGGATTACCTTCAAAGGTGCCGAAAGAGAACGTATCGGAATAATATTGCATTTCAGGTGAATTGGGTTTAAGTCCTATTTGCCAGAAGATCATTAAAGATTGAACCTACATATTTATGGTGGCCAAAGGTACTATTGCACGAAGGGGAGCATGATCCAAATTAGGATGGTATAGCATTAGCATAGTGTAAAGCATTTAGAATCGGAGCCACATATATTGAAAAGAAAAATTCGGGCCCCAACAAAATTTCCGCTTCATCGTAGCGTGGAAAGGTACCGAGACCGAGTTGCTTCTGGCAAACTGAGCGTGATCACCATTGGAAGGTTTAGGGACGGCAAAGGTAGTGGTTGAATCCGCGGAATATCGCTTTATCAAAGATTAGTGATCCTGGAGGAATTAATAAATTATCATCGAAGACGAATTCTTATATTCCATAAGAACCGCGGTCAAGTTTTTATTGATCTCAACGCTGCAATTTCTTTAAAAATCGACGTTGAACAAGAGCAGTCATTGGTTAACAAGAGGTCGTGGAAATTATTCACAACTCCTGTTGTGTAACCAACTCCAAAAAGAGAAGGAAAGAGATATCAACGCCTTATAAATGAGCCACTTCGAGGGGGCAACCTCCAATACATTACATAAATGAACAATTCTTGGATGATACAATTTACAAAACCTCCTTTCTATATATAGGAGTCCATGGGGCCATAATGTAATCCTAGTTGGCCACAATGTAATCCTAGCCGACCTAACAATAATAATTTAAGGGCACAATAATAAAAAAATGGGGGTTACAAGAGTTCAATAATAAAAATAAGGGGGTTACACTAACAATAATAAGGGACTATACTAGTGATATAGGGACCTAACATGCCCCTCTCCTTCAAAAAAGTGTTGTCCTCAACGCTTGAGTAGCTCCGGGTGCTTCTGTATAAAATTCTCATCCTCCCATGTAGAATCTTCGGTGGGTAAGTTCTTCCACTTGATGAGATACTCTGAAATTGATCAATTCCGTAGCTGTCGAGTTCTTGTTTCCATGACCGCTTCAGGTTCCAATATGATTTTCCTTCCTCATCAAGTTCTGGCAATATTGTTTGAACTGGAAGATTTTCACCTATAACATTTTTTAAGCATGAAACATGGAAAACTGGATGTACTCGCAAAGAAGCAGGAAGCTCCAATTTGTATGCCATAGAACCAATATTTTGCAACACCTTGTAAGGACCATAGTACTTTGGTGATAATTTATTATCCTTCTTAGCTTGCTTGAGGGACATTTGTTTGTATGGTTGTAGCAGTAAAAATACCCAATCTCCTACATCAAAACTTCTCTCGCTACGATGTTGATCTGCCTGTTGTTTCATTCGATTTTGTGCCAAATTCAGGTTATCCTTTAAGAGTTGGAGAACTTCTTGCTGATGCTCGAAGTGATCTTCCACTGCTTGAACCTTCGAATTTTCTCTTAAATGTGATGTGATGGATGGTGGATGATATCCATAAAGTGCCATAAATGGGGTCATTTTTGCTGCAGTATGGAAGGAAGTGTTATACCACCATTCAGCAAGAGGTAACCACTTGACCCATTGTGTTTGTTTATCAGATACAAAACAACAAAGATATCTTTCCAAACATTTATTTACGATCTCAGTTTGACCATCAGATTGAGGATGATAAGATGAGCTATGAGCTAATTGAGTACCCAAACAAGAAAATAACTCCGTCCAAAAATTTCCAGTAAAAATGGGATCTATGTCGCTCACAATAACCCTTGGGCTTCCATGTAGCTTTTGAATTCTGTCCATAAATGTAGTAGCAACTATACTTGCTTTAAATGGATGAGATAATGCACAAAAGTGTGCCTACTTGGTAAGTCTATCAACTACCACCATGATGACATTCTTTCCTTCGGACTTAGGTAAACCTGTGATAAAATCCATTGAAATCTCCTCCCAACGTTGACTTGGAATGGATAAAGGTTGTAGAAGTCACGGGGTCTTAATTGTCTCCACTTTATTCTGCTGGCAAACCAAACATTCCGCCACAAACTTTTGAATATCAGATTTAAGGCCATCCCAAAAAAATCTTTCTTCACCCTGTGGTAAGTTTTTAAAAATCCTGAGTGTCCTCCTAAAGGAGAAGTGTGCAATTTCAGAAGAATCTTTTGTTTTAGTTGGGAATTCTTACAAAGATATAAGCGATCTTTGTACCATAAGGAATCATTTTTCCAACTAAATGTATCGGATGTACTAGGATCTTGCTGCAACTTTTGAATGAGTGTCCATACATCTTTGTCCTTCTTCCATTCATCTCTTGCTTCAGTTATCCAATCTGGTTGGATAATAGAAATGGCACAAACCAATGCTTCCACCTCTTCATTCTTTGTTGAGAGTGCATCTGCAACAACATTAAGCTTTCCTTTTTTGTAGATTATTTCAAAGTCATAACCCAACATCTTTGTGACCCATTTTTGCTGCTCTTCTGACGATAGTCTTTGTTCCAAAAAGTGTTTAAGACTATCATGATCGGTTTTTACCTTGAAGTGTCTTCCCATTAGGTAAGTTCGCCATTTCTTTAGTGCATGCGGTATTGCTAACATTTCCTTCTCATAAATAGGTTTCTATAAATACTTTCCTTTGATTGGATGACTTTCAAAAGCAATGGGTCTTCCTTCCTGCATTAAAACTGCACCAATTCCATTCCTGAGGCATCACATTCCACAATAAAGGTTTTTGTGAAGTCTGGCGTAGCTAAGACCGGTGCTAGGCACATTGCCTCTTTAAGATGTTCAAAGGCCTTAGTTGCTTCAGGAGTCCATGAAAATGCATCTTTCTTCAATAATGTTGTTAGAGGTGCTGCTATTCTCCTATAATTCTTAACAAACTTGCGATAATACCCTGTTAACCCGAGAAATCCTCGCAACTACTTTATGGTTGTGGGGACTTTCCATTCCTTAATAGCTTTAATTTTGTTAGGGTCTACTTTAACACCCTCGTGAGATACAATATGACCCAGATATTCCACCTCTTGTACTCCAAAGAAACATTTGGATTTTTTTGCATATAATTGTTTCTCCTGCAATAGTTTGAGCACCCTGTCAACATGTTCAACATGATCCTTCCAAGACCTCTTGTAGATTAGTATATCATCAAAAAATACTAGCACAAATTTTCTAAGGAAGGGTTTGAAAATGGAATTCATCAACCCTTGAAATGTAGAAGGTGCATTGGTAAGGCCAAAAGGCATGACCAAAAATTCATAATGACCTCATGAGTTCGAAATGCTGTTTTTGGAATATCTTCAGTCTTCATTCTAATTTGATGATATCCTGAACGAAGATCCAACTTGGTAAAATAAATTGCTCCATGTAATTCATCCAATAATTCATCAATCACAGGAATGGGAAATTTGTCTTTAATGGTGAGCTTATTGAGCTCCCTATAATCCGGACACATTAGCCATGATCCATCCTTCTTGTGTACCAACACTACAGGAGCAGAGAAAGAACTTTGACTGGGTTGAATTATACCCGCCTCTAACATTTCTGCAATCATACGTTCAATTTCGCTCTTTTGGAAGTAAGGATATCTATAAGGCCTGATGTTTGGAGGAACATTTCCTGGAATCAAATGATTAGCATGATCATGATCACGAATAGGTGGGAGTCCTTTGGGAGTTTCAAACACCTTGGAATGATTGTCCAAGACTTGTTGGAGATCTGCAGAAATAGATGATTTTGATGTTGGAACTTCTAGTGAGCATAATTGTGCAGTTACGCCTCGCTGTTCTTTCTTTAGAAGCTTTGTCATGACATTAGAGCTTATTATCCTTCCTGGCTTCCCCGCAATACCCCGTAATTCAACTTCCTTTCCTTCTGAAAAAAATTTCAAGAAAAGTTCTTGAAAATTAAAAGCTACCGTCCCCAAAGATTGTAACCATTGTACTCCTAGTACAACATCGGCACCTCCCATAGGAATGGAAAGCATTGGACTAGTCAATACATATTCCCCCATGGTTAGCTTAATATTATGGCATTTTCCAGAGCAATTTATAGTTCCTCCATTTGCAACCATCACTTGACATTCTGGTGTTGGGTATGGGAAACAATTTAATTCCTTGGCTACCTTACAATGAATAAAATTATGGGTGCTACCTGAATCAATCAACACTATTACCTTTTTCTTCTTGATTTGTCCTTCTATCTTGAGAGTTTGAGGAGTGGTAATTCCTGCCAGTGCATTACACGATATGGTCGGATTGATTTCTTCCTCTTCTAGGGTTGGTTCCTGGTGTATATCCTCTTCTTGTTCATTTTCTTCTTCCTCTTCACAATCTATGTAAAATAATTTCTTCTCAGCACACTTATGACCTTTAGTGTATTTGCTATCACAACTGTAGCAAAGCCCTTTTGCTCTTTTTTCTTCCAATTGTGGTGGTGTCAACCTTGTAGGTTGTGGAAATCTAGACGTAGCAACACTTCCTTCTTTATAGAATTGAGTGGTAGGCTTCCTTGTCGCCATAATTTTACATTCAAGTTTTCTTGCCAACCTGAATGCCTTCTCCAATGAATCAGGTTCCAGAACACGAACTTCATGTTGTATGTTATCCTTTAAAGTGCCTATGAAGAGATCAATCCTGTGTTCCTCTGGAATATCATTTACCCTTATATTCAATTTTTGGAAGTCCTCAATGTGCTGCCCCACTAAAGCCTTTTGTTTGAGATTTATCAATTGGCTAAAGAAGGTGTTGCTCTTTGTATCCTCATAATGTGCTATCATTTCCTCCGTAAAAATTGACCAAGTGACAATTTTTTTACGGGAGCAAAACCATCGATACCATACAAATGTATTTTGTTCTAAATGTAAAGTTGTAATGCGTACCTTTTGTGTGTTTTTCACATTATGGAGATCAAAATATTGCTCCATCTGTAGTATCCATGTTACAGGATCCTTTCCATCAAACTTCCTCATATCCATTTTGGAATATGGTGGTTCTTCCCGCCAACATTAGAGTTTATGAAATCACGATTAACATTTATTTTGTTCTCATCATGAGGTTCTTCTACTATCTTTTCACCATTAGGAAACCTTTCTTGTATCAACTTTGTCAAACCTTCGATATCTGCTTTGAGATCATTCTTCATGCTTTCCATGTTGTCTTTCATGTCATCCATCTTAGCTTCCATGCCCACTTCCATGCCATCCATCTTAGATTCCAAACCATTCATCTTAGCTTCCATGCCTTTCTTCAAAACTTCCATTTCATTTTTTGTTGTTCCTTGCGAGAGCAAAATTTGTTGCACTTGCTCTTGTAATTTTGATATGTCATGTCGCCATTCTTCGTCTTCATGAGTCATAGTAGAAACTTCTAAAGGATTAATGGGTGTTGAATTCTTTCTTGGGGCCATTATTTAGAACCCAATACTGATATATATATTCTACAATATGCCCTTGGAATCAATTCAAATTGATTCTTCAAACAAGAATTATGAAATTTGGAAAAAAATACACACCTTTTTCTTTCTTTTGAGGAGCTCGATATTGAAATTGTATTATCTCTATGATTTTGGATCTTCAATATCTAAATTTCGGTACCAACATAGCCCTCTGAATTGTCTTACGAATGCCACAGGTCTGAACTGATTTGGATTCTCCAAGACAAAGTTGTGTCCAATCTCCCACAATGACCTAATTATGGATTGGTTCAGTAGAGCGAAGTTGTACGACTTGCCACATGCCACTTTTTTGTCCTTTGTCTCTAAAATTGATAGAAAATAAACTAAAGTCTGTGTACTTGCGACCAATTTTTACGAAACTCCAATCCAATGCCCAGAGAGAGAGTTATTGAACTTTTCCCATGATCACCTCTTTGAGATGCAATTCAAGAGCCTGAAAACGCACTACCTTCCACAGATCATATCTCCAAAAATATTGCGAGCAAAGCTCTGAAATTGTTTAACGAATTTCCTCAGGATTTCAGCTTCGCACCATACGAATTTCAGATTTTGAACCTTCGTAGAAAAAAGCGCAAATGCCACGATGACCTGTTTAGGAGCCTGAAAAAAGACCTAACTTCCACAGATCATATCTCTGAAAATATTGTGAACCAGGCTCTGAAATTTTTAGAAAATCTTCCTCAAGATTTCGGCTTCGCACCTTAAAAATTTTAGCTTCTGAAACTTCGTAGAAAAAAATTTACAGTGCAAATGCCACGATGACCTGTTTGTAGCAACGAAACCCTAGAATCCAAAGCTCTGATACCAAATGTTGGGTAACCAGCTCCAAAAAGAGAAGAAAAGAGATATCAACGCCTTAGAAATGAGCCACTTCAAGGGGAAAACCTCCAATACATTACATAAATGAACAATTCTTGGATGATACAATTTACAAAACCTCCTTTCTATATATAGGAGTCCATGGGGCCATAATGTAATCCTAGTGGGCCACAATGTAATCCTAGCCGACCTAACAATAATAATTTAAGGGAACATTAATAACAAAATGGGGGTTACAAGGGTTCAATAATAAAAATAAGGGGGTTACACTAACAATAATAAGGGACTATACTAGTGATATAGGGACCTAACAACTCCCGTATCAGCGACAGAAAGCCAAAGGCAAGTTTGAGCAGGGCAGAGCCGACGGTCACAGCGAGAATTTTGTGAGGGTTCACAGTGTTGTAACCAGTCGCATGGAATTCTGTAAATGAAATCTCTCCAAATTGACGGGGTCCATGTCTGCATGTGAGACCCGTAGCATTAGCCATTATTTAGATGAGGCAATTGTATGGGTAAATTGAAATGGTGGTTACTGTCGAAACGTATCCATCTTGGAACTATAATTGTCATTACACCAGCATTCCAGAAGCAAAAGAGACTCGTGTGTAACGCTTGGTTGACAGGCGCGTTCAACAAAGGGCCACTGCATCAAATACAAGAGCACCTGAATGCATGTCAGCGTGCGTAGTGAGCAAGCTTAGTCTGCGGTTGTGCGGATCTCAAATACCGGCGTGTTTGAACTTGCATACTTTCCAGAAGACCGATCTCTCGAGTTCCCGTGGGATCGTTAAACACTTGAAGAAGCTGTCGTAAAAATCGTGTTTGCCATAGTTTGAATTTTAAAATCGGAGAATTGAGGGTGACTAGCTACAGCACGATCTGAGCCGAGAACGTATAGCATCTCTGCCGCTGTATGATCAAGTTGGTCGAGTCGAGGATCGACGTATTTATTTCAGGGCAATTGCACCACACCATAAACAGGCGTTGAAGCCGTGTTCCAAATTTTGTCCGAATTTTTCACTGACCATAGTCGACTTTCCTCAACACGGCATCGACACTAGTTAAATGTATCGAGCCGTCACCTATTAATAGTCGGTTCGAAGTTTTTGGTGGGCAATTGAAAAGGCTGTTTCCCAAATTCAAGGCTACAGGACGTATGGTTAAGTCTTTGCGTGAAGAGGTTGTTATTCAGACGTCTTTGGCATTCAATGTTTAATATTGATAGATCGATTCCAGATTATCAGTTGGGTTGAGATACCTCTTGGTCAAGGTTTCTTCTTCTGTCGGCCGTGGGTCTTATTCATAGTAGCGCATATTCTGGAGTTCGTGTTGCCACATTTAAGAGGCAAAAATCATTATTAAGCTGTGTCTGAGCTTATTTACTTGCAGTGGATCTTTTCTGAGTGTGGATAAATTGATTTTCTTGACAGAACAGAGGTAGTGGGTTATCGCTGGGTGCGTTGAACAGGTGAGCCGAAAAATCTCTTATTTGAAACCAAGTCAAAATTCCTAAGTCGTGCTGAGACTGAAGCTGAGTTTATTTAGGGGTATGCATTCTCCAAGTTGATGGTGTCTCCACAAACCACATAACCAGTCAATATCATCAGAGGAAGACAAGTTGTCGTAAGGAGGAGCTGATTCCTTATGCAAACGGGCATCTAAAGGACCATTCCAGGTTCCTCTATTCTCACTAGTCATTATTTGTTTTTATAAAGAGAGAAACTTGCTCATGTTTGTCCCTATTATATTGGCATTATACCAGCATTACCTGCATTTCTATGAATTATCAATTTGAGAGTCTAAATGTTTTGATTGATGTATTTGGGTTGCTATGCATATCCATTTAAGAACAAATCATCTACAATACAATGTGAGCAACCTTGTCAAAACACCACCCTAAACCAGAATCTATAAACTCAGAAAAACAGTGACCACGTCATTGGCTGAACCATGGAGGGATTCCTAAACAAATTGATGAAAATAAAAATAGAAGTTGGTTCCTTAAACCACCATGCATCAGAAGACCAGAAAACAAAACCAAACAGCAAACCCTTTTCAAGAGGAATTTATGCCATCCTTCAAAAAGGACAACCAAAAGATTTGAAGGAAGAATTGGGGCTTGGTCACAAAAATTTTGCACTTGGGATAGATCTAAAACACATGAAGATGTCATGGAGAGTTTTGTCCAAACTGGAAGAGTTTAATGAACTCCTGTCCACAATAGACCAAGCGAAAGCGAAGAAATTGATTTGGGCTCTAAAGCCTGCTATGCTTGCTCTTATACAACCCAAATTCTTGGAGGAACCTTGTGAAGGGGTCACACTTGCAGTTGCAGCTTGCCTCAGTAACATCATGAAATTGACTGCACCTATAGCTCCATATAATGATGATGTTATGAGGAGGATTATGAGGCTGATTGTAGAGACTTTTCAGGATTTGGACAACAGTGCAGGCTCTACCTTTGGGAAGAAGCTTGAGATTCTATGGAGCATGGCCACAATCAAGACTTATGTCATCATGTTTGACTTTAACTGTGATGACCTGATTTTGCAGATGTTCCAATGCTTGTTCAGCATTAGGAGACATCATCCTGACACCGTCATAGCACACATGCAGTCCATCTTGTCATCATGTATGAGAGAACATGAGACCATTGGCTGAGAGTTGCAAACTAGGTTGTTGAGCATTTGGAGGAGAGAGCAGTTGGTCTCACCTGCTGCTTACGGGCTAGCCCAAGGGCTGGTCGAGCAGAATATTGGGCTATTCAGGAGACAGTTGACCAGGGAGGAGCTGCTCCAGTTTGGTGGATCAGGCAGTAGAAATGAGTTGAGGAGGAAGGGACTTTGCTTCATCTGCAAAGAACCTTGGGGGCTTGATCACTCATGCTTGAGTGATGCAGATGGTGCGACAGAGGCAAAACAAAAGGGCATTCCTTCTGTATGCCAAGATGAGGACTCCTCTTCAGGTGAGTCCATAGGATCAGTTGAGGACGCTTCTAGGGAGCAAAGGCAGTCATGCAGAGGTGATGACAGTAGACCGGAGTTGTGTTCCAGTGTGCAGGATGAGCAGTCACAAGACTCTACGGGGGATACTCTAGGTGATGAGTCCCTTGTGACAATTCAGCCAGAGCAGCATATGATGGAGCCTGAGTTAGCAGAGGAGGATACTATGCACATCAGGCATGATATTCCTTTGGGGGAGAGCCAGATGGGCGCCCACATTGAGTCTATGATGGATATGTGGCTAACATTGGGGTCAGCCATTGAGGAGGAGCAGTCAGATGCACTGACATCGAGTACAGTGACAGCAGTTGCAGGTCCATATCCTCTGGAGGTGTTGGAGGTTGATGGGATTGTCCTGCAGGGGGCTAGTGGATAGCATGAGCTTTACATTCCTGATGAGAGGGATGAGTTGTTGGAGATGTTGAAGTATCCATCTTTGGGCCGACACATTGATGAGGTACAGATAGATGTACATACAGTCGGCCGAGTTGCAGTACTTTCAGTGAGTAGTACTCTCCAGGAGTACATCGATGGGGCTTGAAGCATATCTTGCCCACTTTGGCCCATGATAGAGAGAGGGGATTCCTTCTACAAGCAACTTCCATTGGCAAACAGGGCAGAGCAGTGGGAGTTGATTACGGGTTGGCGGCAACACTCTGGGCATGTTCCATGTGCAGTTGTTGCTACATTGGATTCTTCTTCCAGGATGGACTGGCAAGAGATCATGAGTTGGTACCCTCTTGATGGTACGGTATTCTTCGTGGGGAGCACAGCAGAGCAGGGGCCCTTAGACATAGTAGATGTTACAGATTCCAGTTGGCAGGAGGGCACAGGTCATCGTTTCTTCAGCACTCCATCTCGATTTCAGGAGAGCAGGATCAGCGTGGGATTGAGTCAGGACTTGGATTGGAGAGAGGTGATGAGTTGGTACACAGTTGATGGGACAAATTACACAGTCACAGATATAGCGCAACAGGAGTCATGGTCTTCACCTCTTAAAGCATCAGTGATAGCTAGAGGCAGTGCACAGTCCGAGCCGTGGGACTTGGGCGATGATTGGCCATGGTGGCGATGGGATCCAGGAGGATTGTTGGTTGGCTGGTACAGTGAGATATCGGTTTGGGATCCTGGCATTGAGGGGTCTATTCCGAGTGGTTTGACATAGGTGCATAGAAGCACCCAGAGGTTTGTATGGGATTCGGGCATTGGGTCTCAGTTGCGGCGGGCCAACAGAGTGGCCCACATATTTCGATTGCTTGAGGGCAAGCAATCTTGGGGCGGAAGGTCTGTAATATTCCTTTTTTTGGTATCACCCATGACAGGGCTAGGAGGGACTTCCAGAGTTAGGAGCAGACAGGTCACATGTACAGATTGGTGCTATCAGTGGGCTCAGGAGCTTTTCGGAGGAGTTTTGAGGAGTTTTCATGGTGTCCGGAGGCATTCGCTTGATATACTCCATCATCTGAGCAATTTGGGCTTTCGTTCCGATGCATTCCGATAACTTTCGGAAATTTGAGTTATTTATGGGCTTAACTCAGCTGATTATGCTCAAGGTGGCATTTCGGGAGGAATACATGATGGAACACCTTAGTGTAATAGCTCATTGGAACCGGGACGAGGATACCTACATGATGGGACAGTTAGATACAGATTTCAATGACCGAAAGAGGCGTGGTAGCCGATTTACCCTTTTCTGCATTAAAAAGGAATATTTTAATAAAAGGGAAAAGTGCACCATGAATATAATAATAATAAAATAATGCTCTAGAAGGCTCCAAGAGATCTATAAAATAAAGGGAGGAGGCCATTGGGAGATATCTTTGGAGTAGATCATTTGCTTGTGTATGAGAGGTTTGAGGACATGGTTCTCTACTTCAGCTGTAGCCCCAGGACGGAAACCCTCGGGTGATTTGTGAGTGTTGGACGGAAACCCAATACTCTTTGAGGAGACTTCACGTAGAAGTTTCACAGAGCTTCAGAGATTGGTGTGAGGATCATTCAGATCTTCAACTTGGGCTTCATCATCTTCAGTGGGTTCAGTGACAGTTGTTGCCGGAGGGAGAGTGCAGCAGTTCAGTTTTGGAGGCCATTGCCGTGTAGCAGTGCAGAAAATTGTATTGTTGGCCAGTTTTCCATCTCAGCACTTTCTGGTTCAGATCTATATGTAAATCCCTCTTATTAGCTATAATAAAAGTTGAGATTTCTCCTGTTTTGTGGTATTGGATTGCAGTATTTTATGTGTTTAATTTTACATGGCAATCTTCTGTTGAATAAATCTTGATTTTACGGCATAATGTGAAGTTCAGTTAATTTTCTGCATTTTTAGTTAAAATATCCCATCCAAGATATTATAGAGTCTGAGGTTAAAATCCTTGAATTTTCTGAGCTACAGATCAACCTATTTACGCAATCCCTACTTAGCCAGCAGATATAGGAGCTAGGCAAAAAAAGACAGATTTTGAAAGTTGGAATTAGAGAAAACCATTTATGGGTTTTTGGAGTAGAATCCGTGGTTAAAATCTTGAAATTTTCTGAGCAGAAGATCAGCCCATTTACCTTGTCCCTATTGACCCAATAGCTATAGGAGCTAGGCAAAAAATGACAGATTTTGAAAGTTGGAATTAGAGAAAACTATTCTGGATTTTTCTGGGTTTTGGGTAAGGATCACCTTCTCTAATTCCTAGAATTTTCTAAGTAGTGGAAGTAGCCCCACTAGCATTCCGAAGTTGGCCAGCTACAACATTTCCAGCAGAGCAACGCAGAGGAAGAGTCCAGTAGCAACAGCAGTAGAGCAGTGTTTTACTGTGCAAACTTGAGGGTCATTTCAGCCAGCTTTAGCCGGTTAGAGTGCTATCTATTTTTTGCACTGTTGTATTTTTTTTTCACCTCGAGATTTAATAAAATGGCTCAACAGTTTTTGGCTCTTTTCTGGCATTTTTAATGTGTTTTCCATATTGTTGTAGATTTATTCAATGTATGTTTTGTATTGTTGTCGTTTTCCTATTTGTAATATTACAGAGTGTGGCAACGAATGCCTCACGCTGATCAGGATGGCTTAGGATCTTGGCAAAATAGGGCAGAGATTAGGGATTGTTGGGTGGTACATTTGGGACCCTGGTATTGTGTGCAGAGATTGTTGGTGTAATATTCCTAATTAGCACCGCTAATTGGAATATTTGATTTTTGTATAGTTTTGCCAACTATAGTTTATTAATAAATAAAAGTGAGAAAAGGGGTCTAACTCACTTAAACAAAATAAAGTGTTTCCCTAGTAGATGCAACGTTATAACTTAAGGGGGAGCCTTGGGGGTCCACACCACATATGAGAGGAGGCCCACATAGCCTCTAGGAGCTTCTGCGCAGTCTTATGAGGAGCACGTGGGAGAGAGAGGGACCACGTTAGGGTTTTTGAGGAGGGCCAGTGTTATAAAAGGAGGGAGAGCCATCTCATTTGGCATTCTTGTTATTGATGATATTGAGCTAGACTTTTGTCTTCTTGAGCACGTTGGCTGTTTAGCTTGTCTGCAGCACTGTTTAGTGCGTTGAGTGTCTCCGGTCGGAGATCTCGCCCTTAGCTCCGGGGGACTTCGAGTGCCTGCTCGGGTAAGGTTGTTTCTTCAGTCTTTTGCGGGAGATTTGGTTGTTGTTTGGCGGAGGAGCTGGGCTTCTTTTGGTGACTGCGCAGTCCCTGGGAGAGAGGACGCAGTTCCAGTTGGAGGTGTTCTGTTACGGGGATTTTCTGCAGGAGTTTCAGTTGGTATTCAGAGGAGAGGGTCAGTATTGCCGGCAGGAGGTTTCTTGAGGAGTTTGTGGCTCCATTTCAGCTTATCTCTTTTGGCATCTACGCTGAGCCTTCCTGGGCAGCGTAATTCCTTGAGGAGGGTCTTCTTGGTGATTTTCGGAGGCTGTCCATTTTCGATACGGTTTCTGGGTTCTATCCAGGGTGGTGAGTTCAGGTGGTCTGCATATTTTCAGCTCATTCCGGCAAGGGGATCAGCCCCTAGTTTCCAGTCCATTCCAGCAGCAACAGTTTTACGGCAGTTTCCCAGCAGCTGGGACGCAGTTTCTTGTAGCAGCCATTTCCTATTCTTCTGAGAGAGTCCTTCACTTGCCTTGAGCAAGAATAGGTGCTATCAATCTGATTATCCATTGTATTTTATTATATTCTCAGATTAATAAAATGGCTTAGCATTCCCGACATTTTTATGTGTATTTGCTTTATGTTCTATTTCCGGCATTTTCTATATTGTTGTATGCTTGTATTGCTGTCTATTTCCCTTTCGAGATATTACAGTGGTATCAGAGCATAGATCTGGCTCAGCCTGTGGAGCTAGCAGTCTATGAGGCCGAGGGATAGACCCCACATCTGTTACAGGGGTAAGAGATACAGAGACGTTGAGCGTAGGTTGGAGAACACCTACGGCGAGGGGGACCGTGTTCGAGTGTTGGACACAGATCAGGAGCAGCTAGAGTTATACATAGATCAGGAGCAGCCTGTGACAGATATTGATCAGGAACAGCCTGTGACAGATACAGAGCAGGAGCAGCCTGTGGTGGCCGCAGAGCAGCAGGGTCTTATGGCAGACGAGGAGGATGCGAGGAGATTTAGAGATGTGCTCCTCCAACACATGCAGGATGTGTCGCGGCAGATGGAGACGGTGGGACAGAGACTCACGGCGTTAGAGGTTAAGCAACGGGAAACCCCAAGGGGTTTTCAGATCGGTGAGGGATCGGGCACATCCCACCATATGTCGGAGCGTGATGCTACCTCCATGATGGCATCGCATACACCCACGCGATCCACTATGCCCACATTCCTAGCGGAGGACACAGGGGCAGGAGCACAGCAGGAGCCAGAGCCTGAGCCTGGCCAGATGGACGCCTACATTGCAGAGTACCTGGCACACGGGCCGGGGATCAGAGATCTTATCTCATTCAGAGATTATGTTCAGCTCCAGTGTGATGGTAGACCCCGTGATCATCACAGAGGGCACATGCATCATCATGATGACCACCGCACAGCTAGTAGATTTCATTTGCCCACGTTTGATGGCTCATCAAACAGTTCGGCAAAGTCTTGGGTAGAAAAGTTGGATATCTATTTCCAGCTTAATCAGATGTCGCAGTCAGAGGCCATTAAGGTGGCAACATTACATCTGGATGGTGAGGCCCAGGACTGGTGGTTTCATGGGATGACTACACTCGGGCATTCTACAGTGGGGACATATGCCGAGTTTACTCGGAGGGTGATAGAGCGTTTTGACAGGAGGGATCCGGAGCAGCACTTCGTTGAGTTGACGAAGCTCAAGCAGATTGGGAGCCCAGAGACTTACATTTCAGATTTCTTGAGGGTTTCAGTGATGGTGCCAGATCTATCCGCAGCTCGGATGGTCTACATGTTTGTGGAGGGGTTAGCAGAGCCACTTCGTGGCCTAGTCAGGTCGACTAGACCAGCTACACTTTAGGATGCCATCAGCAGGACCCGAGATTTACAGGATGTCTTACCCAGGACTCGGACACCTTACCCCAGAGACAGGCTTTCCAGCCTAAGGGGAAGGACACGAGGATTCCGCCTCCCAAGGGGAATCGTGGACGAGTACAGGATGATGATGAGGCCCGAAGGGAGCTGAAGAAGAAGCGGTTGTGCTTCACTTGCCAGGAGCCATGGGCGCCGGGACATAGATGTGCTGCAGGGAAAGCACATTTCATTGAGGTCTTCTCCGAGAGCAGCGGGGAAGATGATGAGGAGGATGATGTGGAGGCAGGAGATAGTTGTGCAGTGCAGGGTACCTTACCACCTCCACCACCAGCAGCAGGTGGTGCGTCATTTGCACCCACTGGAGGAGCTCTAGCAGCATTGCGGGGAGTTCCCAAGTACTTGACACTGTGCGTACGAGGGACAGTGCGTGGCCAACGAGTCTCAGTCTTGGTCGACAGTGGGGCATCCCACAATTTCATTGATGCATAGAGGGTTGAGCGGAGAGGTATACAGACTGAGAGTTTTGTTGGATTTTCAGTTTTGGTCCCAGGAGATCAGACCATGGTGTGTGCTCGATATGTTCCCGAGTTATCAGTGATGATGGGCACCTATACATTGACAGACCATTTTTTTGTGGTCGATATTCCGGACACCAACATGATACTGGGTGTTCAGTGGCTTATTACTCTAGGGAAGGTCACGACTGATTGGAAGGCCCTAGAGATGGAGTGGGATGATCCCAAGACAGGGAGGCATGAGAAGATACGGGGACAGCACACATACCCGCCTCAGACTGTTTCGGCACATCGGATGGAGGCAACCTTCCGTAAGGGAGACATAGAGTGAGCAGTAGAGCTGAGGGCTTCGGAGGCAGCGACTACAGGACAGGCAGTGCATCCGGAGGTACAGACCATCCTTGACAGGTATGCCATAGTATTCGGGGATATTCCGCCAGGGCAGCCACCAGATCGGGGGTTTGAGCATACCATTGAGCTGGAGCAGGGTATACAGGCAGTGATCACCACACCTTATAGGCATCCCAAGGCCTATCGAGATGAGATTGAGCGAGCTATTCAGGAGTTGCTGGCCCTTGGACACATTCGGCCGAGCACGAGTCCTTTTGCTTCTTCTGTAGTGTTGGTGAAGAAGAAGGACGGCACATTGCGGATGTGCATTGATTACAGGGCTCTGAACAAGAAGACCCTGAAGAACAGGTACCCCATTCCCAGGATCGATGAGTTGATGGATGAGTTGAGGGGAGCATGCTTCTTCTCAAAGATTGATTTGAGATCTGGGTACCATCAGATTCGCGTGAGGGAACAGGACATTCCCAAGACCGCCTTCAGGTGTCATTATGGGCACTTCGAGTTTCTGGTTATGCCTTTTGGGCTGACCAATGCACCCGCTACCTTTCAATCGTGCATGAACCATATCTTCAGGGGTCATCTGAGGAAGTTTGTGCTGGTCTTCTTCGATGACATACTCATCTATAGCAGGACGTGGGAGGAGCATCTCCAACATATTGAGACAGTGTTGCGCATCTTGGAGGAGCAGCAGTTCTATGCCAAGCTCTCCAAATGTGAGTTTGGATTGACGGAGATGCTGTACTTGGGGCATATCATAGGAGTGGACGGGGTGAGAGTCCATGAGGAGAAGATCAGGGCCATCAGAGATTGGCCAGAGCCGAGGAACGTGACTGAGCTTCGGGGATTTATTGGCATTTGCACTTACTACAGGAAGTTCGTCAAAGGTTTCTCACAGCTTGCTGCACCCCTCACAGATTTGACGAGGAAGGGGGCATTCAGTTGGTCGGACACAGCACAACGAGCTTTTGATAGGCTCAAGGAGGTGATGAGTAGCTGCCCCGTGCTTGCATTGCCGGATTTCACGCAGCCATTTGTTTTGGAGTGCGATGCGTCAGGAGAGGGGATTGGCGCGGTATTGATGCAGGGTGGTCATCCTATAGCTTTTGAGAGCCGGAAACTCCTTCCGCATGAGAGGTTGTATCCCATATACGACAAGGAGATGCTGGCCATCATGCATGCATTGGCCAAGTACCGGCAGTATTTAGTGGGCAGCAGATTCAGGGTGAGATCAGATCACAACAGCCTCAGGTACTTTCTGGAGCAGAAGCAGTTGCAGGAGAGGCAGCAGAAGTGGATCAGTAAGATCCAAGCCTATGACTTTGACATTGAGTACGTCAAAGGCAAGAATAACGTGGTAGCAGATGCCCTTTCACGTAGACCGGCCACGTTATCTCTTATGAGCTTGGACGCTGATTAGAGGGCTCGACTATTGGTGGAGTACTCCAAGGACAGGTTTGCATGTGAGGTGTTGGATGGGCAGGTAGCAGATGACAGGTACAGGGTGGTCGATGAGATTATCTATTACAGGGACAGGATCTTCTTGACTGAGGGGTCTCAGCTTAAGAAGAAGATACTCCATGCTTCACACAATTCTCCATTGGCGGGCCATCAGGGGTTCACCAAGACCTACAGGGCCATCAAGGAGAGGTTCTCATGGAAGGGCCTCAAGGAGGACGTACTCCAGTATGTCAGGGAGTGCGATATTTGTCAGAGGAACAAGGGAGAGATGAGCCATCCCGCAGGGTTGTTGCAGCCTCTTCCCATTCCAAAGGGGAAATGGGAGAGCATATCGATGGACTTCATCACAGGGTTGCCCATGGTGCAGGGCAAGGACTGCATCTTTGTTGTCGTTGACCGACTGACAAAGTATGCGCACTTTTTCGCCGTATCCGCGCACTACACAGCAGCACAGGTGGCAGAGCTGTTCTTCAGGGAGATTTTCAGATTGCATGGTCTACCTAAGACCATTATCAGTGACAGGGACAGCCGCTTCATGGGCGAATTCTGGCAGGAGCTTTTCCGGCTAGTGGGGACTGAGTTGACACCGAGCACTAGTTATCACCCACAGACGGATGGACAGACAGAGATAGTTAAAAAGTGGCTGGAAGGCTACTTGCGTAACTATGTCAGTGGGCAGCAGCGAGCATGGCTGAAGTGGCTGCATCTGGGAGAGTATTGCTACAACACGACGCATCACATTTCTATTGGTATGTCACCATTCTATGCTTTGTATGGGTATCATCCTTTGTCTTTTGCAGACATGATGTTTGGTGATAGCAAGGCTCTGAGAGCCAAGATTTGGATCCAAGAGAGCCAGGATATCCTTCAAGCTCTCAAGGATAACATGGCCACAACACAGAATCAGCATAAGCTGTATGCTGATAGAGGTCGAGTGGAGAGACATTTTGAGGTAGGAGACTTGGTCTATCTACGATTACAACCATACCGACAGTCGACACTCAAGCAGAAGGGGGCCGAAAAGCTGAAGCCCTGCTTTTATGGGCCGTACAGGGTGATACGCAGGATTGGGGAGGTCACATATGAGTTAGAGCTGCCCCAAGGCAGTAAGATTCATAACATTTTTCACGTGTCATGCCTGAAAAAGGCGTTGGGACAGCAGGTGACAGTCACGGATGAGCTACCACCCACGGATGATGAGGGGCATTTGGTGTTGCAGCCAGAGGCTATTATTGATACCAGGGAGAGGCAGCTGCAGAGCAGGACGGTCCGGGAATTCTTGGTGAGGTGGAAGAATTTTCCGGATGAGGATGCCACATGGGAGAATGAGAATATTTTGTAGCATCCATCACTTCAGTTGCTTGAGGACAAGCAACATTCTGCCGGGGGAGACTGTAATATTCCTAATTAGCACCGCTAATTGGAATATTTGATTTTTGTATAGTTTTTCCAACTATAGTTTATTAATAAATAAAAGTGATAAAAGGGGTTTAACTCACTTAAACAAAATAAAGTGTTTCCCTAGTAGATGCAACGTTATAACCTAAGGGGGAGCCTTGGGGGTCCACACCACATATGAGAGGAGGCCCACGTAGCCTCTAGGAACTTCTGCGCAGTCTTATGAGGAGCACGTGGGAGAGAGAGGGACCATGTTAGGGTTTTTGAGGTGGGCCAGTGTTATAAAAGGAGGGAGAGCCATCTCATTTGTAATTCTTGTTATTGATGATATTGAGCTAGAATTTTGTCTTCTTGAGCACGCTGGCTGTTTAGCTTGTCTACAGCACTGTTTAGTGCGTTGAGTGTCTCCGGTCGGAGATCTCGCCCTTAGCCCCTGGGGACTTCGAGTGCCTGCTCGGGTAAGGTTGTTTCTTCAGTCTTTTGCGGGAGATTTGGTTGTTGTTTGGCGGAGGATCTGGGCTTCTTTTGGTGACTACGCAGTCCCTGGGAGAGAGGACGCAGTTCCAGTTGGAGGTGTTCTGTTACGGGGATTTTCTACAGGAGTTTCAGTTGGGATTCAAAGGAGAGGGTTAGTATTGCTGGTAAGAGGTTTTTTTGAGGAGTTTGTGGCTCCGTTTCAGCTTATATCTTTTGGCATCTGCGCTGAGCCTTCCTGGGCAGCGTAATTCCTTGAGGAGGGTTTTCTTGGTGATTTTCGGAGGCTGTCCATTTTCGATATGGTTTCTGGGTTCTATCCGGGGTGGTGAGTTCAGGTGGTTTGCAGATTTTCAGCGCATTCCGGCAAGGAGATCAACCCCTAGTTTCCAGTCCATTCCAGCAGCAGCAGTTTTACGGGTTTCCCAGCAGCTGGGACGCAGTTTCTTGTAGCAGCCATTTCCTATTCTTCTGAGAGAGTTCTTCACTTGCCTTGAGCAAGAATAGGTGCTATCACTCTGATTATCCATTGTATTTCATTATATTCTCAGATTAATAAAATGGCTTAGCATTCCCGACATTTTATGTGTATTTGCTTTATGTTCTATTTCCGGCATTTTATATATTGTTGTATGCTTGTATTGATGTCTATTTCCCTTTCGGGATATTACAGTTGGGGTCAGTTGATCGAGATGGTGCTTGTTCAGGCGTTGCTTGAGGACAAGCAATTTTTGGTGGGGAGGACTATAATGTCCCCAATTAAATTAATTTGCTAAGAATAATTTCCATTTTTGAAATTTGGGTGTTGGGAAAATTTTTGGAGAAGAAACTTAGGAAAAGTGGGTCGAAGAGCTTTGAGTGGAATGTGGGGCCAATCACCCACAAAATAACGCGCACCACTTGGTAAAGAATTCGATTTTCCTAAGTGAGATTGAAATCATAGGAGGGACCCACATGAGACCCAAGACCAACAGGCATAAATAGGAGGAAAGAAGCATCATTTGGGGATTTTGACATTTTGATATTTGATTTTTGCTTTGGCTGTTCAACTGAGCTACAAAGTGCTACTTAGCACAAGAGCTTCCCAAGGAGTGAAGCTCATCCTTCCTTCGGTGGACCTCAAGTGCCACCTTAGGGAGGCTTTCATCTTAGTTTGGAGACTGGGAGAGAAACATCCTATAGGAATTACGCTATTCTGGTTCAGCATTGGACGCAAAAGGAGAGGCCACGTAGTCTTTGAGGAGAAGTGGTGTCGAGCATTGAGGGAATAGTGTTTCCAGTGTGTTTCTTGGCCAATTTCTAGACTTGAGGAAGTGGATTTTCAGCAGGAGACAGAGTACATCCTTCCGTACGAATTTTTGGGCTTAGAGACTGCGTCATGACCTACAGGATTACACAGTCATTTGTGTGGGTTGGTTGGGAGGAGTCTTGACTGGAGGTTTGAGGTGTTGTGTTGTTGGGATTTTGGTTGGAAGGTTATTGTGAGGGGATTTCTAGCATTATGGGAGCAAAAAACATCAGTCTCAAGTACAGATGTAGATTTCTGGTTGTGGAGGAGGGCCAAGCTATGGGAGGCCGAATTTGGAGGGTTAAAACTACGAAAAACCCTTTCTGGGTTTTTGGCAAGGATTTCAGCCCTAATTTTATAGAATTTTGCCGGGTAGTTTTGAGGGGGAAAATCAGGGTCTCAAGTCAGCCATCAATGTAGAATTACTAGGCCATCGCAATTTTCTGGAGGATAGAAATTCTACAGCAATTGGGAACTTTTTGTATTGATCACTTGAGGCTTGTATCTTGCCTTGTGCAAACGCAGGTGAAATCATTTCATTTCCCATTTTAATCCAGTCATTATATATAAGAGAATTGGTTAATTTGGTGTTCTGGGAACAATCTATGTTTGTGTGTGTTCGCTGAACAATTTCATGTGTTGAAATTATTGCATGTCTTTGGTTATCACTGTAAATTTCTATTAGGAATATTACAATCTTAGCCATCGATTAATTTTTAATCATGGTTGTTGATGACTCAATGAGAGATTATAAGAAGAAACTCGATGGGGCTTGTAGAAGCCACTTGAGCAGCTCAATTTCACTGGTAGATCGATTTCCAGAGTAGCAGCGCTGAGTTGCCGGAGAGAGACTAATGAGCTCAAAGTAGTGAGAGAGGGGCATTGATAGTAAGGTCGGAGGAATATTTTCCAGATCTAGTGAGTGCATTGCAGAGAGGTAGTGAGTGCCACAGAGAGGCAGCGCAAATCCATGCAGAGGCAGTGCAGTGCTTCAGAGGAGATTTCGTATTTTACAGGGGAGAAGCAGTGATTCAGTACCAGAAGCCGGAGAGAGAGTCTGGAGGCCAGGAGTATCCATCTTCCAGGCATCAGCTTATCAGATAGCGAGACGTAACGCAATTCCGAGTTGTGGGGACGCAGTACTGTGTAGGATGATGCAGTGACTGCGCAGAGGCAACAAAGAGCAGCTCAACTTGAGCCAAGGTCAGTGTCAGATCACCAGTGGGAGTGAGATTTTTCTCACTAGATTTACTGTTAGTTATTTCTCTTTATTGATTGCTATATTTAAGCATCCATGGACTTGTGCTCAAATTTACTACATAATAATAATCAAACCCTCAGTTGTTGCACCGATTTTCTCGAGTTGGGTTTTTCAGGGGATTTAGTCCAAAAATAATGGTGTATTTGTGTGTGTGCGCGCATCTATTATTCTAGCGTTAATTTTCTTTAGCAGTATTTTATTTGTGAAGGCTACAGTGTATTAGTTTCGATATTTACTACAGAACATAGTAAATAATTTGTTCAATTTATTTAACATGTAGAAGAAACTAAATCAGTTGTTGTAGTAGGATTCGGGTTATCTGAACTTTCACATGGTATCAGAGTGTAGATAAAAGCAGGAAGAGCTCAATTGTAGATAGGAAGACGAAGCTTCGAAGCACTGCGTGAGTAGCTGCTTGAAACCCTAGAGGTTGCGCGCCAAGAGGGTTAATTTTTGAGGGAAATTTTATTTCTCTAAGAGAGTTGACAGAGAAATGATATTTTCCAGATCGAAGATTACCAGAGGAAGAGGAAGCAACAGTATTTTCCTTGCAAAGCAGATCTTCAGTTGGGCGCAGTTATTTTGCAGCGTTTTGCTAGTGCAAAATAGCGTCAGGAGGAAGGAAGAGCACACACTGAGGGAAGAATTCTTTCCTTAGGGAAATTGTAGTCCAGAAGTTCGATTTCTTCCTGCAAAGCAACAATAGTTGTGAGCAAATTTGCCCACTCCAGCGGAGAGTGCATAGAGCGTAGCAGCAGTTGCTCAAAGGAGAAGAGGAGGAGTTCAACATTTTTGCAGAGATGGAATCAGCAAGGCTAAGAGATCAGGATCGGTTGGATGAAGCCTCCAACTACGTGATCTGGAAGGCGAAAATTTCTTGTCTTCTAGATGAATATGATCTCAAGGCCTACATTGATAACATAGTGGTTGTACCCACGGATCCAGATTAGCTGAAGACCTAAATGAAGGAGTTGGCGAAATCAAAGAGGTTGATTGTCGATGGGGTTCAAGATCACGTGTTGTCTCACATAGCTGGCAAAGATACTGCCAAGAAATAGTGGGATGCTTTCGCTGCACTGTACCAGGGATCTTCCGAGCAATGAAAGATGTATCTTGAGGAGAAGCTGAGATGTACTAGGATGTAGAAAGGGGAGCGCATAAACACCTTCCTCACTAGACTTTAGGATGTACGAGACCAACTGTCTATTGTAGGGGCAGTGCCCCAACCTACAGAATTGGTGCAGTTAGCTCTGAACAACGTTTCCGAAGACTGGCAGGGCTTTGTCCAGAGTATCTTGGGCAGAGACAAGTTGCCAGAGTGGAACCGAATGTGGGATGATCTGCAGCAGGAGGAGATGAGGCGATATTTGGTGAAGAGAACCATTAATGGCAGCAACAGCAACAGTGGGACGAAGCAATTGAAAGAAGAGGAGAATGTGGCCCTCACATTAAAGGAGCAGCAGGAACAGTGCAGGAGAAAGAAGGACCTTTCCAAGGTCAAATGCTTCAGATGTGGTGAACTTGGTCACTACAACACTCAATGTCCTCTCAAAAAGAAGGACAAAGAGGAGAAGCAAGATCAGTAGGCTCATCCGCAGAGATTGATAGGCTGTCCTCCATACTAGAGGAAGAGTTTACCATGATCACCAATATACCTTCAAGAGTGAGGTGGGGTGATTTGGTTTTGTAGCCCCAGAGAGCTACATGATGGGAAATATTCTTGAGGAGGTCCATCTCATGAATCAATACCTCGCTATGGGAGTGCATAGCACGTAATATCAGGATGGACCAGTGGAAGTTGGTGCAGTCAGGTGCCAGAGTGACAGATGAAGTAGCTAGTAGTGATATGAGACTGGGCAGCGCAGAGCAGAGTCAACAACAACATAGAGGCTTCAATGACAGCGCAAAGTCTAGCAGCTGTCAGGACTCGGGTGACAGATGCATCACACTGACCACTGTCGGTTCAGTGTGTTGGACAGTTCTAAGTTGCAAATGTTACAGTTACAGCAGCAGCATATGAGAAAGAGTTGCAGATGTTATAGTAGCAACAACAACAGAGTTGCAGTGCAGATGCAGTAGTTGGCAGCAGTTCAGCAGGGTTAGCAGCAACACAGATGCAGGGCATATCAGAGTTGCGCAGTAGTTGGTGTGTAGCAGTAGCTAGACATCAGCAACACGACATGAGGTGGTGCAGGGGCAGTGTATTGTAGTAGTATTTGCAGTACTAGAACACTTTCCTCGCTAAGAAATCGTGTTGGTTTTTGTAGCATCAGATGTGTTCTAGCCTTGAGATTTGGCAGAGAGGTTAGAATACATGCATTCTCCAAAACCTAGAAATCATTTCTGGAAACTCCATCTAGAGACGACTTAATTAAAATAACTAATCAGTTTTTAATGTTTCCTAAGTCTAAACTTAGGAAATACGATTAATTAAAAGGTATTAATTAAGTCATGGTGTGAATCTTCTAGAAAAAGACTTGTATTGAGTTCTAGTTAATATTAGCCATCAATTAAGTTTTAATCATGGTCGTTGATGTTTCAACGAGAGATTATAAGAAGAAACTCGACGTGGCTTGGAGAAGACACTTGAGCAATTCAATTTCACTGGAAAATTGATTTCTAGAGTAGGAGTGCTGAGTTGTTGGAGAGTGAGCTCAAAGCAGTGAGAGAGGAGCAGAGATAGTAAGGCCCGAGGAAGATTTTCCAGATCCGGTGAGTGTATTGCAGAGAGGTAGTGAGTGCCACAGAGAGGCAGTGCAGTGCTTCAGAGGAGATTTCATATTTTGTTGGGGAGAAGCAGTGATTCAGTGCCAAAAGCCAGAGAGAGAGTTTGAAGGCCAGGAGGATCCATATTCCAAACAGAAATCAATTCCAAGTTGTGGCGACGTAGTACTTGATAGGCTGACGTAGTGACTGCACAGAGGCAGCAAGAGCAACTCAACTTGAGCCAAGGTCAGTGTCGGATCGCCAGTGGGAGTGAGATTTTTCTCACTAGATTTATTGTCAATTATTTCTCTGTATGGATTGCTAGATTTAAGCATCCATAGTCTTGTACTCAGATTTACTACTGTGTAATAATCAAACCTTCAATTGCTACACCAGTTTTCCCAAGTTGGGTTTTTCGGGGGACTTAGTCCAAAAATAATTGTGTATTTGTGTGTGTGTGCATCTATTCTTCCAGCGTTATTTTTCTTTCGCAGTATTTTATTTGTGAAGGTTGTAGTGTATTAGTTTCGATATTTATCATAGAACACAGTAAATAATTTGTTCAATTTATTTAAAAAATAGAAGAAACTAAATCAGTTGCTACAGTAGGATTCGTGGTATCTGAATTTTCACAGAGGGAGCTTCCAACTTTGAAATTTGGAAAGCTAGGATGGCCTTCCTGCTCGATGAATATGGCCTGAAAGCCTATGTAGATAATGTGATGGCAGTTCCTCATAATGTAGATCAGCTAAAGGAATACAGGAAAGAGATGGAAAAGGCGAAGTGGTTGATCTTGGATGGAGTCTGGGACCATATAGTTTCACATATATCTGGCAAGGGCACTGCCGAGGAGATGTGGTATGCTCTCGACCAACTATATCAGAGTACTTCTGAGCAACGGAAGATGTTCTTGTAGGAGAAGCTGAGAAGCATCAGGATGCAGAAGGGTGAAAGCTTAGATCCCTTCCTCGCCAGGATTCAGGAGGTCTGTGATCAACTTGCAACCGTTGGTGAGGCACCTCAACCTACAAAGCTTGTACGATTTCCACTGAATAGTGTCTCAAAGGAGTGGCAAGTCTTTGTCCAAAGTATCTTAGGCCGAGACAATTTTCCTAGATGGGACAGGATGTGGTCAGACCTACAACAAGAGGAGTTAAGGCGAGCTCTATTGAAGAGCACCATCAATATAAGTGCCAACAAGGGCACGAAGGGTGAGAAGGAAGAGGAGAATGTGGCCCTAGCATCAAAGGGTCCCAGTTAGGGATAGGGGGAGAAGAAGAAAAAGGACCTATCGAAGGTCAAGTACTTCAGGTGTGGCAATTTTGGCCACTACAATACCTAGTGTCCTTTCAGGAAGAAGGATAAATAGGACCAGGCAGCAACGTCCACAGAGATAGATAGTTGTCCTCCATGCTATAGGAAGATTTTGTTACGTTTGTAGCTATATCTCTAGGATTGAGGTGGGGCGATATGGAGTTATAATCCTAAGCTGTGCAGAGGATGGGAAGGGTGCATTGAGGTGTCCTCCTCATGGATCATTACCTTACCACAAGGGACCATAGTATTTAGTAGCAGGATGGATCAGTGTCAATTGATGCAGTAATATTTCAGAGTGATAGTTGTAGTCAGGTACTGAGGAGCGTAGTGCAGTGTTGACATCTGAGCAGGAGGCTCAGTAGCAGAGTTAGTAGTAGCCTAGATTCCCAGTGGACAGTGCATAAGCTAGTAGTAGTCAGATGCTTAGGAGGCAAATGTAACATGAAACAGTTGATTCAATATTTTGGATGCTTTTCTGTTGCAGTTGCAGCAGCAATAGTTGAGAGGGAGTTATAGTGCAAATGCAGAGTTGGCAGCAGTATAGTTGTGTCAGCAGTAGCAAAGATGCAACGTCAGAGTTACGCAGTGGTTGGTGGGAAGTGGCAGTTAGTCGCAGTGGCTAGACATCAACAATGTGACAAAGGGTGATACAGAGATAGGGTGTGTAGTAGTGGTGCAGCACTAGAACACCTTCCTCGCTACGAGGGAGTGTTAGTTTTTATAGCATCAGAGGCGTGCTAGCCTCGAAACTTCATGTAGAGGCTAAAACACAAGAGTTCTCCATAACCCATAAATCATTTCTGGAAATTCCACCTAGAAGTGTCTCAATTAGATTATTAGCCTATTTTTAAATATTTCCTAAGTTTAAACTTAGGAAAAGGGGTTAATTAATTAATATTATTTGAGAAAGGTGTGAATCATCTAGAAACTCACATGGATCGATCCAGATATAATCTCAGCCATCGATTATGTTTTAATCCTGGTCATTGGAGTCCCAACTGGAGATTATAAGAGGTTGATGGGTAGATGGAGAACACACACTTGAAATCAATTTCCTTGAGCAGATCGACTTTCCAGAGAGAAGCCGTAGTTTTTGGAAGAGTTCGAGCTAGAGAAGGGAAGCAGAGACAAGAGGGGCAGAGATAGTGAGTCCGGAGGAATTTTTCCAGTTCCGGAGAGTTAGAAAGAGGAGGTTGAAATTTCTCCAGGAGGTCGCGGAGAGGCAGCGCAGAGCCTCAAAAGGGCAATTCAATCCATTTGAAGAGGAGCTTGCTTTCAGTTCCAGAGGCTGCGAAAGTTCTCCAGAGGGCCAAAGAGAGTTTCTTAGTCAACATCTGGTAGGACAACTAGATTGGAAACTACTTCAGGTAGACCATTAGAGGGATTGTGCTAGGGTGATGCATGGCTTGCGCAAAGCTGGTTGGACAACTAGCTTTTCAAAAGCAGTCAAGTGCCAGAATTGCTCGGAGAGAGGGCAATTTCCCTCGAATAATTTTTGCCAATATTTCTCTTGGATAGATTCACTAGTTTGGCGATATTTATTGTACTTAGAATTTTTTCAATGTTGCTTAATAATAAAAACCCTCCACTGTTGCACTGGTTTTCTCAAGTTGGGTTTTTCTAGGGACTTTTGTCCGAAAACAACTGTGTCAAATTTATTGTGTGTGCCAGTGTTTTCTCAGTTTCCAGTTTATCTTCTGCATAATTTAATTTGGTGAAAATTGTAGTTGTGAATTATTCGTTGTTTGTGTGGGAGAATAAATTGTTAATTAATTTACAATTAGAAGAATAATTTCCAGTTGTTGCAATAGTTGAAATTTTCACAGAAATCCACCAAGCGTTCAAAGGAAGTTTAAGGTATTGTAACAGTCTCCAAATATGAAGAAAATCAGTATTGTACACCAACTCCCAAATTTGATGAAGATAATTATTGGATATGGGAATCTAAAATGGTAATCCTTCTTAAAGTTCATGATGTATGGAAATTTGTTGTTTATGCAAACACATCTACTGACGAAGCTAAAAGGTACAATACGAAAGCCATGAATTTTCATTTTTAATGTTCTGCCAGATCCCGTAAAAGCAAAAGCCACATCGTTGGATATCGAGATGTTGGATATCCACATCATTTGATTCTCCTCAGAAAAATGTTTTTGTTGGTATGTGGCACACTCCAAGAGGCTTCCTGGTTTGAGAGATATTCACATTAAAGTTGATAACCCTAGTTGGTGGGCTTGAACCACATATGAGTGTGACTTGGCTTATTTTCATTGTTTTTGGGAATCCAAAATCAGGTTTATGGGTTCCTTGGTCATGTCTCATGGTAAAATCATTCTAGGAAGGGCATCCAACATAAAAAACCCCTTACCTAAGCCTAATTCCTCATTATAAAGGGTACGTGGGCTTTGCTTAGGGCCTAAGTTGACATATAATAATGCTAATTAATAAGTCATAACAAGTAATAACTTTAGAGACCCTAAATACCACCTACAACACACACCTAAGTGTGAAAATTTCTAAGAAATTTCTATTGTAACAACAGGAATTAATTCTTCTAACTGTAAAATTAATTATGTTGTTTATTGCTACAACAACAACGAATTAATCACACTGCAATCTTCACAAATAAAATACTACGGAAAATCAAAGTGTTCGAAACTAAGAAATGCTAGCACACACACATAAAAATGGCATTGTTATTTTTGGACAAAAGTCCCCGGAAAAACCCATTGTGGGAAAACAGGTTGTAACAGTTGAGGGTTTATATTATTATTTGCCGCATAAATTCTGAGTACAATAAAATGTCGCCAAAATAGTGATTCTACCCAAGAGAAACATTGACAAAAATATATTGAGGGATTTTACCCTCTCTCAGAACTATCTCGACACCTGACTGCCTCTGAAAAGCAAGTCGTCCACCTTCTATGTGCAGTCCCTGCGTCACCCCCACATAGACCCTCTCACACTCAACCTGGAACTATTGCCAATCTAGCTGTCATGCCTATTGCTGACAGGGAAAATGCTTCTCCGACCCTCTGGAAATGAAAACAACCTTCCCTTCAACCATATTGAACTACTTTGTTGAAGCAATTGCGCAGTACTTGGGTTTTTTCCTCGAGAAAATTTTAGCCTCCTCATTTTGACTCTCTGGAACTGGAAGCCTTCCTCCAGATCACTGCTAACCTCTCCTGCCACCTGCTACTCACCCATTGGCTCGACCTCCATTGTTGAATCACTCCTGCTACTGGGAATTCGACCTGCCTAGGCAACTGGGTACATGCACTGGTGTGTCCTCCATCTACCCATTGACTTCTTCTTATAATCTCCAGCTGGGACTCCAACGACCACGATTAAAACTTAATTGATGGTTGAGATCATCTCCAAGTCGAGCCATGTGAGCTTCTAGATGATTTACATCTTTCTCAATTAATTCCTATCAATTAACCATTTTTCCTAAGTTAGACTTGGGAAATTTTTAATTATGGTCAATTAATTTAATCGAGCCATCTCTAGGTGGAATTCCAGAAATGATTTATGGGTTTTGGAGAAATCCTATGTTTTAGCCTCTCCACAAAATCTCGAGGCTAGAACACCATCCAATGTTACAAAAAATAACATTGCCTCTTAGCAAGGAAGGTGCTCTAGTGCTGCACTGCTACAACACCCTGTCCCTGCATCATCCTCCCATATACTCTGTTGATGTCTAACAAAAACTTTGTTGGAAATGACTGCACTGCTCCCTTAGTCACAGTGTTGCTCCCTCAGTCACTACATTGTTCCCTTAGTCACTACGTTGTTCCCTCAGCCACTGTCCATCAACCATTGCGCTAACTCTGATTCATCTACTACTCACTGTAGCTGAACCATGCTAGATCCAGAATCTTGTGAAAATTGCTAGATCCAGAATCCTACTACAACCAACTGAAGTTACTTCATCTACTTGTAAATTACATTAAAAAGTTATATACTGATTTCATCTATAAACATTGAAGTAATTACTGCTACAGCCTTCACTTAATTAATTAATTATGCCGAAACAAGAAACTAAGCAAAAGAAAAACATCACACAGGACACCGTTGTTTTTGGACAAATGTCCCTGGAAAAACAAAATATGGGAAAACCAGTGTAGCAGATCCGAGGGTTTTATTATTAAGCAACATTTATTTCTTTATACAATCTTTGGATGCCTTGCTGCCTATCTAGCACAGAGAATATCATTCGATAGAGAAAAATAGTGAGATTACCTCACTCGGCAAGTCCCGACTGATCCAATAGCTGAAATGGCGAACCCCTAGCACCCTCTGCGCTGCCTTTGCACAGAAATTACGTGGGCCTGCATGGGGAACTCTGGAGGACTGCGTCACCTCCTTTGCTATATTGATCTTCTCTCAAGAAACTCGATTCCAGCGCTTCTGGCTCAGAATCTCGATCTCACAGCAAAATCTTGGACTACTGCTCAGGAAGATTGTGTTGCCTCTACATGTGGCCTTCGTGGCCCTACGTCACCCTCTATGGGAACTGCGTTGCCTCCTCTACGTCTTTCTCTGCCTCCCTATTGAGTATTCTTGGCTCAGAGAAGATCCTCCAACCAAAACTGTCTCTACCCCTCAACTGCGTGAGAATCTCTCGATCAAAGTTTTCCTCCGAGCACTGCTCACTTCAGAAAATTTGATCTCTTGATCTCGGTGTATTTTTCCAAATGACTCTCAAGCATTCTTTATAGTCTTCTCCTTGAGACTTAAATGGCTGATATTATATCTCCAATCAACAGCTAAGATTACATTTTGACTTGATCTGCTTTTTCTAGAACATTCACACCCATGTTCTATTAATTCACTGTAATTATTTTATTTTTCGAAGTTTTGACTTAGGGTCAATTTAAAATAATTAATTTTCTTCATAAAATACAATCCGAGTGGAATTTCCCCAAACAATTTTTGGGTTATCTCGAATACATGTGTCTAAGCCTCTCCACAAAGTTTGAGACTTAGAGCACATCTGATGCTACCCCAAATCAACACATTTGTGCTGCCGCTGACACTGCACTGTACAACCTATACTGCTGCAAACTTTGCATTTGCACTGCAACTCAACTCGCTCTCACCTGTTGTTGTTGCTACTGCAACTGAGAAACATTCAAAATACTGAATCATTTTTGTCTCTGTGCTGCGATTGTCTCTTGAGCATATGACTGCTACTAGCCTTTGCACTGTCCACTGAGAAATTTGCGCCATTGTTGATTTTGCTATTGAGCCTCCTGCTCTACTATCAACACTTCTTTGTGCTCCTCAATATCTGACTGCTACTAGTCTGCAACTGTCACTTTGAAACTAACTGTACCAACTGACATTAATCCTCCTGCTACTAAATACTGTGGGCCCCTGTAGCAAGGTAATGATCCATGAGGAAACACCAACCAATGCACAACTCTGGGACTAAAGCTTCATATTTCCCCACCTCACTCATGGAGGTATAGCTGCATACATGGCGAAATCTTCCTCCAGCCTGGAGGACAACTTGTCTATCTCTGAGGATGTTGTCCCCTGATCTTGCTTGTCCTTCTTTCTTTGAGGACACTGAGTACTTTAGTGGTCAAACTCGCCACACTTGAAGCACTTGACCTTAGATAGATCATTCTTTTTCTTTCCCCCCCCCTGCAAACCTTGTCCCTGGTTGGGACTCTTTGATGCAAGGGCCACATTATCTTTATCCTCCGCACCTTTTGATCCCTTGCTACTACTGCCGTTGATGGAGGTCTTCACTAGTGCTTGCCTCATCTCCTCCTGCTGCAGGTCTGACCATATCATGCCCCATCTTGGTAATGTATCTTGTCCCAGAATACCTTGGACGAATATTTCCCAATCCTTGGAGACATTGTTCAGGACCAAATGAACAAGCTCTGTATCTTAAGGTGCTTCTCCTACAACTGCAATTTGATATAGGATTTCTAGAATTCTAGTGAGAAACAGATCAATGCCTTCACCCTTGTAAATCCTGATGTTCCTCAACTTCTCTTTTAAGAACATCTTCCGCTACTCGGAAGGATTCTGGTATAGCCCTACGAGAGCATCCCACATCTCCTTCGTCATATTCTTTGGCCAATATATGCGAGACTATGTGGTCTCAGACTCCATCCAGGATCATTCACTTCGTCTTGGTCGTCTCCTTCTTGAATTATTTCAGTTGATCTGCATCAATAGGTTTTGCCACAACGTTCTCTGCATAGGTCTTCAGACCATGCTCATCAAGGAGAAAAGAAATATTGGCCTTCCAAATGACATAGTTGGAGGCACCGTCCAATCTGTCTTGATTTCTAAGCCCAACTATGGACATCTATGAAAAATCTCAAAACTAGAATCTCCTCTTGTTTCCCTGCTCAACTGCATGTTCTAAAACCTGCACTCCCTCCTGGAATGCACAGAACTGCTCTCTCTATCTCGCTTGCCTTTAGCTTCTCTTTGAACTACTCGCTCAACCTTTCCAAATGTCCTTTTCCGAAAAACTGGCACGCAAACTGTAACCCTAACAACTCGAACTGGCTAGTCAGACAAACTCGCACAACCTTTTGCAACTGGAAAATTATGGAACTCCTCCAGAAAACTGGAACTGGAAACCTCCTAGGAAAAACTGGAAATTCCTTCCTCTATGTATGTACTTTCTCTTCCACCCAACACGAATTATGCTCTAGCAAACTGCTGCAAAAACCTTCTGCTCCCAGACAAGAAGTCTGCTCAACGAAAGTATTGAGTTGTTGTTGCTCCCTCTGCCTACTAGAATCACTATTCTAAACAAGTCAATATTTCCTGCAATCGCAACTGGAAAATCAAACCCTTTCTTGTTGAAAAATGTAACCAGGTTTGGTCTTTATAATTACTTGTAATTATGATTTTATGTATTTGATGTAAAGAAAAGAAAAATCATTTTTGTAATGCTTTTCTCATGGGTTTCATGAGAAAGGAATTTTTTTTTAGTTAATGTTAGGGCCCTATATTACTAGTGTAGTCCCTTATTATTGTTAGTGTAACCCCCTTATTGTTATTGGTGTACCCCTGTAGTCCCCATATTGTTATTATTGTGTCCATACATTATTATTGTTAGGTCGGTTAGGATTATATTGTGACCTTGTAATATCCCGAATAGAAATAGACAGCAATATAAAGCCACATAAACAAGCATTTACACCAAATAGAGAGGCATCACATAAACAATGCAAATATGGAGAAACACTGAGCATTTTATTATGTAACTGAAAGATACAATGAGTACAAAGGTGATTAGAATGATGGCACCTTGGCTTGCACAAGGCAAGCTGGAAATACTCTCAGAAATGCTCAAAGAATGGCTGCTCTGTCAAGGACGACGTAATCTCCAACGCTGTTGCTGCTATTGCCAGACTGCTGCTACTGCTGGAATGGGATGGCTCTTTGGGGCTGTTCCCCTACTCCGAAAAATATGAAACTCTGGGGATGAGCTCTCCTTCAAATACCCAGAAAAGCCCAGAAAGGAATTCCGGAATGGATGACCCCGGAATTTGACCTCCCTTAAGGAATAACGCTATCCTAGTGAAACACGTTGGCCCTGAATGATCCTCTGCAAATAAGGGCCTCCTCCTGTACCAAAATGACGAAATAGTGAAGGGATGATCCCTTCACACTATCTCGAGCTGAATCCCTTGATAAATCCTCACTCCCGGAATTGCCTCTACCACAAACTGCGTGGTCTCTCCCAGAGACTGCACTGCCCAAGAAAATGCGTAATTCCTGGCTGAAGATGCTATGGCTTCCTCCTGCAAAACAATGGATAGAACTCCTCACCCGAGCAGGCACTCGAAGTACCCCGGGGCTGAGGTTGGGATCTCCGCTCGGAGACAACCGGTGTGCTAAACAACACTTGCAGACTTCGCTCAACAGAAAAAGCGTGCTCAATGTCAAAAGACAGAAATCATAGATGCATAATAGAATGAGAATGAGGAGCCTCTTCCCCTTTTTATGCTTTGAGAGCCTTGCTCTCACCCGGGCCCCACCAAACTGCGTTGTCCCTCTTGGCCCACGCTGTCCCTCTCTTACTGCGTTGTCATGGGCCCACGCTGCCACTTCCCTCACGCTGCCACTTCGTCATCCTGGGCCCCACGCTGCCAAATAATTATATGCTCAAGTGACTTTAGGGAATGTTTGTTTCCTAAGTGTAGGTTGTGTGTCTCATCACCCACTTTATTAACTGAATTAACTTTAGAAAAGAAAAACTAGCCAAAATTAATATTACCAATTAGCTGCTGCTAATCGAGAATATTACAGGCCCCATGGACTCCTATATATAGAAAGGAGGTTTTGTCATTTGTGTCATCCAAGAATTGTTCATTTATGTAATGTAAAGGAGGTTTCCCCCTCGAAGTGTTTGATTTCTAAGGCGTTGATCTCTCTTTTCTTCTATTTTGGGAGCTGATTTCATAACATTTGGTATCAGAGCTTTGGATTTTAGGGTTTCGCTGCTTCAAACAGGTCATCGTGGAATTTTCCCTATAACTTTCTTTCTACAAAGATTCAGAAGCTAAAAACAACCCATTTGCGCCGATATCTAAAGGAACTTCATGGAAAAAATTTCAGATCTTGGTTCGCAATATTTTCAGAGATATGATCTGTGGAAGTTAGGGTTTTTGTAGGCTTTCGAATTTCATCTCAAAGAGGTGACCTTGGGAAAATCGTCATAACTCTCTCTCTGAGCATTGGATTGAAATTCTTTAGAAAGTCGTTGAAAGTAAACGGACTATAGTTTCCTGTATATCAATTTTAGAGCCGAAGGAGGAAACAGTGACACGTGGCATGCCATACAAGTTCGCTCTACTAAACCACTCCATAATTAGGTCATTGTGGGAGATTGGGCATAACTTTGTCTTGAAGAATCCAAATCAGGTCTGACCTGTGGCATTGGAAAGAAGATTCAGAGGGCTACTAAAGGACTGAAGATAACATCTTGGGGATCTGAAATTATAGAGATACATCAGTTTCAATATCGAGCTCCTAAAAAGAAAGAAAAAGGTGTGTATTTTTTTAAAAAATTGCATAAGTCTTGTTTGAAAAATCAATTTGAAGTGATTCCAAGGGCATATTGAAGCATATATATCAGTATTGGGTTCTAAAATGCCTCCTAAAAAGAATTCAACACCCATTAAGCCCTCAGAAGGCTCTACTATGACTCATGAAGAGGAAAAAGTGCAACATGATATATCAAAATTACAAGACCAAGTGCAACAAATTTCACTCTCACAAAAAGTAACAAAAAATGAAATGGATGGTTTGAAGAAAGGCATGGAAGCTAAGATGGATGGTTTGAAGAAAGGCGTGGAATCTAAGATGGATGGTTTGAAGAATGGCATGGAAGCTAAGATGGATGGTATAGAAAGCAACATGGATGGTTTGAAGAAAGGCGTGGAAGCTAAGATGGATGGTTTGAAGAATGGCATGGAAGATAAGATAGAAGGCAACATGGAATATTTGAAGAAATACATGGAAGGTTTGAAGGAAGGGTTGGCAAAGTTGCTACAAGAAAAGCTTCCTAATGGCGAAAATGTAGTAGTGGAAACTCATGATGAGAACAAAAGAAATGTTAATCATGATTTTATAGACTCTAATGTTGGATTTAAGACCAACCATATTCCAAAGATAGATATGAGGAAGTTTGATGGCAAGGATCCAATAACTTGGATACTACAAATGGAGCAATACTTTGAGCTCCATAATACGCAAAACACACAAAAGGTATGCATTGAAACTTTATATTTAAAACAAAATTAGTTTGTATGGTATCGGTGGCGTTGTTCTCCTAAACCACTGGTCACTTGGTCAATTTTTATGGAGGAAATGATAACACATTATGAGGATACAAAAAGCAACACCTTCTTTAGCCAATTGATAAATCTCAAACAAAAGGGTTCAATGATGGAGCATATTGAGGACTTCCAAAAATTGAATATAAGGGTAAATAATATTCCAAAGAAAAGCTTTCAGGTTGGCAAGAAAAATTGAAAGAAAAATTATGGCGACAAGGAAGCCTACCACTCAAACTCACAACTATAAAGATGGAAGTGTTGCTACTCCTAGACTTCCACAACTTACAAGGTTGACACCACAACGGTTGGAAGAAATAAGAGAAAACACTAATGGTCATAAGTGTGCTGAAAAGAAATTATTTTACATAGATTGTGAAGAGGAGGAAGAAAAGGAACAAGAAACTTCAAAAGAAGAGGATATACACCAGGAACCAACCCTAGAAGAAGAAGAAATTAATCCGACCATATCCTTGTAATGCATTGGCAGGAATTACCACTCCTCAAAATCTCAAGATAGAAGGACATATCAAGAAGAAAAATGTAATAGTGCTTATTGATTCGGGTAGTACCCATAATTTCATTCATTGTAAGGTAGCCAAGGAATTGAATTGCTTCCTATACCCAACTCCATAGTGTCAAGTGATGGTGGCAAATGGAGGAACTATAAATTGATTTGGAAAGTGCCATAATATCAAGCTAACCATGGGGGAATATGTATTGAATAGTCCAATGCTTTCCATTGCAATGGGTGGTGTTGATGTTGTACTAGGAGTACAATGGTTACAATCTTTGGGGACGATAGCTTTTAATTTTCAAGAACTTTTCTTGAAATTTTTTCGGAAGGAAAGGAAGTTGAATTACAGGGTATCAGAGGGAAGCCGAGAAAGATAATAAGCTCTAATGTCATGAGAAAGCTTATGAAGAAAGAACAACGAGGCTTCATTGTTATGAAACCAGCTCCAAAAATAGAAGAAAAGAGATATCAACGCCTTAGAAATAAGCAATTTCGAGGGGGCAATTGCCAATACATTACATGAATGAAAAATTCTTAGATGATACAAATTACAAAACCTCCTTTCTATATATAGGAGTCCATGGGGCCACAATGTAATCCTAGTGGGGCCACAATGTAATCCTAGCCGACCTAACAATAATAATTTAAGGGCACAATAATAACAATATGGGGGTTACAGGTGTACAATAATAACAATAAGGGGGTTACAATAACAACAATAAGGGACTATACTAGTAATATAGGGACCTAACATTCATTGCAAAATTATGCTCACTAGAAGTTCCAACATCAAAATCATCTATTTCTCCAAATCTCCAAAATGTCTTGAACAATCATTCCAAGGTGTTTGAAACTCCCAAAGGACCCCCACCTATTCATGATCATGATCGTGCTATTCATTTGATTCCAGGAAGTGTTCATCCAAACATTAGGCCTTACAGATATCCTTATGTCCAAAAGAGCGAAATTGAACATATGATTGCAGAAATGCTAGAGGCTGGTATAATTCAACATAGTCAAAGTTCTTTCTTTGCTCCAATAGTATTGGTGCACAAGAAGGATGGATCATGGCGCATGTGTCTGAATTATAGGGAGCTCAATAAGTTCACTATTAAAGATAAATTTCTCATTCCTGTGATTGATGAATTATTGGATGAATTACATGGAGCAATTTATTTCACCAAGTTGGATCTCCATTCAGGATATCATCAAATTAGAATGAAGACCTAACAATAAGGGACTATACTAGTAATATAGGGACCTAACATTCATTGCACAATTATGCTCACTAGAAGTTCCAACTTCAAAATCATCTATTTCTCCAGATCTCCAAAATGTCTTGGACAATCATTCCAAGGTGTTTGAAACTCCCAAAGGACTCCCACCTATTCATGATCATGATCGTGCTGTTCATTTGATTCCAGGAAGTGTTCATCCAAACATTAGGCCTTACAGATATCCTTGTGTCCAAAAGAGAGAAATTGAACATATGATTGAAGAAATGCTAGAGGCTGGTATAATTCAACCTAGTCAAAGTTCTTTCTCTGCTCCAGTAGTATTGGTGCACAAGAAGGATGGATCATGGTGCATGTGTCTGAATTATAGGGAGCTCAATAAGCTCACTATTAAAGATAAATTTCTCATTCCTGTGATCGATGAATTATTGGATGAATTAAATGGAGCAATTTATTTCACCAAGTTGGATCTCCGTTCAGGATATCATCAAATTAGAATGAAGACTGAAGACATTCCGAAAACAACATTTCGAACTCATGAGGATCATTATGAATTTTTTGTCATGCTTTTTGGCCTTACGAATCCACCTTCTACATTTCAAGGGTTGATGAATTTCATTTTCAAACCCTTCCTTAGAAAATTTATGTTAGTATTTTTTGATGATATACTAATCTACAGCAGGTCTTGGAAGGATCATGTTCAACATGTTGACAAGGTGCTCAAACTATTGGAGGAGAAACAATTATATGCAAAAAACCTCCAAATGTTTCTTTGGAGTACAAGAGGTGGAATATCTGGTCATATTGTATCTCAGGAGGGTGTTAAGGTAGACCCTAACAAAATTAAAGCCATTAAGCAATGGAAAGTCCCGACAACCATAAAGCAGTTGCGAGGATTTCTCGGGTTAACAGGGTATTATTGCAAGTTTGTTAAGAATTATGGGAGAATAGAAACACCTCTAACAACATTATTGAAGAATGATTCACTTTCATGGACTCCTGAAGAAACTAAGGCCTTTGAACATCTTAAAGAGGCAATGTGTCAAGCACCAATCTTAGCTACACCAGAATTCACAAAGACCTTTATTGTGGAATGTGATGCCTTGGAAAATGGAATTGGTGTTGTTTTAATCCAAGAAGGAAGACCCATTGCTTTTGAAAGCCGTCCAATCAAAGGAGAGTATTTACAGAAAGCTATTTATGAGAAGGAAATGTTGGCAATACTACATGCACTAAAGAAATGACAACCTTACGTAATGGGAAGACACTTCAAGGTAAAACTGATCATGATAGTCTTAAATACTTCTTGGAACAAAGACCATCTTCAGAAGAGCAGCGAAAATGGGTCACAAAGATGTTGGGTTATGACTTTGAAATTATCTACAAAAAATGGAAGCTAAATGTTGTTGCAGATGCACTCTCAAGAAAGGATGAGGATGTGGAAGCATTGCTTTGTGCCATTTCTATTATCCAACCAGATTGGATAACCGAAGCAAGGGAGGAATGGAAGAATGGAGAAGAAGTATGGACACTCATTCAAAATTTACAGCAAGATCCCAGTACATCTGATACATTTAGTTGGAAAAATGATTCCTTATGGTACAAAGATCGCTTATATCTTTGTAAGAATTCCCAACTAAAACAAAAGATTCTTTTGGAATTGCACACCTGTAATATCCCGAAAGGGAAATAGACAACAATACAAGCATACGACAATATAGGAAATGCCGAAAATAGAACATAAAGCAAATACACATAAAAATGCCGGAAATGCTAAGCCATTTTATTAATCTGAGAATATAATGAGATACAATGGATGATCAGAATAAATGCACCTATCCTTGCTCAAGGCAAGTGAAGAACCCTCTCAGAAAAACAGGAAATGGCTGCTACAAGAAACTGCATCCCAGCTGCTGGAAGAAACTGCCGTAAACTGCTGCTGTTGGAATGAACTGAAGCTAGGGGTTGATCCCCTTGCCGGAATGAGCTGAAAATTGGCAGACCACCTGAACTCACCACCCTGGACAAAACCCAGAAACCATATACAAAACGGACCACCTCCGAAAATCACCCCCAGAAACCCTCCTCCTAGAAAAACGTTGTCCCTCCAAGAACTGCGCAGACACCAACTGAAATAGACTGAAATGGGGCCACAACTCCTCAGGAAACTCACCAAATGATAAACGCTGAACCTCCACACCGGAATAGGCCTGAATCTCCTGCAGAAATCTCTACCACTGAACAGCTCCAACTCAAACTGCGTCCTCCCTCCAAGCACTGCGCAGTCACCCAATGAAGCTCAGCTCCTCAACAAAACTCCCAACAAAACACCTGCAAATCTCCTGCTAAAGACTGAAGAAAAACCTTGCCCGAGCAGGCACTCGAAGTCCCCCGGGGCCAAGGGTGAGATCTCCGACCGGAGACACTCAGTCGCACTAAACAGTGCTGCAGACCGACTAAACAGCGAGCGTGCTCAAGTAGACAGAAGTCTAGCTCAATATCATCAACAATATCAATAATGCCCAAATGAGATAGCTCTCCCTCTTTTTATAACGCTGGCCCTCCTCAAAACCCTACATGGTCCCTCTCTCTCCCACGTGCTCCTCATGGGCCTGCGCAGAAGCTTCTAGAGGCTACGTGAGCCTCCTCTCATACGTGGTGTGGACCCCCAAGGCTCCCCTTAAGTTATAACGTTGCATCTACTAGGGAAACACTTTATTTTATTTAAGTGAGTTAGCCCCCCCTTTTCTCACTTTTATTTATTAATTAACTATAGGCGGCAAAACTATACAAAAATCAAATATTCCAATTAGCGATGCTAATTAGGAATATTACAGTCTCCCCCGGCAAAATGTTGCTTGTCCTCAAGCAACTGAAGTGATGGATGCTGTAAAATCTGCTCGCTCTCTCAAGTGGCATCCTCATCCGGCAAAAATTGCTTGTCCTCAAGCAACACTTGAACAAGCCTACTCTCTAGCTGATGCTCCCCATCGATACTGCAAAATGTGCCTGGGTCCCACTGAAACCTCTCTGTCTCCTGCATCACCCTGATACGAAGGGATATCTCAATGCCAGGATCCAAAACTGGCCTTTCACAGTACCAGTCAACCAATAATTCCCCCGGATCCCATCGCCACCATGGCCAATAATCGCCCAAGTCCCACGGCTCGGACCGTGCACTGCCTCTGGCTATGATTAATGCTCTTAGAGGTGAAGATCACCAATAAGCATCAATGCTCCTGGGCTCCTGCTGCGTTGTACCTGTAGCTACATATGCTACCCCTCCAACTGCATACCAACTCATCACCTCTCTCCAATCCACGTCATGACTCAATCCCATGCTGATCCTGCTCTCCTGAAATTGGGAAGGAGTCCTGAAGTAACGACAACCGGTGCCCTCCTACCGACTGGGATCTGTATCATCTACTATGTCCAAGGGCCCCTGCTCGACTGTGCTCCCTACGAGGAATACCGTACCATCTAGAGGGTACCAACTCATGATCTCCCGCCAGTCCATCCTGGAAGAAGAATCCGATGTAGCAATAACAACGGCATATGGAACACGCCTGAAGTGTTGCCGCCAACCCGTAATCAACTCCCACTGCTCTGCCCTGTCGGCCAATGAGAGCTGCCTGTAGAAGGAAACCCCTCTCTCTATAATGGGCCAAAGTGGGCAAGATATGCTGCAAGCTCCATCGATGTACTCCTGGAGAGTACTACTCACTAAAAGTACTGCAGCTCGACCGACTGTATGTACATCTATGTGTACCTCATCGATGTGTCGGCCAAAAGATGAATGCTCCACCATATCCAACAGCTCCTGCTGTCTAATAGCCCCCTGCATAACAATCCCATCACCCTCCAACATCTCTAGGGGATATGGATCTGCAACTGCCGTCACTGTACTCAGTGTCAATGCATCTGACTGCTTCTCCTCAATGGCTGACCCCGCAGTTAGCCGCATATCCATCACCGACTCAATGTGAGCCTCCATCTGGCTCTCCCTCAAAGGACCATCATGCATGATGTGCATAGCATCCTCCTCTACTGACTCAGGCTCCATCACATATAGCTCCAACTGGATCGTCACAAGTGTCTCATCGCCTAGGGCATCTCCCATAGAGTCCCCTGACTGCTCACCCTGTATACTGGAATGCAGCTCTGGTCTACTGTCTCCATCTCTGTGTGACTACTCTCGCTCCCCAGAAGCGACCTCAACTGATCCTATGGACTCATATGAAGAAGAGTCCTCACTCTGGCATACAGGAGAAAGGCCCTCCTGTTCTACCTCCACCACCTCATTTGCAGTGAATATGCCATCCACCCTCTTGATGAAGTGTCGATACAATGTCTGGAGTCTAGACGCATGCTGGAATGCTATTTCTACGGAACCCAGTATCCTCTGCTCATGCATGATCTCAACATGCACTGAGGGAAGAATGATGCATGTCTCCCTCATGACCCGCTCCCCAAGCATAGGCTCAGCAATGACTAATGTGCCACCACTGCAGAGGATTATCTCATCCCCTAAACTGTGGCTGTCAACTAGCGTACTGACCCAGTGCCACTGCTGAGAAGTCTCTCGCCTAGTGTGTTGAGGGCCATCCAAATATCTTGGGTGTGCCTCACGGACCCTGCTGCTCATGCCCAAAGTGCCCGAGGACAACAACAAAATCAGTTGTGCCCATGAGTGATGTAGAAGAGTGTCGGATGTGTGAGTCCCCACAGATACCATCAAGTATCGCTCCTCTGTCTCCTCATCGATCCTGGGTGAAATACCCCCAAAGGTAAGCCCAGTGTCCCTGTCTGTGAGTCTCCCTGGATGTAATACTCTAAGACCCTGCTGTGCCGCGCCGTACGCCCTCGCAAGCCACCGGTCATCCATGTACTCCTCAACATGCCACTGCACACTAAGGCATACCCCTGAATACTGTTGGATACCCCATGCTACTGCTGTACCACCCTGTACCGTCTTGTGCCCTGACTGTGTCCAGGAATCTGTCACTCCCCGCGTGCTCTCAATGTGATGTAGGGCACTCCTACTCCACAATGCAGTCCCACACACTACGGTACACCACCATGTAGCTCCATGTCTACCAGTAGTCGACTGATCACTGCTAGAGGCTCCCACACATCCATGGATGTGATGTCCTAGAGTTGTGCCTCTACATATCGGACTACCACCAATCGGTATTGTCATGTCCACCGTCGCATCACTATACCCGTTGACAAATGGATCATCACTGCAAATCCTCCTCGAGGGGTCCGAGAAGTGAATCTCCCTATGGGTCAGTAGTGTTACCACCACTGCTCGGCTCTGCTGCGTCCTCTGTGCCCCACACAAAGGTGAAGAATCCTTGGCCCCATACAAGGTGCCATCTGGTGGCCTGCCAATGCCACCTCCTCCAACAAGCTCTTGCCAAGGTGTGCTGACCACCCCGTGATCCCGTGTATGAATGTCATGCCAAGACAACCTAGGGAGTCTGCCCATAAACTGGTTGGCCACTGGAGCTGACCGAAACTGCACATGCTCTACTACTAGGCCAATTGTACTCTCCAAGACATAGTCAGCCGACCTGCCTGGGAAACGATAGGTGATCCCACCTGGATCCCAATGCCAATCTGGGGTTCCTGTATTCCCCATGCATAGAAAATCCTGCTGAGCTACACTCGGATCCTTCACTATCTCCATAGCCCGCTCCACCGAGTACCAACTCAAAATCTCTCGCCATCCAACCTCAACATGTGGATGCTGTACCCTGTGCAACTCTGATCGTCTCATACCGCTATCCAAGTCAACATATGAGATCTGACTAGGTGGCTCTGCCTCTCTCTCTCCAACAGGAAGAGATGACCCAACAACACTGCTAGTCCCATCCATGCATGCCTGAAGGGGAATGATCTGACGCTCCAACGTGCCCTCTGATTGTACCATCAGGGAATCTAGTTGTTCCCCAATGCGGACCAACTTGGCCGCCGACTTGGCACAAGTCACTCTCATACCCTCCAGCTCCTGGTCCTGCAACAAAATGGCCTCCCGTACTGACATGGCCTTCCCTCTCAAAACTCGAAGGTCCGTCCGAAGCCGATGATACCGCTGTCTGCGACCATCATCCAATACCTCTGTACCTGTTAGTGCCTCATCGAAGGTGGATATATCTCCTAACGCCTCACCTATCTGTCGTGTGCTGCTACCACCTGAAGTCTCGGACACGACTCCGGTCATCACCTCAATGGATGGCTCTACTGGGGTAGGCTCTACCTTCTCCACTACCACATCAATCGACACAGCCAAGGAGGTCTCCAATGAGAGTGAATCCTGTGTCACACTAGGTGTAACCTCGAACTCCTTGCAATCCTGTGATCCCTCATCCTCCAAGTGCGAGGTAACCATTTTAATGGTTTCCCTCTCCGATACTCGGTCAAGCTGGAAAGAGGTATCCAACTTGTCCACCCAAGCTTCCTTTGAGCGCCTGGATGATCCGTCAAATGTCGGTAGATGGAATCTGCCCACTGTGCGCTGCAAATCTGAACTCTGTATGCTAGAAACTCCATCCTCTCTGAGCTGACAGTAATCTTTGAAGGGCAAAATTGCTTTTAAGTCTTTCCCCATGGACTTCCATTCTCTGAAATAATCTTCAAGAGGTATACGACCATGTTGCCTCGGTACTTCAGGTAAGAATGTAGGCATTGTGATCCTCATATTTGCCATGAGCCGGCCCGGCTCACGAGAGGGGTGAGCCACAGGCTATGCTGCGATACCCTTTGTGTATAGAAAAATAGACAACAATACAAGCATACGACAATATAGGAAATGCCGAAAATAGAACATAAAGCAAATACACATAAAAATGCCGGAAATGCTAAGCCATTTTATTAATCTGAGAATATAATGAGATACAATGGATGATCAGAATAAATGCACCTATCCTTGCTCAAGGCAAGTGAAGAACCCTCTCAGAAAAACAGGAAATGGCTGCTACAAGAAACTGCATCAGTGGCCGGAAGAAAGCTATGATAGCTAGCTGCTATTTGGAATATGAGCGAAGCTAGGGGCGATCCCCTTCTTGAGGACAGACTGAAAATCGGCAGACCACCTGAACTCACCACCCCGGACAAAACCCAGAAACCATATACAAAACGGACCACCTCCGAAAATCACCCCCAGAAACCCTCCTCCTAGAAAAACGCTGTCCCTCCAGGACCAGCGCAGACACCAACTGAAATAGACTGAAATGAGGCCACAACTCCTCAGGAAACTCACCAAATGATAAACGCTGAACCTCCACACCGGAATAGGCCTGAATCTCCTGCAGAAATCTCTACCACTGAACAGCTCCAACTCAAACTGCGTCCTTCCTCCAAGGACTGCGCAGTCACCCAATGAAGCTCAGCTCCTCAGCAAACTCCCAACAAAACACCTGCAAATCTCTTGCTAAAGACTGAAGAAAAACCTTGCCCGAGCAGGCACTCGAAGTCCCCCGGGGCCAAGGGTGAGATCTTCGACTGGAGACACTCAGTCGCACTAAACAGTGCTGCAGACCTACTAAACAGCCAGCGTGCTCAAGTAGACAGAAGTCTAGCTCAATATCATCAACAATATCAATAATGCCCAAATGAGATAGCTCTCCCTCCTTTTATAACGCTGGCCCTCCTCAAAACCCTACGTGGTCCCTCTCTCTCCCACGTGCTCCTCATGGGCCTGCGCAGAAGCGTCTAGAGGCTACGTGAGCCTCCTCTCATACGTGGTGTGGACCCCCAAGGCTCCCCCTTAAGTTATAACGTTGCATCTACTAGGGAAACACTTTATTTTATTTAAGTGAGTTATCCCCCCCTTTTCTCACTTTTATTTATTAATTAACTATAGGCGGCAAAACTATACAAAAATCAAATATTCCAATTAGCGATGCTAATTAGGAATATTACAACACCTCTCCCTTAGGAGGACACTCAGTATTTATAAAAACTTACCACAAATTGAAGAAATATTTTTTTTGGGGTGGCCTTAAATCTAATATTCAAAAGTTTGTGGCGGAATGTTTGGTTTTCCAGCAAAATAAAGTTGAGACAATTAAGACCTCGGGTCTGCTACAGCCTTTATCCATTCCAAATCAACGTTGGGAGGAGGTTTCAATGGATTTTATCACAGGTTTACCTAAGTCCGAAGGAAAGAGTGTCATCATGGTGGTAGTTGATAGGCTTACCAAGTATGCACACTTTTGTGCATTATCTCATCCATTTAAAGCGAGTATAGTTGCTATTGCATTTACGGAAACAATTCAAAAGCTACATGGAAACCCAAATATTATTGTAAGCGATAGAGATCCAATTTTCACTGGAATTGGACGGAATTATTTTCTTGTTTGGGTGCTCAACTAGCTCATAGCTCATCTTATCATCCTCAATCTGATGGGAAAACTGAGATAGTGAACAAATGTTTGGAAGGATATCTTCGTTGCTTTGTATCTAATAAACGAACACAATGGGTCAATTGGTTACCTCTGGCTGAATGGTGGTATAACACTTCCTTCCACACTACAGCAAAAATGACCCCATTCATGGCACTTTATGGATATCATCTGCCGTCCATCACATCATCTTTAAGAGAAAATTCTAAGGTTCAAGCAGTGGAAGATCACATCGAGCATCAACAACAAGTTCTCCAACTCTTAAAGGATAACCTAAATTTGGCACAGAATCGAATGGAACAATAGGTAGATCAACATTGCAGTGAGAGAAGTTTTGATGTAGGCGACTGAGTATTTTTATGGCTACAACCATACAAACAAATGTCCCTCAAACAAGCTAAGAAGGATAATAAATTATCGCCAAAGTACTATGGTCCTTACAAGGTGTTGCAAAAGATTGGTACTATGGCATACAAATTGGAACTTCCTGCATCTTCCCGAGTGCACCCAGTTTTCCATGTTTCATGCTTAAAGAAGGTTATAGGTGACAAACTTCCAGTTCAAACAATATTGCCAGAACTTGATGAGGAAGGAAAAATCATATTGGAACTTGAAGCAGTCTCGGAAACAAGAACTCGACAACTACGAAATCGATCAATTTCAGAGTATTTCATCAAGTGGAAGAACTTACCCACTAAAGATTCCACATGGGAGGATGAGAATTTTATATAGAAGCATCCAAAACTACTCAAGCGTTGAGGACAACACATTTTTGAAGGAGAGGGGCATGTTAGGGCCCTATATTACTAGTGTAGTCCCTTATTGTTGTTAGTGTAGCCCCCTTATTGTTATTGTTGTACCCCTGTAGTCCTCATATTGTTATTATTGTGCCCTTGCATTATTATTGTCAGGTCGTCTAGGATTATATTGTGACCCCATGGACTCATATATATAGAAAGGAGGTTTTTTCATTTGTGTCATCCAAGAATTGTTCATTTATCTAATGTAAAGGAGGTTTCCCCCTCAAAGTGGTTGATTTCTAAGGCGTTGATTTCTCTTTTCTTCTATTTTGGGATATGGTTTCATAAGAGTTAAGGCTCCCATTGTGAGCCTTTAGGGTTAGTCATCAAGTCATAAAGTTCATTGCGTCAATGCCAAAGTTTGAAGACCCTTATTAGGCATGTTACATATGTAAATGAGTCATTAAGAAACCCTCCAAGACCAAGCTCAAACACCTACTTCAAGTCGGGCTAAAGATGTCTCTAGAAGGACTTGTCGGCCTAAATCACTGTCAAGTCACCTTATGTGCATGGTCAAACCACTATAAATAAGTAACTCGGCCTCCATTTGAGCAAAAAAAATTTGGTCATGGTCTGAAGTAAGAAAGAAGTGCGAGAAGCTTAAGAAGGAAGGCTCATAACCAAGCAAAGAAGAAGGGAAGCTATACGAATTATTTCAGATATTCGTTAGGGCTATTACTTGTCTCACGTGCGAAGAAAGAAGGCAACATATGTTGTAGAAGAAGACGAGAAGATTATTGGAAGAGTCGAGGCTAGTTAGGTCATTTGAGAAGCCGAATCAAAGGAGAAGTCATCGATCCGAAGTATATAAGAAAGTCTCCCCTCCAAGCGAAGTGGTAACAAGGTGCAAAAGTTTGTCATCATACATCACACGTGCTGGAACTAGGGTTTTTGAAGAGGCCGAGGATTGCAGGTCTAATCCAAGAAGCCGAGATCTGAAGAATAGTCGAGAAGGAAGGAGAAGCAAGTAGTTTGACTATTGAAGAAAAGGTTAAACTAAGAGGTCTTGTGAATTGGTCTTGGAGAGGTCAATAGGTCAAGGGTCTTGGTCTTGGTATTCGACAATTGAAGTTTCTATAAGAAGAATAATTCGTTTGGGTTTTCCTCTCAAGTGGGAGAGGTTTTGGCCCTGGTTGATCGTCTACATTCTGTGTCTCTTGTCTCTTTATTATTTATGCATTGGTAGTTGTTTGATGAGGAAGAACACTATAATAATCTAAGAAAAGAGAAGATCCTAATATAAAGAAGTAAAAAACATTGACAAACAGTTATTAAAGAAGAGAAATCACGTAATTGCTATGCCCTAGATTTCTCAACATGGTATCAGAGCTAAGGTGACAAATCTCAAGGAAGGGCATCTTATCAAGAGACACTAAAGTGTTTAAGAAGGATATCAAAGAAAATATAGAAGATCATCAGCAAAGTCAAGATCTACAAGTGCCAAAAACCTAGATCAAGGAAGAAATCTACACCAGAAGAAGTCTTGGGATCATCGCTCAAGTCATCGTGAAGAAAAAGGGAAGACAAAGACCCTACATCTAGTCTAGTTGAAGAGATCTACAAATCAAATTAACTTGAAGTCTATTCATCCAAGAGAAGCGCTTCAAGATCAAAGATCACATCATCATCTTGTAGAAAGTCAAAACCCTAGTTCAATCAAAGAAGCATTCCTGGGATCCGCACTCAATCATCGCCTCAAAGAAGGAAACCTCAAAGATTTTGAGTTGAAGTATCTTGAAGACTACTCATCCAAATAGCTAGATCAAAAGCATTGTCATCATCAAATATATTAAGGCAATCTCCCTCTCTTTGAAGCAAAGGATTTCATCTCAAAATAAAATCCTTATCCTTGAAGAATATCGTCCAAGAAGCATTAAGACATCATCAAGAAGTCATCAACAAAGAGATCAAGTTGAAGAATTTATCTTCACTTGACAAGTAAGTATCTGTATTCTTATAAATGTAGTAAAATGACTTCATTTTGCAAGGATATCAACAAGTTGGTTGGGTTCTCGAACTTCCTTGCATGGAAAAGGAGGATAGACTTAGTCCTCAAGAAAAATGAAGTTATTGATCATGTCAATGGAAAAGTCTCCAAAGTATCTGAAGGGAAAGCTCTATCTTAATATATGAAAAAGGATCTAAGGGATCAAAGGATACTTATAAAATCCATCAAGGATTCCCCCATCCCATATGTAGCAGAGTTGGAGACAGCGAAAGGGATATATGATAAGCTAGCAAAATTATTCTCTGAAAGCATGACAGGAAAAATCATATCGCTAAGATTTGATCTATGCAAATTGAAAGCATCAAAGGATGAAGGGATAACTACATGTCTCAGAAAAGCATCTCATATAAGGGATCAACTTCAAGATCTGGAGAGATGATATCCGATAAAGAAATGATTACCATTGTTCTAAATTCCAGTGTGGAAAAAGTCGGCAAAAAGTCCCGACTTTTTGAAAAAATCCCGAATTTTTCCGTGAGCCGACTTTATCGGCCGACTTTTTCATCTTTGAAAAAGTCCCGATTTTATCCTCGAAGTCCCGACTTTTTGCCGACTTTTTCCAAAAAATCTTGAGTGAGGTAGTTTCTTTAATAATTTTTAATTTTCTTTTGAAAAATTTGGGATTTTTTCCAAAAATGAATATTTTTGTATTTTTTTAGTTTTACCGACTTTTTGCCGACATTTTCAAAAAACTCTCTACTTTATCGAGTTTTTCAACTTTTGGACCCTTGCCGATTTAATCTGTAATATTCCTAATTTGCGACGACAAATTGGAATATTCTATTTTGTTTATTTTTGCCGCCTATAGTTGTAAATAAATAAAAAGTGGGTAAAGAGGGTCTAAACTCACTTAAATGAAATAAGACATCCACCTAGTAGCACAACGTTGTGACTTAAGTGGGATGTCAAGGGGGGACCCAACACCACGTGGAGGAGAGGGCCTATGTACACTCTAGAAGTTTCTCCAAGCTTCTGTGGAGATAAGGATGAAGATGTGGATAAGGATGAGGATGTGGAGGAGAGAGAGGCTACATTGGGTTTTGGAGGGAAACCAACACTATAAAAGATGAAGGAGCCTCCTCATTTCAGACATGCTTGGATTCTTGGATTATTGATTATTGAGTGAGACATTTGTCTTTCTTTGGCACATTGGCTGTTTAGCCCGTCTGTTGCATTGTTTAGTGCACTGAGTGTCTTCGTGCGGAGATTTCACCCTTAGCCCCAGGGGACTTCGAGTGCCTACTCTGGCGAGGTTATTTTCTTAGCATCATCCTCCAGGACAGCGTTATTGCTGCAGCAGCGTAATACTGTGTTGTAGGGTGTTGCCGTGGTGACTTTACGACACCACCTCCTTCTCTTATTTTTCAGAGGGAGAGTCTCTCTTTCCTTTAGAGGATCAGTTTGGGAGATTTTGGAGCTGATTTGCAGATCTTGGCATCAGGCCAACAGTTATTCTGCCCCTACTGCGCAGTCCCTTTTAGTATCTGCGTTATTTTTATGGTGCAGCTGCTGTGAGAGTTTGCCGGTTGATTTGTGGGGAAGATCTCAAGTGTAAGGATCAGCCTTCCACTTTGGAGATCTATTGGAGGAGGTCTAATTCAGTTGATTATCATATTCAGCCTTCTCTATCTGGTTTCAGTTTGGAGTTGCAGTAGCTGCCCAGCAACTCCGGCATTTTGGTCGTATTGTATATTTCAGCCAATCCCTTGGAGGATTGAGATCTTATTGCTTATAAGGGTTAGAGCTTTGCTCCCCTATTGTATATGAGCTATATACTGTCATATCTATGTATTGGAGCAGCATTTTGTCTTAGACTGCGTTTTTCATAGACTGGGGTTTATGCAGAAATAGCAATGCTTTTCATGTTTATGTACATGTGTTGTGGAGGCTTGCATTTTTTCTCTTGAGAGGTTGTTTCCTCAAGATTTGTACTCTCTTCTGCTGCTATACATTATTATTGGCTATATATGCATCTTATGTCTCACAGCTACTGCATAAAACGTTGTAGGGTTTTTGGATTATTTTCTTGTCTTGCGGCACCTCTATCTTGAGGGGTTTTCTATATAAAACTGCTGTTTAACCTTGCTGAAAGCCTATACCTTGTTCTCAAACTCATTCTCTGATTATTCATAGTGTTATACATCATATTCCTTCAGAAAAAACGCTGCCCTAGCTTCAGTCAAATTCTGCATACTCAAAGTCTTGGGGAATCAGGGTTTCTATTGACTAGTCGGGAAGAAGGAACTGTTTAACTTAGTAAAACGCCTTTGTTTGAGCTGAAATTCGACATGGAAGTCCCTCTTGACCTATTCTAACATATTCCAGAACCTTGACCTGTCATTTTACGCAGAATTCCTTATACACTCATTTTAGGGCCAAATCCTCACTTTTCCCCACCTTTTTGCACCTAAAAGTCGAGTAAAGGTTGCTGCTGTTATTTCTTTTGGTTTCTAAGCATTTTCATACATATTCTATGATATCTGAAGCCATCATAACTGAAGAATGCGTTTTTCAGGCATGATCTGCTGAAGAATCCATTTCTGGGATATTACAGTGGTATCAGAGCATAGTTCTGGCTTAGCCTGTGGAGCTAGCTATCTATGGAAAATATGAGGATCACAATGCCTACATTCTTACCTGAAGTACCGAGGCAGCATGATCATATACCCTTTGGAGATTATCTCCGAGAATGGAAGTCCATGGGGGAAGACTTCAAAGCAGCTTTGCCTTTCAAAGATTACTGTGAGCTCAGATTGGATGAAGGAGGAAGGTACAATGGTAACAGAGGAGTTTCTAGCATGCCGAAATCAAGGTTGCAGCATACCACGGGGAGGTCACCTTTTCCCATGCATGAGGGATCCACTAATCCCTGTGAGTCTAAGCCCAAGAAGACTAGAACGATGAAAAAGGAGAGTTTATTATTTTTCAGATCCAGAAAAGATGCATCCACTGTTGAGGAGGTCAAGAAGATTGAAGAAAAAGAAGAGAAAGTACCATGTGCTTCGAATTCTCATCAAGAAGAAGAGATCACATCACCTCTTGAGGAGGCTTGTGAAAACGCTGTCACACTTGTGGAGAAGCAGCCACATGCATCGACAGTTGGGGCAGCCAACACTGTTGAGGATGGGACTCTTGCAGCTCTACAAGAAGTCCCAAATGCACATCAAGGTATGGAAAGATTTCCACATTCCATTGTTGCAGCAAATTCTTCTGATCAATGTGAAGATCTACTTTTGCATGACCAAGGGTCAAATCTCATTGGAGATGCACTTCAACACACCATGGAACGCAATGATTTGGTTCCCTTCTCACAAGAGCAGATAGAAGATGGAGGACATCTTCGGATGGATAACATCTCTCATGCTTGTGTTGGTCATCCCTTGAGCCATACACATCATGATGGGAGGTTTTTGCCTACCACCTATTTGATTCTTGATAGGGTCTCATTGATCCTTGAGAAGTTTACATTTCAAAATCCCATGAAATGCAAAGTCAGGAATTTGATTTGGGGAGATGGTAGCCCTCATGGGAGGAGTACCAAGATGAGGAGAAGAAGGAGGCATCCACAAGTGATTGAGTGGATGTGGTTGAGGAGCAAGGAGCTAGGAGGCTACTTGCAGATCTATGATATCGGGCAGCAGGAGGCTTGGCTGCGCTGGTTACTCTTGAAGGAGTTTGGCCATCACTTGCAGAACTATGATACCGGGCAGTAGGAGGCTTGGCTGCACTGGTTTGGCCATCACTTGGCAAACACTCTTCCTAAGGGTAGGAGGATGGAGAGAAGATGGTTGGATACTTTCATCATTGAGCAGCATAGAGTATGGATGCATAGTGTTGATATGATACTCATATCATTCATTGTGTCTTCATCACATGATTGGTATGATGGAAGTATGGGGAGGCAGCAAAATACTTTGTTGCTTTGCTTGGGAGAGCAAGGGCAGAATTGCTCTCACACTTTGCATGATGTTGCAGGAGGAGGAGATGGCATTATCTCCTTGATCTTTGATGATGGCTTGGAAGCACTTCCATCTTGGGAAGTATTCCACATTTGTTGCAGCATTATTAGAGGAGTCTTTGACAAGGAGCATGTCATAGAACAGAGCTTTGTATTGACAGGAGCTTATTTGCATGAGCTCATAGCGTTGTCACCTTGGAGCAGAACATTATGGATGAAGTGTGCCCAGCAGAGATATGGTGGATCTATAACCCATAGGTCCCAGGATCACTTCATATTTGTTGCACTTGATGAACAAAGAGGAGGTAAGGATGATAGAGACATCTATGGCATATTCTTCTTAACTTGGATTTCCAAGCATAAGGAGGATTATCTTCTAGCAGCACATGGTTCATTCTTCTTCATAGCATGCCAAAACACTATGAAGGACTCATGTATGGACCCATGTACCATTCAACTTCCAACTTATGGTGAGAAGCTTGTTTATACATTCATTGATTTGCACACTCTTACCATTCTTATGCAGTGCATTGCTTCAAAAAGAGGCAAGCTTGTCACATTGCTCCATGAGTTGTATTGGGCCAATCTACATGATGGAGGCAGCCATCTCTTTTGTGGCCTTGGGAAAATGCTTTATCACCACATGTATGTTCATTTTCTGCACTATAACATGTATCATATGAAGACATGCATGATTAACCATGTAAGAAGAAACATTTTGCCTTGTACTTTCATCAAGCAGCAACTTGTAAAACTGCGTTGTACTTGTTTGGGAAGCTATTGGTACCTTCTTACACCACATGAAACCTTCAGCATTCTCTTCATATTATTGCTGATCATGTCTTCATTTGCTGATATAGATCAGATTTGTATGGGAGGCTCGATTATGAGAGAGACACATGAGCTGGATGTGTCTGTGAGTGGGAAACATTCTCACATTTTCTGCACTACATGTTCTAATGGGAGCATGGGAGGAGGCATGGCCACCACTACTATGTATGCGTCCTCTTTTGATGTGGGCCATGAGATTGATAGTCATCCATTGTACTGCCATGGGCAAGTGTTTGGTCTTATGTTGTTGTCATATTCAGCCATTTACTATCCATTAGTAGATGTGATGAATCTTGTAAATTGCTTGCCATGTAATTTTCTGAAGTTGCAGTGGATGAGACTGCACTGTATCCTTGTGAGAGATTGTTTGCATTATGTATCCCCATGTAAAACTTTCAGCAAACCTCTCATTCAGATGATCCATGATGACCATATCCTATTCTTCATGGATGAATTGTCTTGGGCCAGCTTGTTCTTCATTGTTGGAGGAACCTTCTCTGGTGGATTGTTTTTCACTTTGCCATTGGAGGGCAATGATTTTGCAACCCAGGATCAGCATACACTCTACACTTGTCATGAGTGGAGAGAAGGACAACATGGGGTAAGCTATGATGCTTGCCAAGTTCAGATTTTCAGCCCACCTTCATTACCGGAGCTTGAGGTGGAAGGAGATTTTCAGGAGTTGCCTTGTTGGGAGGTGGCTCATTTTGTTTGGATGATTGCTTGGGGACGGAGGATCCACATGGAGGAGATTTTCCTCATTATATTCCAGACTCCATGTCTTGAGTGGAGATTCTTTAGTTCTACCCTTGCAGTTGATTGGAGAGAGGTGATGAGTTGGTACACAGTTGATGGGCTAGCTTACACAGTCATAGATGCAGAGCAGCAGAGGTCATGGTCTTCTTCAGTCATAGCCAGAGGCAGTGAGCAGTCCGAGCCATGGGACTTGGGCTATTATTGGCCATGGTGGCAATGGGATCCGAGAGGATTGTTGGTTGGCTGGTACCATGAGAGGTCAGTTTGGGATCCTGGCATTGAGAGATCCTTTCCTATCAGGGTGATTCAGTGGCGCATCTGGGAACCAGGCACATTTTGCAGCATCGGTGGAGAGTTGTTCAGGCAGTTGCTTGAGGGCAAGCAACATTTTGCCCGGGGGGACTGTAATATTCCTAATTTGCGACGACAAATTGGAATATTCTATTTTGTTTATTTTTGCCGCCTATAGTTGTAAATAAATAAAAAGTGGGTAAAGAGGGTCTAAACTCACTTAAATGAAATAAGACATCCACCTAGTAGCACAACGTTGTGACTTAAGTGGGATGTCAAGGGGGGACCCAACACCACATGGAGGAGAGGGCCTATGTACACTCTAGAAGTTTCTCCAAGCTTCTGTGGAGATAAGGATGAAGATGTGGATAAGGATGAGGATGTGGAGGAGAGAGAGAGGCTACATTGGGTTTTGGAGGGAAACCAACACTATAAAAGATGAAGGAGCCTCCTCATTTTAGACATGCTTGGATTCTTGGATTATTGATTATTGAGTGAGACATTTGTCTTTCTTTGGCACGTTGGCTGTTTAGCCCGTCTACTGCACTGTTTAGTGCACTGAGTGTCTTCGTGCGGAGATCTCACCCTTAGCCCCGGGGGCCTTCGAGTGCCTGCTCGGGCGAGGTTATTTTCTTAGCATCATCCTCCAGGACAGCGTTATTGCTGAAGCAGCGTAATACTGTGTTGTAGGGTGTTGCCGTGGTGACTTTACGACACCACCTCCTTCTCTTATTTTTCAGAGGGAGAGTCTCTCTTTCCTTTGGAGGATCAGTTTGGGAGATTTTGGAGCTGATTTGCAGATCTTGGCATCAGGCCGACAGTTATTCTGCCCCTACTGTGCAGTCCCTTTTAGTATCTGCGTTATTTTTATGGTGCAGTTGCTGTGAGGGTTTGCCGGTTGATTTGTGGGGAAGATATTAAGTGTAAGGATCAGCCTTCCACTTTGGAGATCTATTGGAGGAGGTCTAATTCAGTTGATTATCATATTCCGCCTTCTCTATCTGGTTTCAGTTTGGAGTTGCAGTAGCTGCCCAGCAACTCCGACATTTTGGTCGTATTGTATATTTCAGCCAATCCCTTGGAGGATTGAGATCTTATTGCTTATAAGGGTTAGAGCTTTGCTCCCCTATTGTATTTGAGCTATATATTGTCATATCTGTATGTGGAGCGACATTTTGTCTTAGGCTAGTTTTTTTCATAGCTTTGGGGTTTATCACGAGAAGCCTTAAGACACTGGTGACTTTCTGTTATGTACATGTGTTGTAGAGGCTTGCATTTCTTCTCTTGAGAGGTTGTTTCCTCAAGATTTGTACTCTCTTTTGCTGCTATACATTATTATTGGCTATATATGCATCTTCTGTCTCACGACTCTTTCGCATAAATATTGTAGAGTTTAGTTATTTTCTTGTCTTGCGGCACCTCTATCTTGAGGGGTTTTCTATATAAAACTGCTGTTTAACCTTGCTGAAAGCCTATACCTTGTTCTCAAACTCATTCTCTGATTATTCATAGTGTTATACATCATATTCCTTCAGAAAAAACGCTGCCCTAGCTTCAGTCAAATTCTGCATACTCAAAGTCTTGGGGAATCAGGGTTTCTATTGACTAGTCAGGAAGAAGGAACTATTTAACTTAGTAAAACGCCTTTGTTTGAGCTGAAATTCGACATGGAAGTCCCTCTTGACCTATTCTAACATATTCCAGAACCTTGACCCGTCATTTTACGCAGAATTCCTTATACACTCATTTTAGGGCCAAATCCTCACTTTTCCCCACCTTTTTGCACCTAAAAGTCGAGTAAAGGTTGCTGCTGTTATTTCTTTTGGTTTCTAAGCATTTTCATACATATTCTATGATATCTGAAGCCATCATAACTGAAGAATGCGTTTTTCAGGCATGATCTGCTGAAGAATCCATTTCTGGGATATTACATAATCTCGACTTCGACTTTTTCCACATTGCTAAATTCTATAACTAATGAACAAGTAAACCTTGTATCAAAGGTCTATGATGAGGAGAAATCTATCCCATTCAATAATTTGTGGTCACTATCCAAGAGTGAAGAAAACAAGTCGAAGGCAAAAAGTGATACAGGATCAAATGAGCAGGGTCAAACATTTGTTGCCATGTCAAGAAGCAAAGGGATATTTAGCAATTTTGGTCCTCCAAAAAAGAAAAATATCAATGTCTCTGATCCAATGCTATGGGTGTCAAGGATATGGGCACTACAAGAGAGACTGTTGAAATTTGATGACTAAAAATTTTCTTGCAATCCCAACCTTGTTTTAATTTCACCTTATCACTCCCATTCAGTTAAATTCTCTTCCCGTAAACTAACATTCAACATATAGAATTTTGGAAATGAAAATTTCAGATTAAAACACATGGGACTGTCAAAACATGCTAAAAATAAATACGGACATAAACAGACCAGCAACACATAAAAAAATACACAGATTTTTGGTCAACTTAGACCCAGGAAAAACCCCTTCAATCTTCTCTGGGGAAAACCTGTTAGAGAGCTCTTCAATTTATTTATCTTTCAAGTTCAGGAAAAATACATTTGCAGGCAAAACAAAACAACAAAATACAACTTATCTCTTTAGCCCAAAACTTCTTGAAAAGCATGCCCACTTTGCCTCAATTTACGTGCCCACTTGAAGCTGAAAATGTATTGTATTGACACACACTGTATTGTACAGATTCCGTATGGATTGTACGGACTTCCGTACCGCTGTACAAACTGTACAAATTTTTTTTCATTTTTTTTGCCCAAAAACTTCTCTTGAACTGCATGCAGCTCACAACATTAAATGTTGTTTGTACTGTACCTTCTGTTGGCTTCTATGCCTTGATTTTCGTGCCCAAATTTGCCCAGAAATCGCTCATTTAGCTTGCTGCAACAAATTTCTCTTTAAAAACTTTTCTCCAGCTCCCGGCCTCCTTTCTCCAATCTGCTCATGAAGAATGAATGAATGAATGCAGTCTCTCTTTTCTTTTCCCCTTTTGTTTCCCTAAATGACTTTTGGGAAACCCTAAGATCTAATGGCTTAGATTCATTTAGATCAAAGGATGAGAATAAATGTGCATTTAATTCTTAATTTCTATTTTTTAACTTACCCATTAAATAAAGTACCCACATTGTACTTTTTGTCTAAAGTCACTTTTCACTTTATAATTTAACATTTACTTTACCACTTATAAAGTCACTTTCACTTTAAATTTAATATTGACTTTACCACTTCTAAAGTCACTTTCACTTTATAAAGTGACACTTAGAAAAGAATTATTTTGGACACTTTTCCCTAGGGAGAGACTAACCCGTGGGAAACCACTTGTCCAAGGCACATTAAAAATCAACAGAAACTATCCTAAGCTCAAGAAGGAAAACATGAAACGAAGAAGGGAAGAAGCCCATATCACTAAAGAAGAGTAAAGAACTGAAAAGAAGAAATACAAAAAGGAGGAAGTAAAATATCTCTACTATTTTTGACATAAGTTTTCTTCACCTTCTCAAGTTAGGGATCATGAGAAGCATGATAGGATGCATCATGTTAAGAGATGGCATCATAGAAGTAAGAGCTCGTGACATCATCGTAGGGAAGCTTGAATGATAGCTGAAATAGGTCTATGACAGTTACCTATGGAAGGATATAGCTCTTGGTAACCTCATTAGAAGCACTTATGGGAGAAAGAAAGAGAAAGTCATATGGTACAAAGCTCATCATACATCAGTTAAGAGGAAACATTTGTTGGATGAGCATACTTAAGATCCTCTATTGGAATCTTCATCGGAAGGTTCACCAATCAAAGAAGAAAGTGTTTCATCAAGAATTCCAACTTGTGGAATTCATGGGATGATGACAAAAGAGGTGAAGTAGACCAAAGGATTGAAGTTCTTTCAATCAAGGAAGTTGCTGAAGAAAATCTAGATGACCTAAAAGAAGAATGAGGTATGTATGCTTTTATTTGATAAATTGGAGTCATGTCATATGGTTGTTGGCAACATGGATTAATGCTCTACTTCGAGAGCATGATCAAGAGAAGAGGATCTCCTCCATTGAAAAGATGTAGGAAGGCATGGGTCACACATTGACTAGATGAAGTCAACATAATTTTTCCTCATATTAAATATGAGGTGGTTAACAATAATTGGAGGGACTATGATCGAAAGTTCCTGGAAATGTTTGAAGACAAAAAGGAAGAGATCGCAAAATAAGCAACTATAGATAAGGCAATCAACATCCAAGGCTTAAGAGATTTGAATATGATATCTCCAGGAAAGATATGAAGACTCTAATAGAAGTCTGAAAAGGAAGGAGACCCTTGACAATATATATCTTTTGGAGATGCGTCAATATATATATGTAGGATGTTCATGCAAACAGGAAGATGTCATGATGAAAGACCATCACAAAGGTAACTTTGATTTAATGTTCATTTCTTAGTTTTGAATAATATCTAGATGGGCTTATGTAGGGCTGCCAAGGAAAAAAGTTGTGGATGTCTTCCACCACTGATAACCATGTAGTAGGATGAAAAATCCTTAAGGAAACATGGCATGAAGATGGCAGCATGACATGAAGGAAGGCCAGATAGGTACTGATGGATCACTTTCTGATGAAAGGAAAATGACATGACAAACTCAACGATGAAAGTGATGGATGGTCTGTGCCCTACAAAGAAGTCCCAAAACATGAAGAATCTTGAATAAAGAAAAGAAGTTCATGACAACGTGAGGACGACTTCTTCAAGCAACTAGTCGGCCCATCATCTCCACTTAAAGAGCTACTGTAGGTCTCTAATTAAGAGGGAACTTAGAAACAAGTTTCTAACTTGGTAGAAACTTGGAAGCAAATTCTTAAGCCAAGAGGGAGCTTAGGTACATTCCTTTCGTAGGAATGAGTACATTCCTTCATTGGAATAGGTATGCCCTCCCTAAGTTCAGAGGGAGAGATAGACACATCATTCTTGTCTTCACCTGGGACGACAAAATGGAGGATTGGGTAAACATCTGGCATTCGATACTCTTTGAGGATGAGTTAGGGAATCCAAGAGAAGAGTAGTCGTAGAGGACCGATATTCTTTGAGGCCTGGGAATCCAAGATAAGAATAGTCCTGGTGGAACATACTCTAAGAGAACCTGGGTGGGGTATGTTCCAAGAGAGACAATGATAAAGATGTTTATACATCATTGGTCTCGCCAGCATTGTGCTCTGATCTTATGGAGAGATAGAGTTGTAAATCAAGGCCTTCCTATGTGACAATGTTGGTTGATATGATGCTATATAAATGGGTTACCAATCCGACTCTTCTTATGAGAATTATTTAGATTCAAAATGACCAAGTACCATTAATAAATACCTCCCTAGTTAAGAGGGAGTGTTGAAAAGTGTAACTAGGTTTGGTCTTCATAATGAAATGTGTAATTATGATTTTATGTAATTGATGTAAAGAAGAAAAATAAAATTATTTTTGTAATGCTTGTCTCATGGGTTTCATGAGCAAGAAATATTATTTTAGTTAAGGCTCCCATTCTGAGCCTTTAGGGGTAGTCATCATGTTCATTGATTCAATGTTAAAGTTTAAAGACCCTTATTGGGAATGTTAAATATGTAAATGAGTCATTAAGGAACCCTCTAAGACCAAGCTGAAGCACCTCCTTCAAGTTGGCCTAAAGATATCTCTAGAAGGACATGTCGGCCTAAACCACTATCAAGTCAACTTATGTGCATGGGAAAACCACTATAAATAGGTAGCTCGACCTCCATTTGAGCACAAGAATTTCGGTCATGGTCTGAAGTAAGAAAGAAGTGCGAGAAGCTCAACAAGGAAGCCTCATCAGTAAGCGAAGAAGAAGAGAATCTATACGAACTATTTCAAATTTGTTTTAGGGCTATTTCTTGTCTCACATGTGAAGAAAGGAGGCAACATCTGTTGCAAAAGAAGCGGAGAAGATTACTAGAAGAGACGAGGCTAGTAATGTCACTTGAGAAGCTGAATCAAAGGAGAAGTCATCAAGTCGAAGTATATAAGAAAGTCTCCCCTCCAAGTGAAGTGGTAACAAGGTGCAAAAGTTGGTCATCATACATCACACGTGCTGCAACTAGGGTTTCTGAAGAGGCCGACGGTTGCAGGTCTGATCTAAGAAGTCGAGATCTGAAGAATAGCCGAGAAGGAAGGAGAAGCAATTAGTTTGACTATTGAAGAACTAAGAGGTCTTCTTACTTGTTCTTAGAGAGGTCAATAGGTCAAGGGTCTTGATATTAGTATTCGTCAATTGAAGTTTCTATAAGAAGAAGAATTCGTTTGGGTTTTTCTCTCAAGTGGGAGAGATTTTGGCCCTGGTTGATCGCCTACATTTTGTGTCTCGTCTCTTTATTATTTATGCATTGGTAGTTGTTTGATGAAGAAGAACACTATAATAATCTAAGAAAATATAATATCCTAATATAAAGAAGTAAAAAGCATTGAAAAGCAGTTATTAAAGAAGATTTATCACCTAATTGCTATGTCCTAGATTTCTCAATATTGCCCAACAATTCGCACTAACTGGCTACGCACTACGCAGCCTCATAAAATTCGTCCTCCTGCTCCCTCTGAACAACAAATTTTCCTTTATCCGCCTATGAGCTTCGCGTCTGTCAAAGTTGCTCTGATACCATGTGAAATTTTCTACGAAATTTCTACTGCAACAAATGGAATTAATTCTTCTAACAATAAAATTAAATATGTAGTTTATTGCTACGACAACAATGAATTAATGACACTGCAATCTTCACAAATAAAATACTTTGGAAAATAAAAACGCTGGAAACTGAGAAATGTTATAGCACACACATAAAAATGACACTATTATTTTTGGACAAAAGTCCCTGGAAAAACCCAATGTGGGAAAACTGGTTGCAGCAGCTGAGGGATATATTATTATTTGCAGCAGAAATTATGGGTACAATAAAATGTTGCCAAACTGGTGATTCTACCTGAGAGAAAGACTGGAAAAAATATACTAAAAGATTTTACCCTCTCTCCGAACGACCTTGACACCTGACTGCCTTTAAAAAGCAAGTCGTCCACCTACTCTGGGCAGGCCATGTGTCACCCTAGCGCAGACCCTCTCATGCTAAGCCTAGAATTACTTCCAATCTAGCCGTCCTTCCTGCTGCTGATAGGGAAAATGCTTCTCCAAACCTCTGGAAAATCTTTCCTGCCTCTGGAACTGAAAACAACCTTCCCTTTAGCTAAATCAAACCACTTTGCTGAAGCAACTACGCAATCCCTACATTGCTTCCTAGAGAAATTTCGGCCTTATCTTTCCGACTCTTCGAAACTGGAAAACATCCTCTAGATCACTGCTGCCAACTACTACTCACCCACTAGCTCGACCTCCACTGCTGAATCACTCTTGCTACTGGGAATTTGACCTGCCTGGGCAACTGAGTATCTGCATTGGTGTGTCCTCCATCTACCCATCGACCTCTTCTTATAATCTCCAGTTGGAACTCCAACGTGTGAAAATTCCAATTCCGAGATTTGGAATCCCTACTGCAACAAACTGAATTGTAAATTCCGATATGGAAGTTTTACCTCTCTATCGAATCACTCAAAGAGAGACCTTCCCTAAAATTTCAGCCCTCCTGGCCTGGACTGCGTAATCCCTTTGGGGATTCGAATCGCTGTTTTCTGCAGCTTTTTGGCCTTCGTCCCAGCACTGGATTTGCTCTTCCTGTTTCACAATCAACCCTCTGATACCATGTGAAAATTCAAAGTGCTATATTTGGAATCCCTACTGCAACAAACTGAACTACTTCTCCTACTTGTAAATTAGATTTAACAAGCTATTTGCAGATTAATTCTGAAAATATCGAAGAAATTACTGAACCAACCTTCACTTAATTAAATTACACGTGAAAATAGTAATCTGAGCAAGAGAAATAACACAAATAGGACATCATTATTTTTGGACAAACGGCCCCTGAAAAACCCAATGCGGGAAAACCGGTGGAGTAGAGATGAGGGTTTTATTATTAAGCAACAGTCAATCTGGATACATCTCTAGTTGTCTCACCGAACAAATCAGTTTCAGAGAATACTGACAGAGAAAAAATAGTGAGTATACCTCACTCTGCAAGTCCCCGCTGATCCAGTAGCTGAACTAACGAAACCCCAACTCCCTTTGTGTTGCCTCTACGTAGTAGATGCGTAGGCTTGTGTGGGGTCAGATCTAGAACTGCGTCACCTCCTCTACATGATCTTTCAACCCTCCGAAAAGTCGATCCCAGCCCTCCTAGCTCAGATCTTGATTTCCCAGCTGAAACTCGGACTTTCGGCTGAGTGAGTGTGCTGCCTCTGCGTGGGGCTTGTGTGGCCCTGCGTCACCCCTTCTAGGTGCTGCGTCACTCTCTGGGCGTTGTGTAGCTTCCACTTCATCTTTCTTTGCCTCTCTGCTAATGATCCTTGGCCATGGAGAAGATTCTCTTGCCAAAATTGTCTCTACCCCTCAACTACGTTAAAGAATCACTTAGATCGAAGTTTTCATCTGAGCACTTGCTCTGTCTGAAAATTCTATCACTGGATCCTTTCGGTGTATTTTACAAATGACCCTCAAGTCTTCCTTTATAGTCTTCTCGTTGAGACTTCAACGATTGAGATTAGATCTTCAATCAACGGCTAAGATTATATTAGACTTGATCTGCCTTTTTCTAAAAGTTTCACCCACAGTTTAAATTAATAATCATTAATTATTTTAAATTCCTAAGTTAGACTTAGGGTCCTTATTAAAAGTAATTAATTTTTCCAATAAAATTGTTTTTGGGTGGAATTTTCCAAAACAATTTATGGGTTATCTGTAATGCATGTGTCTAAGCCTCTCCACAAAGTTTGAGACTTAGAGCACATCCAATGCAACCCAAAAATCAACACAATGACCATGATTAAAAATTAATTTATGGTTGAGATCATCTCCAAGTCGATTCGTGTGAGTTTCTAGATGATTCACACCTTTCTCAATTAATTCTTATTAATTAACCATTTTTCCTAGGTTAGACTTGGGAAATTTTTAATTATGGTCAATTAATTTAATCGGGCCATCTCTAGGTGGAATTTCCATAAACGCTTTTTGGGTTTTTGAGAACTCCTATGTTTTAGCATTTCCACAAAGTCTCAAGACTAGAACGCCATTTGATGTTTTAAAAACTAACACTAAGAAGCCCTTATCAATTTATAGAAATCATTTCTAAACTAACTAGTCCTAAAGCCTAAAACTCCTCACTAAAAGGACAATGTTCATTCTAATTAAGGCCCATGATAAATTAATTAATTATGATTATTTTGAATAATAAACAATCAAAAGATTTCAAGCTCCTCCAATGACTAGTTTTAGGAGCCCCTAATGAGACTAACCAAAAACTATAAAAGAAATACTTTCAAACCCCTAACATCTCAACAACATAACTTACTCTCTCTTCTAAAATATTCAGTCTGTTTAGAGAATTTTGAGGAAAATGAGGTTGGGACCTTTCTGAGACAACTCTGGACAACGAATTTTATTGTTACATGGTTTGTTGAGAACCGGTTCTCTTGGAGTCATTTATAAGAAGCAGCGAAGGTTTATGTGTAAGGTTTGTTCCTATTTTTGATAATTTTCTGAGCATACATAAGTTTTATGTGTAAGGTCTATTCCTAATTTTTGTCAATTTTCTCAGCGTACATTTTATGTACAACACCTCGGCCTCCTTAGAATTTTAGGTTTGGTTTTGGATTTGTTTGGTTTTAGGGACAAGGAAGGTCTTTTTGTCAGGCCAGGAGAGTAACTCCATGAACTAATTGTGTTTTTGCATTTAGAGAAAACATGGATATATACAAGGAGAGGGAGACTATTGGGATTCATCTCCCAATGTCTCTTCATCTTCTAATTTCTTTTATTTTTCTATTTACAATATTCACATGGATTTTTCTTAATCCCAAAGATTAGGTGTCAACATTGTTGTTTTCCCACGATCTTGGTGTCTAATGTAGAATCTTAGATCACTGATGCTACCAAACCAAGAATCACAATGAAGCTACTTTGCATAGCGGAATATAAATAACAATAAATCTACTAGTGCACAAAATATACACAACATTGTAAAATAACCCAATATTCATTATATTAATCCAATTAAATAATACAACAGTCTAGGGTTCTCGTACCAGGGATAATTGCCCTCAAATATCCACAAGTACAAAAATATGAAATACAAGATAATCTGATTGTCTGGCTGATGTAGTGCATGATCATGGCTTCTTTGTCATATCTTGTACACTTTTGGGTCCTTCACTCCCAATATGCAACCCCTACCTCTATCAATGCACCAACTCCTTTAGGCCACAAAACTCGGTATCCACAATCTGACCTCTAGTTGATCATATGTCCATCTATCATCAACACATACAGATTTTTTCCCACTGATGCTCCTCAGATCTTGTGACTTGTCTTCCCACTATAGTCTATCTATGTTGCTCCAATGAAGACTGAGATAGGGAAGGCGGGTTGCCACCTATCACCATCAAATGTCACTTCTCCAATGATAAACACGAGCTATCAAATATGCTCCTTTGGCTGGCAAAACCTTGAACTCCAATCTGCCTCCTTTGTCCATCAAGGAGCTACTTTGGCTACTCTCACGGGATACTCTTGGGCACTCTCATGCTGCCCTTCAATAGTCAACAAATGCCCAATACAATCTGTCCACACCAGGACTCCATCTCTAGTATCAAAACAGTCTCACAACATGCAATACATACCTATTTGGATTGTTGTATGTTGTTGTCACTTTGGTTGCCTGGTTAGGGCTTCTTAACAACCCTTGTTAAGCCCTTCCAATCATCTCCTAAACGTAAAAAATTCAAGTATGAATTTCAACTGTAGTTATAGATTTATTTCTCCTACTTATTTCCACAATAATTTATTTACAAAACCCTTACAACAAATTTCGAAATAAACACTACTGCGGTTATCACTCAAGTACATATTGAGAAAAGAACAGTAAAATGCAAGCATAAGAACCAATCACAATGACATAGTTATTTTTGGACAATTGTCCCCGGAAAAACCCAATGTGGGAAAACTGGTGTAGCAGATGAGGGCTTATATATTAATCTTTAGCAGTAAATTCTTTGCAAGGAAACACTAGCAGACTAACTAAGAAACTTCATGAGAAAACAGTTGAGATAAATTCTCATCAACACTCTCGAGAATTTCTGACACTCAGAGGACTCACTTCCCCAGTTTGCGTCACCTCTGTGTGTCTCTCTGTGCAAAGCCTGCGTGAGACTGCGTCACCTTGCGTGAGCTCTTTGCACTGCTGCTCTGTGCTGCCCTCTCCGACCTTCTGTGTCCTTCTTCCCTCGAGCCATGACACTGCTAATGCCCTCTGCTTCCTCTACCCTAGAACTCTCCCTCTGAAATCGAATTCTATTCCTTTAGAATCGACTTCCTTCGGGTTAATAAGTGTATGCTCGGCTTCGTTTCCAAATGACCCTCAAGCCTTCTTTTATAATCTTCTCATTGATGAATCAACGACCCAGATTAGATGTCTAATCAATGGCTAAGATTAAAACTTGACTTGATCTTTGTTATCTAGAAGATTCACACTCTGTTTTATTAATACCCATTAATTATTTAATTCCCCTAAGTTTAAACTTAGGGTCTCCATTAAAATAATTAATTATTTTAATAAAACATGAACCGAGTGTAATTTCCACAAACAGTTGGCGGGTTCTTTGGAATACTAGTGTCTAAGCCTCCTCACCAAATTTGAGACTTAGATCACTTTCTGATGCTACAAAAATCAACACTCCCTCTTAGCGAGGAAAATGTTCTAGCAATTTGCTTGCTGCAAACTGCTCTGACCCTGAAGCATCCTCTGTGATGTTGATGTTTGGTTGCCGCTGCCCCTCATCTATTGCGTTGTTGCCTTCTGTACTGCTGCCACTGTCATTACCTCATCTATACTACAGCTCCCTCTCAATTCTTCATATGTCCATTTCTGCTACTAAAATAGATTCTTGATCATCCCCATCTTCTCTCTGAAGTAGACAAACTTTGTCTTTCCCAGAGCTTTAGTAAGGATGTCCGCCACCTGTTCTCCTATCGGGGTGTATTGCAATTGTACAGCTCCCCGTTGGACACAGTCTCTGATGAAATGACACCTGATGTCAATGTGCTTCGACCGATCATGAAACACAGGATTTTCAAAGAGCTTGATGCAACCCTGATTATCACATAAAATGTAGGTCGCTTCCATCTTTTCCTTGAGTAGATTCACAAGCAGCTTCCTCAGCCATATTGCTTCACATGAAGTCGTGCTTGCTGCCATATATTCTGCCTCAGTTGAGGTCAGAGCCATGGATTTTTGTTTCCTGCTGCACCAGGAAGTCATTCCTGATCCAACACTGAAGCAGTACCCACTGGTACTCTTCTGATCTACTTGGCTTCCAGTCCAATCTGCATCAGTGAACCCACTCAATCTGATGTCATTGCCATTTGTGTATCTCAATCCAAGCTCGATTGTTCGCTACATATATCTGAGAACATGATTGGCTGCTGCCCAATGTGCCCTCCTTAGATCCACCATGAACTAACTGAGGGTGTTGACAGCAAAACAGATGTTTGGCCTAGTATTGACCAGATACATCAGGGACCCTATGAGTTGCCTATACAAGGTAGGATCAGTTTCATCATTTTCTGAAGTATCAATATTCTTCCAGTTGGTGATCATTGGTGTAGCCATGGGTCTACAGTCTTCCATCTTGAAACTCTTCAATATTTCTGTAGCATATCTCCCTTGACCAAGGAAGATCTCATCCTTCTGCTGCCAAACTTCCAACCCCATAAAATAATGCATCATCCCTAGATCCTTCATGTCGAATTTTGCAGTTAAATTCTCCCTGTTGTCCTTAATGAGCTTAGATGATCCTGTTAGGAATAGACCATCCACGTACATCACCAGTATCAGAGGCTCATCCCCTACTCTCAAATAGTAGAGATTAGGATCTACGTCACTCTTGACGAATCCCATCTTCTGCAAGTAGCCATCAATTCGACCATACCAAGCTCTAGGGGTTTGTTGAAGTCCATACAAGGCTTTCTTAAGCCTACACACATGGTTCTTCTACTCATGTGTTTCAGAGCCCTCTGGTTGTTCGATATATACTTCTTGTTCTATCACCCCATTCAAGAATGCAGTCTTGACGTCCATCTGGTGAATCTCCCATCCCATCCGCGCAGCAAGGGATATCACAGATCTAATAGAAATATATCTGGAAACTGAGGCGAAGGTCTCTTCAAAGTTCATAGTCTATCCCTTCCTTCTAATCATACCCTTTTGCCACAAACCTGGCTTTAAATTTTTCTACGCTGCCATCTGCAGCATATTTGATCTTGTAGATCCATCTCGAACCCACAACTAATTTGTTCTGAGGCATAGGAACCACTTCCCAGACATCATTTGTCATGATGGAATTGTACTCTTCCACCATTGCATCGACCCATACCTGATTCTGAGCTCCCTCCTGAAAACTAGAGGCTTCCCCAACCTGGGCTACCTAGGCTTGTTATCTGTCCGGTTGCCTGCGCTGCCTCTTCTCATTTCTGGGGGCCCCGACAAAATCCTCTCCATCCTTCAGAATTTGTTGTAATTCCCTGCTCTTCCTACCACTGGTAGTGGGTGGCTCTACTTGCTCCCCCTCCTGTAAGTCTTCTAGAGATGAATCCCTTGGATCCTTCTGCCTTGGAGAATCACTCGAGCTAACCTCAGCTGGTCGTAGTGATTGGACTAGTGGTCATTTTCAGACTGCGTTACTGAAGACATCTCTCAGGATTCTCTGAAAGCTCTTTTCTCCATGAACTTTACATCCCATTGTACTACAAGCTTCTTGCTGCCAGGAATGTAGATTCTGTAAGCCTTAGCATTTTCACTGTATCCTACTAGATACCCCTTTTCAGAAATCCTTTCCAATTTCGTCCTCTTCTCTTCGGGTACATGGTAGTATGCCACACTACCAAAGATCCTGAAGTGGCTTACCTCTAGCTTCCTGCCAATGAAGACACTTTCTGGATTGATCTTACCGAATGCATTATGAGGAACCTTGTTCTGAACATATATAGTTGTGTTACAAGCTTCAACCCACAAAAATTTGGGCATGTCTTGATCATACAACATTGCTCTTGCAACCTCCACAATAGTTCTATTCTTCCTTTCTGCAACTCCATTCTTCTCCGATTATATGGAGCAGTCCACTCTCTTCTGATGCCTTCCCTCGTGCAGAATTCTGTGAAGTCTTTATCAATGTATTCTCCACCATTATTTGATCGCAGAATCTTTATCCACTTTCATGTCACATTCTCTACCAGAGCTTTAAACTCCTTGAATTTGTCAAAGACTTCATCTTTGGTCCTCAGAAAGTAGATCTAAGTTTTCTTGGAATGGTCATCAATGAAGGTGACGAAATACTTGGCACCACTAAGAGCTCTAATGGACATTGGTCCGCAGATGTCTGAGTGTATGAATCCTAACACCCTTAGCCCTATTACTACTTCTGGGGTAGGCTGCCTTCACGTACTTCCCTAGTACGCACCCTCTGCAAACGTCATCTTGTTTGGTGCTCAGATATGGAACTCCTGTGACGGTCTTCTTGAGAATTCTCACAGCCCCATGATGTAAGTGCCCCATTTTCCTGTGCCATAGCTCATTCAAATCTTTCTCTTCACAGCTGCCTATCAGTGCCATTGAAGATTCGAGCTGTAACTTATACAGTTTATTGATCTTGACTCTGATTTGTGCCTTCTTCTTCCAACTCGGGTGTTTGACATATACTCTTTTGTCAATGAAGTAGACGTCATAGCCCTTGTTTTGTAGCGGAGACACAGAGTAAGTTCATCCCCAAACTAGGCACATGCAACACATTAGTGGCTCAAAGCTTATTTCTAGCTTCAGTTTGAAATACTATGGTACCTCTCCCAATAGGGGTACACTTTGCCTTATTTGCCTGGTGATCTGGAAATTCATCTGCTCTTCCTGGTAGCTTGAGAAGCATTCTCGTATTCCCGTCATATGTGAAAAATCTCTACTATCAATACACCAGACTTCAGGAGAACCAGAGCTTGATACGCAAACAAAATCTTCTTCTGGTCTGGAGGCCAATACAGAGATGTCGTGATCCCTTTGTTCTTCCATGCTTTCCCTTTTCTCTAAAGAGCTGCATCAACCCTTTCAAGTTGCTACTACAGTAGATTTTGGACTTCATTCCAACGCAGAGTCTCCAATCCTACTACTCAACTCAGCTCTGATACCATGTGAAAAATTCAATTCTAAATTTCAACTAGATTTATTTCTCCTACTTATTTCCACAATAAGTTATTTACAAAACCCTTACAGCAAATTTTGAAATAAACACTATTGTCATTATCACTCAAGTACATATACAGAAAAGAACAATAAAATGCAAGCATAAGAACCAATCACAATGACATTTATTTTTGGACAATTGTCCCCGGAAAAACCCAATGTGGGAAAGCCGCTGTAGCAGATGAGGGTTTATATATTAATCTTCAACAGTAAATTCTTTACAAGGAAATACTAGCATACTAACTGAGAAACTTCATGAGAAAACACCTGAGATAAATTCTCATCAACACTCTGGAGAATTTCCGACACTCTAAGGACTCACTGCCTTAGTCTGCGTCACCTCTGCATGTCTCTTTGCGCAAAGCCTGCGTGAGAATGCATCACCATGCGTGAGCTCTCTGCGCTGCTGCTCTTCTGTGTCCTTCTTCCCTCGAGCCCTGACACTATTGATGCCCTCTGCTTCCTCTACCCTGCAACTCTCCCTCTGAAATCGAATTCTTTTCTTTCAAAATCGACTTCCTTTGGGTCACTGAGTGTATGCCTAGCTTCCTTTCCAAATGACCCTCAAGCATTCTTTTATAATCTTCTCATTGATGAATCAACAGCCCAGATAAGATGTCTAATCAATGGCTAAGATTAAAACTTGACTTGATCTTCGTTCTCTAAAAGATTCACACTCTGTTTTATTAATATCCATTAATTATTTAATTTCTCTAAGTTTAGACTTAGGGTCTCCATTAAAATAATTAATTATTTTAATACAACATGAACCAAGTGGTATATCCACAAAAAGTTTATGGGTTCTTTGGAACAATGGTGTCTAAGCCTCCTCGCCAAATTTGAGACTTAGATCACTTTCTGATGCTACTAAAATCAACACTAAATCCTCCTACAATTGTGTCCTTCCTTCTTAGGCTTGCTACTCCAACTGGCTGTCCCTAGGGCTTATTCCTAGCCCCAAAACACACCAACAAAACCTCTATTTACACCAAAATAGGCCTCGTTCACCCTGCTGCAACCATTGCCCTTAATCACAAAAACGCAGCCCTAAAACATGTCACAAACAACCCATAAATTCTCTCCACCACTGTGACTTCCTCCTGCAATCAACTTGGACCTGCAATGAAGGAAAAACATGCCCAAAAACAATCCTCCTCCTCCACACCTTGTCATCCTTTGCTTGCGGCCAACTTTTGAGATGTATTGATGTGTTTTTGATGCACTTAGATGGTGAGGAATGACCTCCAACGTCACTCCTTTTTATACTAACTCATGTGGTGTCAACAACATAACTTGGGGCACTCTAAAACATCAAGTCGACCTCCTTTATATGCCACATTAACCCACAACTACAATAAAAAATTCATATCTCAAGTTCTAGACCTTGGATTTGAGTGATTTTCGATGCTCCCGGTTGCTCTCGGGATCCTCTATCACCTCAAATCAACACATGTCCAAAACTAATCATGGATTCATACCCACATGCTTGGGTGAAAATCCCACATCTTGGGTTCCTAGCGGACAAGGTACTTTTGTGGCGCTCCAACCTTCAAACCCTGAACCCTAGGGCTTGGAGTACCTCCCAAGCTACCAAAAAATCAACACTCCCTCTTTGCGAGGGAGGTACTTCCAAGACTATGAAGTAACTCATCATCATCATCATTGCTCGCAACACTTGCCCAACACCTTGTGCCCATAACTGCAACAATCCTTGTAGCATGGACTACGCCTCTCTCGAAAGTGTCACTATAATATTCCTAATTAGCTATGGCTAATTGGAATATTCGATTTTGCTCAATTTTGCCGTCTATAGTTTATTCATAAATAAAAAGGTGAGTAAAGAAGACGTGATTCACTTTAGAAATAAAAGTTCACTCCCTAGTAGCACAACGTTGTAACTTAAGTGAGCCATGGGGGCCAAGAGACCACGCAGAGAGGGGACCCACGCAGACACATGGAGGGACTGCGCAGGCCAAGAGGGAGCACGTGGCAACGTTGGAGGAGGTGAGCCTTAGGGTTGAGAGGGGCTCATGCTATATAGAGGGGAGAGCCTCATCATTTTTATCATTCGTTGTTGATGATATTGAGCTGGTCGTTTTGACTTCTTGAGCACACTGGTTGTTTAGCCTGTTTGCAGCACTGTTTAGTGCGTTGAGTGTCTCCGATCGGAGATCTCGCCCTTAGCCCCGGGGGACTTCGAGTGCCTGCTCGGGCAAGGTAGTTTCTTCAACATTTTTTGGGAGGATTGGTGTTTGGGTTTTGTTGCGGAGCTGTGCATTCAGAGACTGTGCAGTCATTGAGAAGGAGGACGCAGTCCATTCAGGAGGAGCTCCAGATTGAGTTTCTTGCAGGGGTTTTGAGCCTGGAGATTGAGTAGAGGATCAGCCTTTGCCTTTGGGAGGATTTTGGTGGAGTTTGAGGCCGTATTTCAGTTGTTCCTATTCAGCCTCTGCGCAGAGCCTTGGAGGGCAGCGTAATTCCCCAAGGGGGTGATTTTCGGGGGTCAGCCATTTCAGATATGATTTCTGGGTTTGGTTGTGGTTGGTGAGTAGAGGAGGATTCCAGATTTTCAGCTCATTCCGGCGAGGGGATCAGCCCCAAGTCATCAGTTCAGTTCAGCAGTAGCAGCTACACTGCTGTTTTCCAGCAGCTGGGACGCAATTCAGAGAGCAACCATTTCTTGATATTCTGAGAGTATTTCTTCACTTGCCTTGAGCAAGTCTAGGTGCCATCACTCTGATCACCTATTGTACTTCATTATATTTCTTAGTATAATAAAATGGCTTAGCATTCTCTCTATATTTCTGGATGATTTGTCGTACATTCTATCTATGCTATTGTATATCTGCTTTACTGTTATCTTTATGTATTTTCGGGCATTCTAGTTCTATACCACTTGGTGTGTTTATTTCATACTCTTCGACAGAGTCTGGAAAGGGCCAGGTAGCCTCCAGATCTCACTCTCTCCACAGAGGTGAAATATCTGGTAAACACCCTCCCAGTCCATCTCTAGGTGGAGTTTGTTTGTGTTTTAGAGATATCCCCGAAACGGGATATTACAGTGGTATCAGAGCATAGTTCTGGCTCAGCCTGTGGAGCTAGTTGTCTATGACACCGGGGAAGAGGCCATACATTTGTTACAAAGGCAAAAAGTACAAAGATCGTGAGCATAGGTTAGAGAACACCTACGGAGAGGGAGACTGTGTTCGGGTGGTGGACACAGAACAGGAGGAGCCTGGGACAGACGCAGAGCAGGAGGAGCCTGTGTTAGATTCAGAGCAGAGAGAGCTGATGGCAGATGATAGTGAGGCAAAATAGTTTGGGGAGGCACTCCTCAAATCAGTGCAGGATCTAGCGAGACAGATTGTGGTGATGGGTCAGAGATTCACCGTTGTGGAGGCTAGACAGCGTGAGACCCCACAGGTTTTACAGGTAGGTGAGGGATCGAGTACATCTCACCATTTGCTGGAGCACGGTGCTACGCAGCGTGATACTACTCAATAGATGGCTTCACATGCACCTACACGCTCTACCATGCCCACTTTCTTGGGAGTAGACATAGGGGCAGGAGCCCAGCAAGAGGCAGAGCTCGGGCATATGGGTGATTATTTTGCTGAGTATCAGGCCTATGGGTAGGAGTTCAGGGATGCTCTCTCGTTCAGAGACATTGTTCAGCTTCAGCGGGACAGTAGACCCCGCGACCATCATAATGGGCACCGGCATTATCATGACGGAGATACCCACCGCACAGCTAGCAGATTCCACTTGCCTACGTTTGATGGTTCATCAAACAGTTCAGCGAAGTCTTGGGTGGAGAAGATGGATATCTATTTCCAGCTTAACCAGATGTCGGAGGCAGAGGCCATCAAGGTGGTGACATTACATTTGGATGGTGAGGCCCAGGACTGGTGGTTCCATGGGATGGTTACACTCGGACATTCTACAGTGATGACATATGCCGAGTTTACCAGGAGGTTGATAGAGAGATTTGATCGGAGGGATCCGGAACAGCATTTTGTTGAGCTGACGAGGCTCAAACAGGCCGGGAGCCCAGAGACATACATTGTAGACTTCTTGAGGGTTTCAGTGATGGTGCCAGATCTATCCGCGGCCCGGATGATCTATATGTTTGTGGAGGGGTTAGCAGAGCCACTTCGGGGTCTAGTCAGGTCTACTAGACCAGCCACACTCCAGGATGCTATTAGTAGGACCCGAGATTTACAGGATGCATTGCCCAGGACTCATACACCTTACCCCCAGAGACAGGGTTTCCAGCCCAAGGGGAAGGATGTGAGGATTCCGCCTCCAAAGGGGAATCCAGGACGGGCACAGACGGATGATGATGCCAGGAGGGAGCTGAAGAAGAAGCGGTTGTGCTTTACCTGTCAGGAGCCGTGGGCACCAGGACATAGATGTCCTGCTGGCAAAGCACACTTTATTGAGGTCTTCTCTGAGAGTAGCGGGGAAAAGGATGAGGAGGATGACGTGGAGGTAGGAGACATTCAGACAACCCAGGATCAGTTGCCACCACCACCACCTCCAGGAGCAGGAGGTGCAGCTTTTGCACCCACAAGGGGAACCCTTGCAGCATTGCGAGGAGTTCCTAAGTATTTGACACTGCACGTATGGGGGACAGTACGTGGTCAACGAGTATCAATTTTGGTTGACAGTGGGGCAACCCACAACTTCATCGATGCACAGATGGTTGAGCGGAGAGGGATACCGACCGAGAGCTTCGATGGATTTTCAGTTTTAGTCCCAGGAGCTTAGATGATGCAGTGTGCTCGGTATGTTCCAGAGTTGGCAGTGACGATGGGTACCTATACCGTGACCGACCACTTTTTCGTGGTCAACATACCGGATACCAATATGGTATTGGGTGTTCAGTGGCTGATTACTCTGGGAAACGTCACCACAGATTGGGAGGCCTTGGAGATGGAGTGGGATGATAAGAAGACCGTGAAGCATGAGAAGATCCGCGAGATGCACACTTACCCACCTCAGACTGTTTCGGCTCACCGGATGGAGGCAAATTTCCGGAAGGGAGACATAGAGTGGCCAGTTGAGTTGCGGGCATCAGAGGCAGGGACTACCAGTCAGGCCGTTCATCCTGATATACAGGCCATCCTTGACAGGTATGACACAGTGTTCGGGGATATACCACCAGGCCGACCACCGAATCGGGGGTTTGAGCACACTATTGAGTTGGAGCAGGGTATTCAGGCAGTGATTACCACACCCTATAGGCATCCCAAAGCCTATCGGGATGAGATCGAGCGTGCCATCCAGGAGTTGCTAGCTCTTGGGCACATCCGGCCGAGCACGAGTCCTTTTGCTTCTTCTGTGGTGTTGGTGAAGAAGAAGGATGACACTTTGAGGATGTGTATTGACTACAGGGCCCTGAACAAGAAGACCCTGAAGAACAGGTACCCTATACCCAGGATCGATGAGTTGATGGATGAGTTGAGAGGAGCCCGATTCTTCTCAAAAATTGATTTGAGATAGGGGTACCATCAGATTCGCGTGAGGGAACAGGACATTCCCAAGACCGCCTTCAGGTGTCACTATGGGCACTTTGAGTTTTTGGTGATGCCCTTCGGGCTAACCAACGCACCAGCGACATTCCAGTCTTGCATGAATCACATCTTCCGCAGTCACTTGAGGAAGTTTGTGTTGGTGTTTTTTGATGATATCCTCATTTACAGCAGGACTTGGGAGGAGCATCTCCAGCACATTGAGGCAGTGTTGCACATTTTGGAGGAGTAGTAGTTCTATGCCAAGCTCTCCAAGTGTGAGTTTGGGTTGTCGGAGATGTTGTACTTGGGACATATCATAGGGGTGGACGGAGTGAGAGTCCACGAGGAGAAGATCGGGGCCATCAGAGATTGGCTGGAGCCGAGGAACGTGACAGAACTTCGAGGATTCATTGGCATTTGTACTTATTACAGGAAGTTCGTCAAGAGTTTCTCACAGCTTGCTGCACCCCTTACAGATTTGACGAAGAAGGGGGCATTCAGTTGGTCGGATACAGCGCAGCAAGCCTTTGATAGGCTCAAGGAGGTGATGAGCAGTTGTCCAGTGCTTGCATTGCCGAATTTTACGCAGCCATTTTTTTTAGAACGTGATGCGTCAGGAGAGGGGATCGGCGCAGTCTTGATGCAGGGAGGTCACCCTATAGCCTTTGAGAGTCGGAAGCTCCTTCCACACGAGAGGTTGTATTCTATATACGACAAGGAGATGCTGGCCATTATGAATGCATTGGCCAAATTCCGGCAGTATTTGGTGGAGAACAGGTTCAGGGTGAGGACTGATCACAACAGCCTCAAGTTCTTTTTGGAGCAGAAGCAGCTACAGGAGAGGCAACATAAGTGGATCAGTGAGATCCAGGCATATGACTTTGACATTGAGTATGTCAAGGGTAAGAACAACATGGTAGCAGATGCCCTTTCATGTAGACCAGCCACGTTGTCTCTTATGAGCTTGGATACAGACTGGAGGGCTCAACTTTTAGTTGAGTACTCCAAGGACAGATTTGCATGTGAGGTTCTGGATGGACAGGTGGCGGATGACAGGTACAGGGTGGTCGATGAGATCATCTACTACAGGGACCGGATCTTCTTGACTGAGGGATCTCAGCTCAAGAAGAAGATACTCCAGGCATCACATGATTCACCATTGGCCGGCCATCAGGGGTTTACCAAAACCTACATGGCCATTAGAGAGAGGTTCTCATGGAAGGGCCTCAAGGAGGACGTACTCCAGCACATCAGGGAGTGTGATGTTTGCCAGAGGAACAAGGGGGAGATGAGCCATCTCGCAGGATTATTGCAGCCTCTTCCCATTCCGAAGGGGAAATGGGAGAGTATTTCGATGGACTTCATCACAGGGTTGCCCATGGTGCAGGGCAAGGATTGTATCTTTTTCGTCATTGATCGGCTGACAAAGTATGCACATTTTTTTTCCATATCCACACAGTACACAGCAGCATAGGTGGCCGAGCTGTTCTTCAGAGAGGTTTTCAGGCTACATGGTCTTCCTAAGACCATCATTAGTGACAGGGACAGCCGCTTCATGGGCAAATTTTGGCAGGAGCTTTTACGGTTGGTGGGGACGGAACACCCACAGACGGATGGACAGACGGAGATAGTTAACAAGTGGCTGGAGGGCTACTTGCGTAACTATGTCAGTGGACAGCAGCGAGCATGGCTGAAGTGGTTGCATCTGGGGGAATACTGCTACAACACTACACATCACATGTCCATTGGTATGTCACCATTCTATGCTTTGTATGGGTGTCATTCTTTATCTTTTGTTGATGTGATGTTTGGTGCTAGTAAGGCTCCAAGAGAGTCAGGATATTCTTCGAGCTCTCAAGGACAATATGGCTACAGCGCAAAACCAACAGAAGCTGTATGCTGACAAGGGTCGGGTGGAGAGACAGTTTGAGGTAGGGGACTTGGTCTACCTGCGATTACAGCCATACCGACAGTCGTCATTGAAGCAAAAGGGAGCTGAAAAGCTCAAGCCCCGCTTTTACGGGCCATACAGGGTGATACGCCGGATTGGACAGGTTGCATATGAGTTGGAGCTGCCCCAAGGCAACAAGATTCATAACATTTTTCATGTATCATGCCTGAAGAAGGCACTGGGGCAGCAGGTGACAGTGACAGATGAGCTACCACCCACGGATGATGAGGGGCATTTGGTTTTGCAGCCAGAGGCTATTATTGATACCAGGGAGAGGCAGCTACGGAGTAGGACAGTCAGGGAATTCTTGGTGAGGTGGAAGAATTTGCCGGATGAGGATGCCACTTGGGAGAGTGAGAAAATTTTGCAGCATCCATCACTTTAGTTGCTTGAAGACAAGCAACATTTTTCCGGGGGAGACTGTAATATTCCTAATTAGCTATGGCTAATTGGAATATTCGATTTTGCTCAATTTTGCCGTCTATAGTTTATTCATAAATAAAAAGGTGAGTAAAGAAGACGTGACTCACTTTAGAAATAAAAGTTCACTCCCTAGTAGCACAACGTTGTAACTTAAGTGAGCCATGGGGGCCAAGAGACCACGCAGAGAGGGGACCCACGCAGACACATGGAGGGACTGCGCAGGCCAAGAGGGAGCACGTGGCAATGTTGGAGGAGGTGAGCCTTAGGGTTGAGAGGGGCTCATGCTATATAGAGGGGAGAGCCTCCTCATTTTGATCATTCTTTTTTGATGATATTGAGCTGGTCGTTTTGACTTCTTGAGCACGCTGGCTGTTTAGCCTGTCTGCAGCACTGTTTAGTGCGTTGAGTGTCTCTGATCGGAGATCTCGCCCTTAGCCCTAGGGGACTTCGAGTGCCTGCTCGGGCAAGGTAGTTTCTTCAGCATTTTGTGGGAGGATTGGTGTTTGGGTTTTGTTGCGGAGTTGTGCATTCAGAGACTGCGCAGTCATTGAGAGGGAGGACGCAGTCCATTCAGGAGGAGCTCCGGATTGAGTTTCTTGTAGGGGTTTTGAGCCTGGAGATTGAGTAGAGGATCAGCCTTTGCCTTTGGGAGGATTTTGGTGGAGTTTGAGGCCGTATTTTAGTTGTTCCTATTCAGCCTCTGCGCAGAGCCTTGGAGGGCAGCGTAATTCCCCAAGGGGGTGATTTTCAGGGTTCAGCCATTTTAGATATGATTTCTGGGTTTGGTTGTGGTTGGTGAGTAGAGGAGGATTCCAGATTTTCAACTCATTCCGGCGAGGGGATCAGCCCCAAGTCATCAGTTCAGTTCAGCAGTAGCAGCTACACGGCAGTTTTCCAGCAGCTGGGACGCAGTTTAGAGAGCAGCCATTTCTTGATATTCTGAGAGTATTTCTTCACTTGCCTTGAGAAAGTCTAGGTGCCATCACTCTGATCACCTATTGTACTTCATTATATTTCTCAGTATAATAAAATGGCTTAACATTCTCTCTCTATATTTCTGGATGATTTGTCGTACATTCTATCTATGCTATTGTATATCTGCTTTACTGTTATCTTTATGTATTTTCGGGCATTCTAGTTCTATACCACTTGGTGTGTTTATTTCATACTCTTAGACAGAGTCTGGAAAGGGCCAGGTAGCCTCCAGATCTCACTCTCTCCACAGAGGTGAAATATCTGGTAAATACCCTCCCATTCCATCTCTGGTTGGAGTTTGTTTGTGTTTTAGAGATATCCCCGAAACGGGATATTACAGTCACTATCACTAGAAGCCTCCTGCTTCTTCTTTTCCTGGAATGTCTTCCACTCTCTCAATAATTCCTTCTTCGCAGTTGTAGGAGCACCCTTGCTCCCCTCTGACCACGTGCTCTTCTTGGGTTGCAAAGTCTCCCTCTGAACCTGCAAACTCCCTCTAGAACTCAATTCCCTCTGAGCCTCAAGAACCTGTATCTTTGTCTCTGGAACCTGTACCTGCTCCTATGAATCCTGCCCCTGTACCTTCTTCTTTGGAACCTGCACCTGGTACTCTTGCTTCTTCTCATGATCCATAGGTTTTCTCGTTAGCCTGTATAGACCATGCTCTCTAACTTCAATCACAACACCTGCAGAGCTAGAGCCTCTAGGTCTGAGTCTCGCCTTCCTACTCTGGAACAAGACCTCAAACCCCTTCTGCTTGATCACTGAGATAGATGTCATAGTATATTTGAGTCCTAGTACAAATAGTACATCCTAGACTCGCAACACCTGTCATAATTCCACCCTAAATGACACAACTCCCGATCCTGGGATATCCTTCTGAGTCTTGTCGGCCAACACCATGTGCAACTTCGAGTCCCACTCAACTAGACTCTCCAATACTTCCTATGACCCTGTCATATGCTTCGACGCTCCACTGTCCATGTACCATGCAACCTCATCAATGGTACCCTGCGAGAACTGAGAGATAAAGGCCAAGTCCTCCATCTCCAACCTCCTAGTGAGATCATCTATCTCGGTAGAAGTGGAAACCCCGACGACCTGCTTCCCTTTCTTCTTCTCTTCATCTCCCTGCTTCTTCTTCGGACATCTTGTTGAAAAATGAACCATCTTGCCACAGTTGAAACACTTGATCTTACTCAATCCTTCTTCTGCTTTCCCTTCATTCGTGTTGCAAGTTCCACGTCATCATTTGAAGCCCTCTTCTTTGGAAGAAGATCCTCATCTCACAACTCCTCCTGAATGAATTCGTCCCATAGCCTTTTCCAGTCTGGAAACTTCTCTTTAGGAACGATTCCCTTGACGAAGGGCTTCCATTCGTTGATGAATCCTTTCAAAGAAATCCTCACCATATCATAATCTGAAAGAGTCACATCGACGGAAGCAAGCTCATCTTTGACCTGAGACAACCTCGTCAGATACAAAGTCACTCCTTCACCCTGCATCATCTTGGTGGACTTCAACTTATCCTCCAATACCAATACCTAGTTCTCGTTCTTATTCTGGAACAAATTCTGAAGAGTCATCCACATCTCATGTGCAGTGTTCTTCCCGGACAAATGAGGTCTCAGGGAGTCCTTCACACCATCTAGGATGATCAATCTTTCCATCGTATCCAATTCCTCGTACACTTCCAACACCTTAGGGTCAGTCGGCTTCTTGATGGCATTCTTGGTGAATTCCCAAATCCTGTTGACCTGCAAGACCAACTTGATCCTTTCCTTGCATGGACTATAGTTGGACAACCCTTCCAACCTATCCTCATACCAAAGACCAACCTGCAACTTTGACATTGTAGTGATCCCTTCACCTACAATGTGACCAACTCCCTCTTAAGTTGTACTTCATTGTGCACACTCTGATTCACTGTCCCTTCAAAGTAGCTCAGGCACGCTTTGATTCCATGTTGTTTTTCCATGATCCTGGTGTCTAGGATAGAATCTTAAATCACTGATGCTACCAAACCAAGAATCACAACGAAGCTACTTTGCACAACGGAATATAAACAATAGTAAATCTACTAGTGCACAAAATATACACAATATTGTACAATAACCCAATCTTCGTTATATTAATCCATTGAATAATACAACATTCTTGGGTTCTCGTACAAGGGATAATGGCCCTCAAATATCCACAAGTACAAGAATACAAAATACTAGATAATTTGACGGTTTGGTTGATGTAGTGCACGATCACAGCTTCTTTGTCATATCATGTACACCTGCGGGTCCTTTGTTGCTTTCTGCTAGCATCACATGTGCTCTAAGTCTCAAATTTTGCAGGGAGGCTTGGACACATGTATTCCAAAATACCCAGAAATTGTTTTGGGAAATTCTACTCGGATGGGGTTATATTAAAATAATTAATTATTTTTAATGAGAACCTAAGTCTAAACTTAGGGAATTAAAATAATTAAAGTATATTAATAGAACTAGGTGTGAATCTTCTAGAAAAAGACAAAGATCAAGTCAAGTTAATCTTTAGCCCTTGATTATGTTTTAATCCGGGCCGTTGATTTCTCAATGTGAAGGTTATAAGAGAAGGTTGGAAAACATATCGGGAAAGATTCTAGAGATCGATTTCTCAAGTGAGCAACGTAGATCAGCCAGAGAGATCATTGAGTTGATTCTTGCAGTGAGGGGCAGAGATAGTTGTGGTTGGAGATATTTCCTAAGCCGAGAATACATCGCAGAGAAGTTAGAGAAGAGGACACAGAAGAGGCAGCGTAGGGGCTACGCTGGGCAGCACAGAGCCACGCAGAGGCAGCGCTGAGCCTCTGAAGAGATCCGCAATTTTGTTGAGGATTAGTCAGATCCAGTGCCAGAGAGCCGGTGTCTGAGAACGGAGGGGTAGAAGATCAACATCCATCCAGCAAAAAGACCAACTAAAGGGAGTGATGTAATCCCCAATCAGAGTGATGCAGATCTGCGCAGAGGCTACGTGGGGCTTGTTAGTTCTGGGTTGGGTCAGTGTCGAATCTCCAGTGTTAGTGTGAGGTAATCCTCACTAATTCTTTATCAGTCAAATTCTCTGTGGATAGCCAGATTTGGGAATCCAGATTGTATTCAGCAAAATACAAACCCTCAGTGGTTGCACCGATTTTCCCGCATTGGGTTTTTTGGGGACATTTGTGCAAAAATAACAGTGTCACTTGTGTGTTTGATTTCCTTCTTGCTCAATTCTTGTTTCGGCATATTATTTTATGTAGTGAAGGTTGCAGTTTGATGTATTCAGTGTTTGTTGTAGAACAACTGCAAATAAATTGTTAAGTAATGAATAACAATTAGGTGAATATTTTCCAGTTACTGCAATAGGATTCCAAATTTAGGAATTTTCACATGGTATCAGAGTAGTGCGGGTGAAGCAAGAGAGTAGACCGGAAGAGCTCAACGTTGAGGAGAGAGGGAGATCGAATAGCTGCGTAGGTAGCAGATCGAATCCCCAAGGGTTTGTGCAATCTAGGCCAGGAAGGGAAAGATTTGCGAGGAAGTCTCTCTCTGAGTGAGTCGACCGAGAGGTAGGACTTTTCAACGACAGAGGGATCAGTGCATCAACAGATTCAACACAGAGGGATCAGTGCATCAACAGATTCAACACAGAGCAAGCCATCGGGTGGGATGCAGACTTTGTCATAGAAGGCTAGTGCAAAGGCGCTACAAGAAAGGAAGAAGAAGTGATACTAAGGGAATTCCCTTCCAGTGCTGAATTCCCGAGCCAAGTGAATTCTATTTCTCTGCAGAGCAACAATAACGAGGATAAGATCTAACTAACTCCATTAGGAGGCGAAGGCCAACCTAGTAAATACAGTATACAGAGGAGAGAGGGAGGCCTAATTTTGTTGGTAGAGATGGCAGCTAACTCCAGATGAGAGATCAAAATCGGGCTGGAGGGTGCCTCCAATTCACAGGATTTGCTGGTGAAAGGATCGCATGTCCAAATGTAAGCATGCTGGATCTCAAATATTTCATCGATGGTGTAGTAGTTGTCCCCGTGGATGCAGATACGTTAAAAGCTTACAAGAAGGATATGGCGAAGGCCACGAGGTTGATCCTCGACGGAGTGAGGGATCATGTAGTATGTCACATCGTTGACAAAGGGACTGCCAAAGAGATGTGGGATGATTCATTCCTTGCAAAACTTCAGGAAACCCGAGATCAATTGGCAGTTGTAGGATCAGCACCTTAAGAGACCGAGATGGTAAGACTAGCCTTGAATTCAGTATCAGAAGAATGGAAAATATTTGTCCAGAGCATCCTAGGCAAAGAAAGGTTGCCTGATTAGGAATCGATGTGGGCAGCTCTTCAGCAGGAAGAGATGAGGCGAGGTATGATCAAGTGCAAATTTGATGGAAACAACAGCAGTGGGTCGAAGCCCAAGGAGGAAGAGAATGCAACCCTTGCATCTAAGGGGCAGCAGGAGTAGCGGAGGCGGAAAAAGGATGTCTCAAAGATCAGATGTTTCAGGTGTGGTGAGCGCAGTGTCCTCTCAAGAAGAAGGACAAGGATGAGAAACATGATCTGCAGGATCCAACCGCAAATATTGAGGAGGAGGAGTTTGCGATGATTGCCCACATATCTTCAGGGGAGAATTGGGGTGATCTAGAACTGTAGCTGTGCAGGATCCTTGAGGAGTCCACCTCTTGGATCAATAACTTGCTACGAGAGCCCATATCAGAAATAGGAGGATGGACTAGTGTCAATTGGTGCAGAGGAGTGCCGGAGTGACAGTGCAGTAGCTAGAGAGCACCAGAGACTGAGTAGCGGAGAGCAGAGTTGGCAGCAGTGTAGTAAGTGTGAAAATTTTTCAGCACAAAAATCCTACTACTAACTATTGATTTACTTCTCCTACTTGATTTATTTACACAATTTATTTAACTGAATATTCAAAAAAACTTCGAAGTAAACACAAATAGAAACCTACACAAATACAAATCATTTACTGAACATCACGCACATATGACAAATGACACTGATTTTTTAGACAAATGTCCCCGGAAAAACCCAATGCGGGAAAACCGGTGCAGCAGATATGAGGGTTTATTATTATTAAGTAACAGTTTCTGAGTACATCTAGGGTGCCATAATCAACTCACCCAACAGAGAAAACCTCGGCAATCAGAGAAAAATGTGAGATATACCTCACTCTCGCAAGTCTCGGTTGATCCGAATGAGCAACTGATGAAAACCCAGCTGGCTCTGCGCAGCCACTGCATCAGCGTGCGTAGCCTTGGCTGAGGGACTGCGTCACCCTAGCTCTGTGTGGATCTGCTTCTCCGGAGTTTGGTTTTAGCCCTGCTGGCTCAAAAACCCTAGCTTTCGGTGAATTTCGGACTTTTCCTTCGAGACACTGCGCTGCCCCTGCGTGAGCCCTACATCACCCTCCTGAGGGACTGCGTCACACCCTCTGATGGTTGTGTTGCCTCCATTGCGTCTTTGTTTCCCGTGCTCTGCGTTGTACTCTTGGTCCTCTTGACCAATCACTGCATCTGCCCCTCACTGCTTCTTTGAATCACTCAGATCTGATCTTCGTCTGAGCACTGGTCCGTCAGAATAATTTGATCTCTTAGACTCTTTGTGTGTCCTCCAACTGACCCCAAGCCCTTCCTTTATACTTTTTCTCGTTGACAAATCAACGATCGTGATCTAATCTCTAATCGACGGATAAGATTAAAAGAATGCTTGATCCACGTCACTTAGAACATTCTCATCACATGTGTAAATTAATTCACATTAATTTTTTAATTTCCCTAAGTTAGACTTAGGGTCCTCATTAAAAAATTTAATTATTTGAATAACTTTTACACCAGATGGAATTTCTCCAAACACTTTTTGTATCTTGGAGATCTCATGTGTTCCAACCCCTCCACAAAGTTTCGGAGCTAGAGCACATTTGATGTTACGCCAAAGTCTCAACACTCCCTCTTAGCGAGGAGTGTGCTCTAGCAATACTTCCACACTAAAGCATTGCCATGATCTCTGGCATCGGTTTCCGCGCTGATGCTTGGCCTACTGCCCTTCATCCACTGCGCTGCTACTCTCTGTACTGTTGCCCATGTCTCTGTCACTCACACTGCAACATTTGTACTAAAGCTCCCTCTCAAATTGACGCATCATGCTACCAACTGTTGCATTGCAACTTAGTTGCCGAGAAGCAAGCAACTAAAGGACCACTACCCAATCACTGACAGACAAGTCAGTCGGGCTGCATCTCATCACTGAAGCTCCCTCGGCTGCTTCGCTGCGTTGTCCCTCTAGAGCCACTGCGTTGCTGTTGCTCTACACTGCGTAAGCACTGCCCCTCTGCGATGCTGCTTCTACGATACTGCTGCCACTGCACTGCACTGCTCCAGTCTACAGCGTCCCAACTCCGCCTCTTCTTCATCATGATCTTCTACACCCACTACTCCAGTTATCCTGCTACTGTCATAAGGCTCCCATAGCTCGTACGTGATCCAAGAGTTTGGGCACCTCAAGGATCTTGCCTTCCATCTGTAGCTGCTCTACGGATCAATATTACCCCACCTCTTCTCTCGAGGCACATGAGAACTCATGGCCATATCATCCTCACTACCACTGTCCCCTCTAGCTGTTGTTGCCTTGGAATCTTTAGATTCCTTGTCCTTCCTCTTAGAACAAGTGCTGGCGAAGTGTCCAAGTTCGCCACATCTAAAGCACCGGACCTTTGATAGGTCCTTCTTCTTCCTCCCTTGTTGTCGTTGTCCCTTTGATGCTAGGGCCGCATCCTCCTCCTCCTCCTTCTTCACCTTGCTACTTCCGTTGCTGAATTCCCTCCTGGTCATCCACTGGATCTCCTCTGTAATATTCCTAATTAGTGACAGCTAATTGGAATATTCGATTTTGTTCATTTTTTCCGTCTATAGTTTATTCATAAATAAAAAGTGAGTAAAGAGGGTCTAACTCACTTAAGTAGAATAAAACACCCTCCCTAGTAGCACAACGTTGTAACTTAAAGGGGAGCCAAAGGGGGGCCAAGCACCACGTCGAGAGGGGGCCCACTTGTGCTCTAGAAGCTACTGCGCAGATGAGGATGGGCACGTGGCCAGAGAGAGAGGCTACATTGAGGAGATGGGCCTTAGGGTTGGAGGAAGGCCAACATTATAAAAGAGGGAGGAGCCTTCTCATTTGATTCATTCTGTTGTTGATGATATTGAGCTGGTCGTTTTGACTTCTTGAGCATGCTGGTTGTTTAGCCTGTCTGCAACACTGTTTAGTGCATTGAGTGTCTCCGGTCGGAGATCTCGCCCTTAGCCCCGGGGGACTTCGAATGCCTGCTCAGGCAATGTTATTTCTTCAGCATTTTGTGGGAGGTTTTGGTGTTTGGGTTTGCTACGGAGCTAAGCATTCATAGAGACTGCGTAGTCACTGAGAGGGAGGACGCAGACCATCTAGGAGGTGTTCCGGATCGGGGTTTTTGCAGGAGATTGAGCCGAGATTTTGAGCAAAGGATCAGCCTTTGCCTTTGAGAGGATTTTGGTGGAGTTTGAGGCGGTATTTCAGTCATTCTCATTTAGCCTCTGCGCAGAGCCGTGGAGGCCAGCGTAATTCCCCAAGGGGGTGTTTTTCGGAGGTCGGCCATTTTTGATATGGTTTCTGGGTTTTGTCGGGATTGGTGAGTAGAGGAGGATTCCAGATTTTCAGCTCATTCTGGCAAGGGGAACAACCCCTAGTCTTCAGTTCATTCCAGCAGTAGCAGCTACACGGCAGTTTTCCAGTAGTTGGGACGTAGTTTAGAGAGCAGCCATTTCCTGTATATTCTGAGTATTTCTTCGCTTGCCTTGAGCAAGTTTAGGTGCCATCACTCTGATCACCTATTGTACTTCATTATATTTCTCAGTTTAATAAAATGGCTTAGCATTCTCTCTCTATATTTCTGGATGATTTGTCGTATATTGCTTCTATGTTATTATATGTCTGCTGCACTGTTATCTTTATATATTTCCGGGCATTCTAGTTCTATATCACTTGGTGTGTTTATCTTTCACTCTTAGACAGAGTCTGGAAAGGGCCAGGTAGCCTCCGGATTTCGTCCTCTTTTCAGAGACGGCATATCCGGTAAACGCCCCCCTAGTCCATCTCTGGTTGGAGTTTGCCGTGTTTTAGAGATATCCCCGAAACGGGATATTACAGTGGTATCAGAGCATAGTTCTGGCTCAGCCTGTGGTCTATGACACCGGGGAAGAGACCATATATTTGTTATAGAGGCAGGAAGTACAGAGACCATGAGCGTAGGTTAGAGAACACCTACGTAGAGGGAGACTGTGTTCGGGTGGTGCACACAGAGCAGGAGAGAGAGCCTGTGACAGACGCAAAGCAGGAGCCTGTATTAGATTCAAAGCAGAGAGGGCCGATGGCAGATGACGCAGAGGCCAAACAGTTTGGGGAGGCACTCCTCAAATCGGTGCAGGATTTAGCTAGACAGATTAAGGTGATGGGTCAGAGATTCATCGTTGTAGAGGCTAGACAGCGTGAGACCCCACGGGTTTTCCAAGTAGGTGAGGGATCAGGTACATCCCATCATTTTCCAGAGCATGGTGCTGCTCAGCGTGATACTCCTCAGTCGATGGCTTCACGAGCACCTACCCGATCTACCATGCCCACTTTCTTGGGAGCAGACACAGGGGCAGGAGCCCAGCAGGAGGCAGAGCCCGGACACATGGGCGAGTATTTTGCAGAGTATTAGGCCTATGGGCAGGAGTTCAGGGATGCTCTCTCATTCTGGGATTTTGTTCAGCTCTAGCAGGACAGTAGACCCCGCGACCATCATAGAGGGCACCGACATTATCATGATGGAGATACCCACCGCACATCTAGCAGATTCCATTTGCCTATGTTTGATGGCTCATCAAACAGTTCGGCAAAGTCTTGGGTGGAGAAGCTGGACATCTATTTCCAGCTTAACCAGATGTCGGAGACGGAGGCATCAAGGTGGCGACATTACATTTGGATGGTGAGGCCCAGGACTGGTGGTTCCATGGGATGGTCACACTCGGACATTCTACAGTGACGACATATGCCGAGTTTACCAGGAGGTTGATGGAGCGATTTGACCGGAGGGATCCGGAACAACACTTTGTTGAGCTGACGAGGCTCAAGCAGACTGGGAGCCCAGAGACATACATTGCAGATTTCTTGAGGGTTTCAGTGATGGTGCTAGATCTATCCGCAGCACGGATGATCTATATGTTTGTGGAGGGGTTAGCAGAGCCACTTCGGGGTCTAGTTAGATCTACTAGACCAGCTACACTTCAGGATGCTATTAGCAGGACCCGAGACTTACAGGATGCATTGCCCAGGACTCGGACACCTTACCCCCAGAGACAGGGTTTCCAGCCCAAGGGGAAGGATGTGAGGATTCCACCTCCAAAGGGGAATCCGGGACGGGCACAGATAGATGATGATGCTAGGAGGGAGTTGAGGTAGAAGCGGCTGTGCTTCACTTGTCAGGACTCGTGGGCACCAGGGCATAGGTGTGTTGCTGGCAAAGCACACTTCATTGAGGCCTTCTCCGATGATAGCGGGGAAGAGGATGAGGAGGATGATGAGGAGGCAGGAGATAGTCAGACGGCCCAGGATCAGTTGCCACCTCCACCTCCAGGGACAGGAGGTGCAGCTTTTGCACCCACAGGGGGGACCCTTGCAGCCTTGCGAGGAGTTCCCAAGTATTTGACGCTGCACGTACGAGGGACAGTACGTGGCCAGCGAGTGTCAGTTTTGGTTGACAGTGGGGCAACCCACAACTTCATTGATGCACAGAGGGTCAAGCGGAGAGGTATACCGACCGAGAGCTTTGACGGATTTTCAGTTTTGGTCCCAGGAGCCCAGACGATGCAGTGTGCCCGGTATGTTCCAGAGTTGGCAGTGACGATGGGTACCTACACTGTGACCGATCACTTTTTCGTGGTCAACATTTTTAGATACCAATGTGGTATTGGGTGTTCAGTGGTTGATTACTCTAGGGAAGGTCACCATGGATTGGGAGGCCTTAGAGATGGAGTGGGATGATAAGAAGAACGAGAAGCATGAGAAGATCCGCGGGATGCACACTTACCCACCTCAGACAGTTTCGGCACACTGAATGGAGGCAGATTTCCGGAAGGGAGACATAGAGTGGGCGGTTGAGTTGCGGGCATCAGAGGCAAAGACCAACGGTCGAGCAGTTCATCCTGATATACAGGCCATCCTTGACAGGTATGATGCAATGTTTGGGGATATACCAACAGGTCGACCATCGGACCGAGGGTTTGAGCACACCATTGAGCTTGAGCAGGGCATTCAGGCGGTGATTACTACCCCCTATAGGCATCCCAAAGCCTATCGGTATGAGATTGAGCGGGCCATCCAGGAGTTGCTGGCTCTTGGGCACATTAGACCGAGCACGAGTCCGTTTGCTTCTTCCGTGGTGTATGTGAAGAAGAAGGATGGCACCTTGAGGATGTGCATTGACTACAGGGCCCTGAACAAGAAGACCCTGAAGAGCAGGTATCCTATACCCAGGATCGATGAGTTGATGGATGAGCTGAGAGAAGCCAAGTTCTTCTCGAAGATTGATTTGACATCAGGGTACCATCAGATTCGTGTGAGGGAACAGGACATTCCCAGGACCGCCTTCAGGTGTCATTATGGGCACTTTGAGTTTTTGGTTATGCCTTTTGGGCTAACCAATGCACCAGCTACTTTTCAGTCTTGCATGAACCATATCTTCCGCAGTCATCTGAGGAAGTTTGTATTGGTCTTCTTCGATGACATACTCATATATATCAGGACTTGGGAGGAGCATCTCCAGCATATAGAGGCAGTACTACATATCTTGGAAGAGCAACAGTTCTATGCTAAGCTCTCCAAGTGTGAGTTTGGGACGACGGAGATGTTGTATTTGGGTCACATTATTGGAGTGGACGGAGTGAGGGTCCATGAGGAGAAGATTAGGGCCATCAGAGATTGGCCAAAGCCGAGGAACGTGACGGAACTTCGAGGATTCATTGGCATATGCACTTATTACAGGAAGTTCGACAAGGGTTTCTCACAGCTTGCTGCACCCCTTACAGATTTGACGAAGAAGGGGGCATTCAGTTGGTCGAACACAGCGCAGCAAGCCTTTGATAGGCTCAAGGAGGTGATGACTAGCTGCCCAGTGCTTGCATTGCCGGATTTTACATAGCCATTTGTCTTGGAGTGTGATGCGTCGGGAGAGGGGATCGGTGCAGTATTGATGCAGGGGGGACACCCTATAGCCTTTGAGAGCTGGAAGCTCCTTCCGCACGAGAGGTTGTATTCTATATATGACAAGGAGATGTTGGCCAGTATGCATGCCTTGGCCAAATTCCAGCAGTATTTGGTAGGGAACAGGTTCAGGGTGAGGATTGATCACAATAGCCTCAGGTTCTTTTTGGAGCAGAGGCAGCTACAGGAGAGGCAGCAGAAGTGGATCAGTAAGATCCAAGCATATGACTTTGACATTGAGTATGTCAAGGGTAAGAATAACGTGGTAGCAGATGCCCTTTCACGTAGACCAGCCACGTTATCTCTTATGAGCTTGGATACAGATTGGAGGGCTCGACTATTAGTGGAGTACTCCAAGGACAGATTTGCATGTGAGGTGCTGGATGGACAGGTGGCGGATGACAGGTACAGGGTGGTCGATGAGATCATCTACTACGGGGACAACATCTTCTTGACTGAGGGATCTCAGCTTAAGAAGAATATACTCTAGGCATCACATGATTCTCCATTGGCAGGCCATCAGGGGTTTACCAAAACCTACAGGGCCATTAGAGAGAGGTTCTCATGGAAGGGCCTCAAGGAGGACATACTCCAGCACATCAGGGAGGGCAATGTTTGTCAGAGGAACAAGGGGGAGATGAGCCATCTCGCAGGATTGTTGTAGCCTCTTCCCATTCCGGAGGGGAAATGGGAGAGTCTCTCGATGGATTTCATCACAGGTTTGCCCATGGTGCAGGGCAAGGATTGTATCTTTGTCGTCGTTGATCGGCTGACAAAGTATGCGCACTTTTTCGCCATATCCGTGCATTACACAGCTGCACAGGTGGCTGAGCTGTTCTTCAGAGAGGTTTTCAGGCTGCATGGTCTTCCTAAAACCATCATCAGTGACAGGGACAGCCGCTTCATGGGCGGATTCTGGCAGGAGCTTTTCCGGTTAGTGGGGACGGAGTTGACATCGAGTACCAGTTATCACCCACAGACGGATGGACAGACGGAGATAGTTAACAAGTGGCTGGAGGGCTACTTGCGTAACTATGTCAGTGGGCAGCAGCAAGCATGTCTGAAGTGGTTGCATCTGGGGGAGTACTGCTATAACACGACACATCACATGTCAATTGGTATGTCACCATTTTATGCTTTGTATGGGTATCATTAATTATCTTTTGCTGATGTGATGTTCGATGCTAGCAAGGCTCCTAGAGCTAAGATTTGGATCCAAGAGAGTCAAGACATTCTCCGAGCTCTCAAAGATAATATGGCTACAGCACAAAACCAGCAGAAGCTGTATGCCGACAGAGGTCGGGTGGAGAGACAGTTTGAGGTAGGGGACTTGGTCTACCTACGATTACAGCCGTACCGATAGTCGTCGCTGAAGCAGAAGGGAGCTGAGAAGCTCAAGCCCTGCTTTTACGAGCCATACAGGGTGATACGCAGGATTGGGCAGGTTGCGTATGAGTTGGAGCTGCCCCAAGGCAGCAAGATCCACAACGTTTTTCACGTATCATGCCTGAAGAAGGCGCTGGGGCAGCAGGTGACAGTGACAGATGAGCTACCACCCACAGATGATGGGGGCATTTGGTGTTGCAGCCAGAGGCTATTATTGATACCAGGGAGAGGCAGCTACGGAACAGGACAGTCCGGCAATTCTTGGTGAGGTGGAAGAATTTGCCGGATGAGGATGCCACTTGGGAGAGTGAGAAGATTTTGCAGCATCCATCACTTCAGTTGCTTGAAGACAAGCAACGTTTTGTCGGGGGAGACTGTAATATTCCTAATTAGCGACAGCTAATTGGAATATTTGATTTTGTTCATTTTTTCCTTATATAGTTTATTAATAAATAAAAAGTGAGTGAAGAGGGTCTAACTCACTTAAGTAGAATAAAACACCCTCCCTAGTAGCACAACGTTGTAACTTAAAGGGGATCCAAGGGGGGGCCAAGCACCACGTAGAGAGGGGGCCCATGTGTGCTCTAGAAGCTACTGCGCAGATGAGGATGGGCACGTGGCAAGAGAGAGAGGCTACGTTGAGGAGATGGGCCTTAGGATTGGAGGAAGGCCAACGTTATAAAAGAGGGAGGAGCCTTCTCATTTGATTCATTCTGTTGTTGATGATATTGAGCTGGTCGTTTTGACTTCTTGAGCATGCTGGCTGTTTAGCCTGTCTGCAGCATTGTTTAGTGCATTGAGTGTCTCCGGTCGGAAATCTCGCCCTTAGCCCCGGGGGACTTCGAATGCCTGGTCGGGAAAGGTTATTTCTTCAGCATTTTGTTAGAGGTTTTGGTGTTTGGGTTTGCTGTGGAGCTGAGCATTCATAGAGATTGCGCAGTCACTGAGAGGGAGGACGCAGTCCATCTAGGAGGTGTTCCGGATCGGGGTTTTTGCAAGAGATTGAGCCAAGATTTTGAGCAAAGGATCAGCCTTTGCCTTTGAGAGGATTTTGGTGGAGTTTGAGGCGGTATTTCAGTCATTCTCATTTAGCCTCTGCGCAGAGCCTTGGGGGCCAGCGTAATTCCCCAAGGGGGTGTTTTTTGGAGGTCGGCCATTTTTTATATGGTTTCTGGGTTTTGTCGGGATTGGTGAGTAGAGGAGGATTCCAGATTTTCAGCTCATTCCGGCAAGGGGAACAACCCCTAGTCTTCAGTTCATTCCAGCAGTAGCAGCTACACAGCAGTTTTCCAGCAGCTGGGACGCAGTTCAGAGAGCAGCCATTTCCTGTATATTTTGAGAGTATTTATTCGCTTGCCTTGAGCAAGTTTAGGTGCATTCACTCTGATCACCTATTGTACTTCATTATATTTCTCAGTTTAATAAAATGGTTTAGCATTCTCTCTCTATATTTCTGGCTGATTTGTCGTATATTGCTTCTATGTTATTATATGTTTGTTGCACTGTTATCTTTATATATTTCCGGGCATTCTAGTTCTATACCACTTGGTGTGTTTATCTTTCACTCTTAGACAGAGTCTGGAAAGGGCCAGGTAACCTCCGGATTTCGTCCTCTTTTCAGAGGCAGCATATCCGGTAAACGCCCCCCCAGTCCATCTCTGGTTGGAGTTTGTCGTGTTTTAGAGATATCCCCGAAACAGGATATTACATCCTCCCGTCGAAGGATAGCACACATATCACCCAAATTAGGGAGTTGTGCTCTGCCGAAAATGCTTTGGACAAAGGTCTCCCATTCATCAGTGACTGCATTCAAGGCAATCCTCACCAAGAGCCCTTCATCTGGGGTTGCCCCCATGGCTATCAGCTGATCATGGATCGTCTGCAATCTGGAGAGGAACAGATTGATCTCTTCTCCCTTATGCATCTGGAAGACTGGAACATCCTCATCTGGTTCTTTACAAGCATCTTTCATTGGACGGAGTTGCCTTGATACAGCGTGGTCAAGGATGTCCACATCTCATGTGTCGTCCTCTTCTTGGCAATGTGTGGGACCACGTGATCCTTCACCCCATCCATGATCAAGCGCTTTGTCCATGCTTGATTCTCGTTGAACTTCTTCAAAGCGTCTGCATCGGTCGACACAGCTAAGACATTTTTCGCGTGGTCTCTGATACCGTACTCCTACAGGACTGTCAGGATTTTGGCCTTCCAGATCGCAAAGTTGGACACACCGTCCAACCTATCATGATCACGTAGTTTGTACGGGGCCATCTAGCTCAAAATCTATTGAAGCGGGTACTCCTCTCCCTTCTACTGCTGCTACACTCAACAGAAGACTGGATCTGGGTTTCTTGGCGATAGAAACCCTCTACAATAGTTTCTCCCTCTGACAACTGATTTCCCTCGCGGAAATCCTCCACCAAAACTCCTGAATCAGTCCTCTATGATCACCCTCCTGATTGAATCTCTGATTTATTTGGCACAACTCTGTTGAGCGACTATTTTCCTCCCGCTTTGTCACCTTTGCTAGGCACTTTTCTGCACCGATATAACCTATGCCAAACCAACAACTTTTGAACATCAGAAATTGCACTTCCAGCCCTAGTAAACTGCACAATAACTCTCCAACTTGGACTGCATCACCCTCCTGGTGCTGCGTGAGCAGCCTAGCTTAGTGTCCCTCTCCTGGTGTTGTGTCAGCGGCTGCGTGAGCAGACTGGCTCTGCATCACCTCTCTGGAGTTGCAGCAGCTGTTGTGTGAGCAGACTAAATGTGTGTCACCATTGCAAGGTCTGTTGTCCCTCTGGTGTTGCGCTACCTTCTTCCGGATCAGTGTTGCTTCAGCTGATCTTCTTGCAGCAAATGTCTTCATCCACTTTGTTGATGGTTCAGCTTGATTTACAATGCTCTGATACCATGTGAAAATTTCTGAGCACAGAAATCCTACTGCTAACTATTGATTTACTTCTCCTACTTGATTTATTTGCACAAGTTACTTAACTAAATATTCAGAAAACCTTCGAAGTAAACACAAATAACAGCCTACACAAATACAAATAATTTACTGGACATCATGCACATATGACAAATGACACAGATTTTTCGGACAAATGTCCTCAGAAAAACCCAGCGCGGGAAAATCTGTGCAACAGATATAAGGGTTTATTATGTTTAAGTAGCAGTTTCTGAGTACATCTAGGGTGTGTAGAAATTTAATACAAAATATGTATTGCCTGGATTCCCCTGATCTAACAATTATATGCCACTGTTAAATACAGAATCGCTTCTACAAAATCTTTGCGGAATTTGAAACACAATCACCAATCACAATATCATGAAGAAAGATCAATCACACATAATACAGATAATTTAGCGGGAAATCATAAAGCTAAAAACCCCACTATCTTCTATTGTGTATTATATCATGGATCATGAAGCAATTACATACAAAGCTCCAATCCAAGATCTCTCAGTACAATAGCTAACTGTCTCACACTGTCATACAAAAATTGGCAAGTTCGTCAGCCAATTTACTGTCTCCAGACAGCCTGCCTCTACTGCGCAATCCCAGCTAATAGAAATCCCTGAATGAGTGGAATCCTGTTGACACATCCAATGTGTGTGTGGTTGCATGTGTGCAACCGATAATGTCACAACTGATAGTCAATCTGTCCCTTTCACCTACATCTCAACTGGGTCACCACTGGATCTGACATGCATGTAGTTAATAGTAGTAAATCTTCAATTGCATGTGAGACCACTGATTATGAATTAATTAATAATTAATTCACTTGATCTCTCACTAGTGTATCTTCAGTTACACCTAGCACAACTGAGTTTAACTCACTTAACTGAGTTAAACTACTTTACAACTTTCATAACTACACTTCCAACTCTTTTACAACTTCGAATCACTCAGTTACAACTAAGTCCACTCAACTCGAAATTCCTATAGCTAATTGGTTTGCCACTTCAGTTAACTATTTCCAAGTGCTCATTGAGAATAGATTATTGTTTATTGTCCAACTAATATTAAGGGATAATAATAGCCGACATGCATCTATAAATAGAACTTGCACATACATCTATAAATAGAATTTTCTCATGCATCTATAAATAGGCATCCACCTAAAAATAGCCTGAGGCTCCATCCTAGTGTAGGTGCATAATTTTCACTAGGATCTTTTTGTTGAATCTCAACACTCCCTCTCAACAAGAAAGAGATTATCCTTCACCCTGATCCTGTCTCTATGGTATTCGAATTTTCTCCTAGTGAGCGCCTTCGTCATAATATCTGCATCCCGATCTTTTGTAGGAATGTATTGAAGCAACATGATCTTCCTCCGCACACAATCTTTGATATGATGATACCAGATATCTATATACTTAAATCTATCATGAAACATAGGATTAATCAAGAGTTAATGCAACTATGATTATCGCAATGAATCACTATCGGATCTAAATGAGAACCAAACAAACTAACCAAGATCTTTCTCATCCAAATAGCCTCACATGCAGCTTGACTCGTTGCCATGTATTCCGCTTCAGCTGAACTGAGTGCCACGGATCTCTACTTCCTGTTGTACCAAGAAACAGTTGTAGATCCAATGCTAAAGATCCCCCTTGATGTGCTCTTTCTATCCGATGGGATGCCTACCCAATCTGCATCCATGAAGCCATGCAACTTCACCTCATCCGTCTGTCTGTACCATAAACCATACCCAGATGTGCCCCTCAGGCATCTCAGGACATGCTTGCTCGCCTTCCAAAAGCGCTTGGTAGGCTTAACCATCGCTTGACTCAGTTGGTTAACCGCATAGCAAATGTCTGGTCTTGTGTTCATTAGATACATTAGCGAACCCACTAACTGTCGATAGATAGTAGCATCTACTACCTCTCCAGAAGTAGCATCCTCTTTCCTCCAGGGAACTGGAGGAGGAGTATCCATGGGTTTGCAGCCCTCCATGTGAAACTTACCCAGTATATCCCTTGCATACTTGCCTTGAGACACAAAAAGTTTACCATCTCACTGCCATATTTCCAATCTAAGGAAATAATGAAGGAGGCCCATATCCTTCATTTCGAACTCCTTTGCAAGGTCCTCCTTGCATGAGTGTATCAGCTGCTCATCACCAGTCAATATTAAATCATCAACATAAAGAACAATGATTAAAAGCTTACCCTCCACTTTTGGTGAAGCCCATTCCAGTGAAATAGCTGTCTATCTGAGTGTACCAAGCACGAGGTGCTTGCTTCAGCCCATACAACGCTCTTTTGAGTCAGCACACATGCGACTCGCTGCTAAAGATCTCAAATCCTTCAGGCTGCTCTATGTACACCTCTTTCTCAATGATCCCATTGAGAAATGCAGTCTTCACATCCATCTGATGAATGTGCCAGCCTATCTGCGCTGAGAGAGCAAGGATGGTCCTTATGGAAGAATACCTTGCGACAGGTGCAAAGGTTTCTTCATAATCTATCTCCTCGATCTGTGAGAAGCCCCGGGCCACAAATATGGCCTTGTATTTCTCAACACTCCCATTAGCAGCTTGCTTTACCTTGTAGATCCATCTCAAACCTACCACGGATTTATCAACTGGCCTTGGAACAATTTCCCAAGCACTGTTTTTGACAATGGAGTCATACTCCTCCACCATTGCATCTACCCATGTGGGCTCCTGCACTGCTTCCTGAAAGGAAGATGGCTCAATCACAATACATTTGCTCATGAGAGCCATGTATCCAGTAAATCGGTCAGGAGACTGTCTTTGTCTGCGCTGTGAAGTAGGGGCTCCTACATTCTGTGCAGCATCAAGTCTCAGCATATTAGCTTTTGTGGTACACCTTCTGCCAGTTCTAATGGTTGGCTCTGTGTGAGTGGATTCCTCCACTCCATGAACCTCCTCCTGTGGTTGATCCACATCTAGAGACTCATATTTGGGAACCAATAGTTCCTCATCCGCATGCAAGTCCAGCTCCTTCTCAAGCGACAACAGCATGGCTTTCCCCTCATCGAATTTTATATCCCGTCGCACCGTAGTCATTTGACTGTTTGGCAAATATACACGATAATTATGGGGTGTTTCTGCGTACCCCACAAATATCCCAACTTCAGCAATCGGCTCCGGCTTCTTCCTAGCGTCCTTGGTCACATGCACATAAACAGATGAGCTAAAAATCTTAAAGTGTGAAACATCCAGTTTCTTACTAGTGAAAGCTTCTTCAGGTGTACTCATGCCAAGTACTCTATTAGGACAACGGTTTTGCACATAAACCGCAGTGTTGCATGCTTCCGCCCACAAATGCATTGGTAGGCCCTGATCATGCAACATTGCTTGTGCTGCACCCACGATCGTTCTGTTTTTCTTCTCCGTGACCCCATTTTGCTGTGGGTTATGAGGCGCTATGAGTTCTCTTCGAATTCCTTCTTTGTTGCATAAGTTCTTGAATTCGTTAGAGATGTATTCTCCACCATTATCACTCCTCAGAGCCTTCACTTGTTTCCCTGACTCTTTCTCCACCAATGCCTTAAACTCACAAAACTTTGAGAATGTTTGATCCTTCTTCTGCATGAAGAAGATCCAGCATTTACGAGAAAATTCATCGACAAAAATAACATAGTACTTATGTTTTGTTGTTTAAGCAACTGAGAATGGTCCACACACGTCTGTGTGAACTCAAGGATCCTCGAAGCACAGTTCTCCTTTTCATGAAAGGTGGACTTTACATACTTCCCCATGGTGCAACCCTTACACCGATCTAACTGAGCAAGTGTTCCCATTGGAAGTCCAATAGATATTTACTGCATGACTTTCAAGGCTCCATGATGAAGATGGCCCAATCGCCTTTGCCATAATTCGCCCTCATCTCGTCTCACCACTTTTTCCACCTTGCCCATCATGGCAGCGCAACCATGTACCTCCAGCTTGTAGAGATTCTTAACTCGAATCCCTATCCTCTTGGCTTGACCCATTGTTTTATGTCGCAGGAAAGCTTTTTCATCGCTGAAAACAACGTCATAGCCTCTGTCCTCCAACATTGCAACTGAGACCAAGTTTTTCTTCAGACCTGGAACATGCATAACATATTTCAATTGAAATGGTTTACCTGACTCCCTCTAAAAGGTAATGGTACCAATGCCGGTCGCACTGTATCGTCCATCGTCGCCCATCTCTATATGCATTTGGAGATCTTTCTCCTCCAAGTCACTGAAAAGCTCCTTATCTCTCGTCATGTGGAAGGAAGCGTCACTATCCAAATACCACACCGATCCCAATGCGCTTGACACCATGCATGCGATCAAGGAGAAGTCAAGTTCAAATTGTGAGGCAAGGGTCTCACCAGCTGCAGCTCCGGCAGCCTTCTTGTTCTTCTTCTTTTGCAGACAGTTACTAGCAAGATGCTCATGTTCGTGATAGTGAAAACACTTCACCTTGGACATATCCAGCTTCTTGCCATTAGACTCAGATTTAGAATGGAATTTCTTCCCCTTCCCTTTCTTCGCCTTAGTAGCCAAAGCACAATCCTCTTCATCATCATGCTTTGATGAAGAGCCATCTCTGGTGTTCTGCTTGAACTCCTCCTCCACCAGATCCGACCACAGTCATTCCCAATCCGGCAATTTTTGCCGTCCGTTGACAGAGTCTTCATAACTGTGCCAACTCTTAGGAAGTCCCAAGAGAGCCAAGCTCACCAAATCATCATCAACAACAGTTATTCCCACACTCTCCAATTCATCCCGAAATTGGAAAAAATTTGTGAGATACTTTGGAATGTTGTCACCCTTTTCCATCTTGATCTTCCTGAGTTTATCTTTGAGCGCCAATTTCCTATGGTTGTTGTTGCTTTGGAAAAGATCTGTCAAAGCCTTCCACATAGCATATGGTGTGGCTTTTCCATGAAGGCTTGAGACAATGTGGTCTCGTACTCCTTCCAACAGAATCCTCCTCGCTTTTGCCACTTTCCTTTGCAATGCATCAAGTAATGCAGCATCTGTTGAAGTAGGCTTAGGAACATCATTGTCAATGAATTCCTTCAAGCCATTATCTTCGAGCACCGCCTCCATCCTATCCTTCCAAGCAATGTAGTTCGAGCTGCCCTCGAGTGCATACTCTAACCTCAAGCCATTGAAAGCCATTTCGATGTTGAATCCGTTGTAGCACTAAGAAAGTCTTTCTGCAAATTCGAATTCTTTCCACCAACAAACTCAGCTCCTGCTTCACAATTGCAATTTCTTGTGCTTTGATACCATGTAGAAATTTAATACAAAATATGTGTTGCCTAGATTCTCCTGATCTAATAATTATATGCCACAATTAAATACAGAATCGCTTCTACAAAATCTTTGCGGAATTCGAAACACAATCGCCAATCACAATATCATGAAGAAAGATCAATCACACATAACACAGATAATTTACCGGGAAATCATAAAGCTAAAAACCCCACTATCTTCTATTATGTATTATATCATGGATCATGAAACAATTACATACAAAGCTCCAATCCAAGAGCTCTCAGAACAATAGCTAACTGTCTCACACTGTCATACAAAAATTGGCAAGTTCCTTAACCAATTTACTGTCTCCAGATTGCCTGCCTCTACTCCGCAATCCCAGTTGATAGCAATACCTGAATGAATGGAATCCTGCTTGCCCTGACTACGCAATCCTCATTAGCACATCCAATGTGTGTGTGGTTGCATGTGTGCAACCGATAATGTCGCAATTGATAGTCAATCTGTCCCTTTCACCCACATCTCAACTGGGTCTCCACTGGATCTGACATGCATGTAGTTAATAGTAGTAAATCTTCAGTTGCATGTGAGACCACTAGTTGTGAATTAATTAATAATTAATTCACTTGATCTCTCACTAGTGTATATTCAGTTACAACTAGCACAACTGAGTTTAACTCACTTAACTAACTTAAACTACTTTACAACTTTCATAACTACACTTCCAACTCTGTTACAACTTCGAATCACTCAGTTACAACTAAGTCCACTTGCATGTCCCACCAACCAACCACTCAACTGGAAATTCCTATAGCTAACTGATTTGCCACTTTAGTTAACTATTTCCAAGTGCTCATTGAGAATAGATTATTGTTTATTGTCCAACTAATATTGAGGGATAATAATAGCCGACATGCATCTATAAATAGACATGAAATCTATAAATAGAACTTGCACATACATCTATAAATAGACCTCATCTATTAATAGAATTTGCTCATGCATCTATAAATAGACATCCACCTAAAAATATCCTGAGGCTCCATCCTAGTGTAGGTGCATAATTTTCACTAGGATCTTCTTGTTGAATCTCAACAGGGTGCCATATCTTGGCTCACCCAACAGAGAAAACCTCGGCAATCGAAGAAAAACGTGAGATATACCTCACTCTCGCAAGTCCCGACTGATCTGGATGAGCAACTGGTGAAACCCCAGCTGGCTCTGCGCAGTGACTGTGTCAACCTGTGTAGCCTTGGCTGAGGGACCACGTCACATTAGCTCTGCGTGGATCTGCTTCTCCGGAGTCTAGTTTCAGCCCTGCAGGTTCAGAAACCCCATCTTCCATTGAGTTTCGGACTTTTTCTTGAAAACATTACGTTGCCCCTGTGTGAGCCTTGCGTGGGCCTGCGTCACTCTCCTGAGGGACTACATCACACCCTCTGATGGTTGCGCTGCCTCCACTGTGTCTTTGCTGCCCTTGCTCTGTGTTGTACTCTTGGTCCTCCTGACTAATCACTGCATCTACCCCTCACTGCTTCTCTTAATCACTCAGATTTGATCTTCGTCCGAGCACTGCTCCATTAGAAGAATTCGATCTCTTAGACTCTGTGTGTGTCCTCCAATTGTTCCCAAGCCCTTCCTTTATACTTTTATCGTTAACACATCAACGGTCGTGATCTAATCTCTAATCGACGACTAATATTAAAAAAATGTTTGATCCACGTCACTTAGAACATTCTCATCACATGTGTAAATTAATTCACTTTAATTTTTTAATTTCCCTAAGTTAGACTTAGGGTCCCCATTAAAAAAATTAATTATTTGAATAACTTTTACACTAGATGGAATTTCTCCAAACGCTTTCTCAGTCTTGTAGATCTCATGTGTTCCAGCCCCTCCACAAAGTTTCAGAGCTATATCACATTTGATGCTACCCCAAAATCTCAATAGTAAGGCACAATGCAAAGTCATCAACAACGCGACTGCTTTAGAGGGTCAACGCAGAGACTAGTAGCAGTCACATCTTCTCTATCAGATGCATCATACTGAACACTTAGTTCAGTATTTTGGATGTTTTTCTGCTGCAACAACCACAAAGTTGTAGTGCAGATGCAGTTGGCAGCAGTATGCAAGGTCAGTAGCAACACAGATGAAGCAGCGCAGTGGTTTGTGGGCAGTGATGTCAGACATCAACAATGCAGAGGGAGATGTTACAGAGTCAGTGTGATGCTTCAGCAGAATGCATTACTAGAGCACATTCTTTGCTAATAGGGAATTTTGATTTCTGGTAGCATTGGATGTGCTTTAAGTCTCAAATTTTGCAGGTAGGCTTGGATACATGTATTCCAAAATACCCAGAAAGCATTTTGGGAAATTCCACCTGGGTGGGGTTTTATTAAAATAATTAATTGTTTTTAATGGGAACCTAAGTCTAAACTTAGGGAATTAAAATAATTAAAGTATATTAATAGAACTGGGTGTGAATCTTCTAGAAAAATATGAAGATCAAGTCAAGTTAATCTTATCCCTTGATTATGTTTTAATCTGGGCCATTGATTTCTCAACGAGAAGGTTATAAGAGAAGGCTTGATGGGCATTTGTAAAACATATTGAGAGAGATTCTAGAGATCAATTTCTCAAGTGAGCAGCGCAGAGTAGCCATGGAGATCATCGAGTTGATTCTTGCAGTGAGGGGCAGAGATAGTTCCAGTTGGAGATTTTTCCTACGTTGGGAATACATCGCAGAGAAGGTAGAGAAGAGGACGCAGAAGAAGTAGCGTAGGGGCTACGCTGTGCAGTGCAGAGGCAGCATTGAGATTTTGAAGAGATCCGCAATTTTGCTGAGGATCAGTTAAATCCAGTGCCAGAGAGTCGGGGTGTGAGACTGGAGGGGCAGAAGATCAGCATCCAGCCAACATAAAAACCAGCTGAAGGGAGTGACGCAGTCCCCAGTTAGAGTGACGCAGATCTGCGCAGAGGCAGCGTGGGGCTTGTCAGTTCATGGTTGGGTTAGTGTCGAATCTCCAGTGTTAGTTTGAGATAATCCTCACTAATTCTCTGTCAGTCAGATTCGTTATGGATGGTCAGATTTGGGCATCCATATTGTTTTAAAAAAAACTACTGCTTAATAATACAAACCCTCAGTTGTTGCACAGGTTTTTTCGCATTGGGTTTTTCTTGGAATATTTGTCCAAAAATAATGGTGTCACTTGTGTGTTTGATTTCCTTCTTGCTCAGATCTTGTTTCTGTATATTATTTTATGTAGTGAAGGTTGCAGTGCGATGTATTTAGTGTTTGTCGTAGAACAACTACAAATAAATTATTAAGTAATGAATAACAATTAGGTGAATATTTTCCAGTTATTGTAATAGGATTCCAGATTTAGGAATTTTCACATCCTTCGCTCCCAATCTGCAATAGTTGCCTCTATCAATGCACCAACTACTTTAGGCCACTAAACTCGGCCTCCACAATCTGCCCTCTAGCTGATCATAAGTCCATCTATCATCAACACAAGGACTTCTGCCCACTGTTGCTTCAACTCTTCTGTGACTTGTCTTCCCGCTATAGTCTTCTCATGCTGCTGCAATGAAGGCTAACATAGGGAAGGAGGGTTGCCACCTATCACCATCAAATGTCGCTTCTCCAATGATGAACATGGGTTGTCAAATCTGCTCCTCTAGCTAGCTAAACCTTGAGCTCCAATCTGTGAAAATTTTTGAATGTTACTTTATGCAGAAATCTACTGTTAAATCTGGTTATACTTCTCCTACTTAACAAGTTATTAATGCTGAAATATTCAGATTAGCATCGAAGTAAACACATAACAGACTTTCACCGATTCAGATCTAAAACAAAAAAGTACATGCACACATAGACAAAGTGACAAGATTTTCTGGACAATTCTCCCCGAAAAAACCCAATGCGGGAATACCGATCTTCTCGCTGCTGGAGCGTTTATATTATTAAGTAGTTTTCTGAATACAGCAAATCTGGGCACCACACTGGTTAACCCGACAAAGAAAAGATAGATTTGCAGCTGACCTGCTGTTCTGAAGCCAAAACCTTGACTGATCCACACCCTCAAACGAGATTTACAAGACTCAACCAATTTCTGGCCCTAGAAACCCCAACGTTGCCCCTGAAGCCCCCGCATCAGTCTCTTCAGCCTCTGCGTGCCTCTGTGCTGGCCTGGAGAGGGTTGCGTAACCCCAGAGTGGGTGACGCAGACCCTACGCTGCCCTTGAGGGTCTCTGCGTAACCCCGATGGGTCCCCTGCTGCCAGCGCTGCCTCAGAAGGGATTGCGTAGCACCTGCGTAGCTGCAGTGGCCTCTGCGCTGTGCAGCTGCTGCCCTCTCTGCTACTGCTGCCTCTGCTTCTCTGCGTTGCCTCTTGTTGATTCTAGGCACTGGGATAAGACCATCCCCTTTGCCTAAACTACCCCTCTTTGCAGCTGAAACACTTCTGGAAATTCTTAGCAAACCACGCCTTAGAATTCCAGCTTAGCTTCAGTGCTCTGCCTCTGTGTGTGTTCCCCAAATGACCCTAAGCCTTTCCTTTATACTTTTCTCGTTGGGAAACCAACGACCATGATCATATCTTGAATCGATGGCTAAGATTAAAAGAAAGCTTGATCCGTGTGACTTAAGACAATTGCATCACATGTTTTAATTAATTACCTTTAATAATTAAATTTTCCTAAGTTAGACTTAGGGTCATTAATTAAAATTATTAATTAATTAATTTTCTCCCAAACTAGATGAAATTTCCCAAATCCCTTTCTGGGTCTTGGAGATCTAATGTACTCTAGTCCCTCCACAAATTTTGGGAGCTAGAGCACATCTAATGCTACCCAAACACTCAAAATCTCAACACAATTTCCCTCCTAGTAGCCTCCTTTGTTCATCAAGGAGCTACTTTGATGACCAATACTTCACCCAACTCACAACTGTCCAAAGTCCTTCTTTTCAACTGCTCTAGGGCTACTCTTGGGCACTCTCACACTTTCCTCCAACAATCCACAAATGTCCAATACAATTTGTCCACACTAGGACTCCATCCCTAACATCAAAACAACCTCACAACATCAAATACATACCTCTTTGGACTGATGTACACTGTTGTCACTTTGGCTGCCTGGTTAGGGCTTCTTATCAACCCTTGTTAATCCCTTCCAATTAGCTCCTAAAGCCTCCTCCAGCTGCGGCCTACCTTTTTAGGCTTGCTGTTCCAACTCGTTGTCTCAGCCCCAAAACACACCAACCAACCCTCTATTTGCATCAAAGTAGTCCTCAGTCACCTTGTTGTAGCAGTCACTTACCTTAATCACAAGAGGCAGCTCTAAAACTATCATAAACAACCCATAAATCCTCTCCACCACAGGGACCTCCTCCTGCAATCAACTCAAACTTGCAATGAAGGAAAAACATGCCCAAAAACAGTCCTCCTCCTCCACACCTTGTCGTCCTTTGCCTACGACCAATTTAAGAGATGTATTGATGTGTTTTTGATGCACTTGGATGGTGAGGAATGACCTCCAACGTCACTCCTTTTTATACTAACTCATGTGGTGTCAAAAACATAACTTGTGGCACTCTAAAACATCAAGCTGACCTCCTTTAGGTGCCACATTAACCCACTGATATAATAAAAAATTCATATCTCAAGTTACAGACTTCGGATTTGAGTGATTTTTGATGCTCCCAGTTGCTCTTGGGATCTTGTATGACCTCAAATCATCACATGTCCAAAACTCCTCATGGATTCACACCCACATGCTTGGGTGCAAAGCCCACATCTTGGGTTCCAAGCCCACAAAGTGATTTTGTGGCGCTCCAACCTCCAAACCCTGAACCTTAAGGCTTGGAGTACCTCCCAAGCTACCAAAAAATCAGCGAACACTGCCCCCCTAAATTTGAAGGGATGCTGGTGAGTCCAAGCATCATTCTGAATCTTTCAAACTTTTCTCTTCCAAGTGTTTTGGTGAAGATGTCTGCAATCTGATCATTCGTGGAACAATGTCTTAGATGGATAGTCTTGGCCTCAACATGAAATCAAATCAGATGATGCTTTGTATTGATGTGCTTGGTTCGATCATGGAACTTGGAGTTCTTGGCCAACTTTATTGCATAAGTGTTGTCAATCAAAAGAGGATTTGAATGCACTAGTTTCTCTTGTAAATCTTCCAGAAATTTCCCGAGCCACACAATTTCCTTCGTTGCTTTTGTTGCGGCCACATATTCTGCCTCAATTATGGAATCTGCTGGAACTTACTATTTGTGTGACCTCCAGGAGACAACTCCTAATCCAAGACTCATAACATAACCTGAAGTAGATACTCTAGTTTCTTTATCTCCATCGAAATATGAGTTAGAGTATCCAATCAAGTTGAAGTCATCCACCTGCGTATACTTGAGTCCAAAGTCTTGAGTTCCCTTCAAGTACTTTAGAACTCTATTTACAGCAGACCAATCACCCTCACTAGGCTTTTCCATAAACCTAGAGAGGATTCCAACAACAAATGAAATGTATGGTCTGGTAGCAGTCAGGTAGTTGAGACTTCCTACAAGCTGTTTGTACTTTGTTGCATCTTCAAATTCATTTCCTTCAATGGATGTGAGCTTTAAATTCTGTACCATTGGAGTAGTCAAAGGATTGCACTCATCCATGCCAAAACCGTTCAACAAATCTCCAATGTGCTTCTTCTGAGAGAGGAATATAAACTTCAGATGTTGGGTTACTTCAATACCAAGATAGTAGTGAACATAGCCCAAATCTGTCATGTCAAAACCTTTCCTTAGTTCTTCCTTATGGATGCAATGTAATTCTCATTGTTCCCTGTCATCAGAAGATCATCTACATACACCACAAGATATACAATTGTTTTTCCAACTTTCTCGACAAACAAAATTACATCATCAAGATCATAATGTTTGAAATTGAGTTTCAGAAGATTCTTAGTCAATTTCTCGTTCCAGGATCGTGGTGCTTGTTTGAGGCCATACAAGGATTTGGCAAGCTTGCATACTTTGTGTTCTTGACCCTTCACAACAAATCCTTTTGGTTGGGACATAAAAACATTCTCTTTTAGATCTACATTCAAGAAATTAGTTTTTACATCCATTTGATGGACTTTCCAACCGTTCTGAGCTGCCAAGCAAATGATAGCCAATTTTGCTATGGGGGAAAAAGTCTCCTCATAATCAACCCCTTCCTTCTGTGCAAAACTTTTTGCCACAAGCCTGGATTTATGTTTGTCAAGTTAGCCATCTTCTTTATACTTGTTCTTGAATACCCACTTGCATCTTATTGGTTTGGTTCCCAATGGAGGATCAACCAGCTTCCAGGTGCCATTCTTTATCAAAGCATCATATTCTTTCTGCATCACTTCTTTCCATTCATAATGAGAAGCGACTTCTTTGATGGAAGTTGGTTCGAAATATGTAGACAAATTTAGTTCACAATCATAAGAAACATCCATATCAACATGTGAATCAATATCGTCTACATCACCTCCATTCTGTCTAACAAAGCTTCTTGCCCCTGTATGTCCAACCTCATCAGGACGAACACTTTCAAGTGTCTTTGTGAGCCATTTTGGAGGACCTTTCTGAGATGGCCTAGGTTGTTCAGTTCACTGAGATGGGGCTGAATCAAGATTTAGCCTCCCAATTCTCTTAATCACATCACTCAGAGTGTCACCTTGATTGTTGGTTGAAGCTTCATGCGGAGGAGAGAGTGGTTCAGAAGGAGATTCCACAGATTGATCCAATATAGGGATCCTCCCTTTAGGATGTGGAATCTCAATATCAAACTCTTGAAAAGACTTTGCATGTCTGAATCTATCCAAGCGATCAGGTTGTCGATCAACAACATTGTCAGTCTTGGGAACATTGTCAGCCTTGGAAGATTCAAGAAAGATCACATCTCTAGATATTATAAACTTCTTATTAACTTCATCATATAGACGGTATGCTTTGGAGGTATCTGAACACCTCAAGAAGATATATTTGCGACTCCTTGCACCGAGTTTGTTTCTTTGTTCCTTAGGTATGAAGGCATAACAGTTGGAACCAAAAACCCCGAGATGCCTCACCGAAGGAATGTGGCCATACCACATTTCAGAGGGATTCTTGTATTTTATAGCATGAGATGGACACCTATTCTTTATATACACAACACATAGAACTGCATCTTCCCAAAACATCAACTTAACATTCTTGAAAAACATCATTGAACGTACCATATTTAAGATTGTCCTATTCATTCTTTCAGCTACTCCATTCTATTGGGGATTCTAAGGCATGGTTGTTTGATGTTTGATCCCATGCTGGCAAAGATATTTTTCAAATTCATTTGAAGTATATTCTTTTCCATAATCAGTATGAATAGATCCAATATGAGATTGTGCGTCATTTTCAATCCATGCATGAAATTTCTTGAATGTTTCAAAAGCTTCAAATTTGCTCTTCAATAAATAAACCCAACACATTCTAGTGTATTCATCAACAAATGTCATCATATATTTATTACCATTTGCAAAAGGAATAGGCATTGGGCCACACAAATCAGAATGAGTGAGTTCAAGCTTTCTACCTGCTCTGGAATTAGAATCATGAAATAATTGTTTGTTGTGATTTCATAAGATACAAGCATCACATTGCTTAAGTTTCACAGGAATAGTAAGAAAACCAATAACACCATTGTTCTTCAAAAAATGAAGGTTGTCATAGTTTAAGTGCCCAAATCTAGCATGCTATAAAAGACTTGATGGAAGTGTACCTTCACCATAATGAGAATTGTATGAAAAATTCTATGCACGAGCAGAGGTTCCTTGCAACTTTAGAAGTCTTTCTTCTTTTATCCCAGTGATGACAAGTGAGTGATCTGATGCTTTTCTGACCTGAACCTTGCCATCAAATATATGAATGGAGTTTCTTTGCTGGTGGATGTGGACCAAAGACAACAAGTTTCTCCTCAACTCTGGGAGGTATAGAACAACATGTAGAAGAAATTTGGAAGACCTGTTGAAATTTGGTTACCGGAGGATAGGTGGTTCCCTAAGGCTTTGATCTTTGGCCTAGGGAAAAGTGTCCAAATGTATTTCACTTTTTCTCCTAAAGTGACTATATAAGTTATAAAGTCAAATCTAATTTAAAAGTGAAATAAGTGATAAAGTTACTAAGTCTAATTTTAAAGTGACTTTAATAAAGTCAATGTGAAATTAGAAAGTGAAAAGTGACTTTGGAAGTGAATGACTAAGAGGGTCTTTATTAAAGTGGGGTGAATTAAAAAATAGAAAGTGAGATTTAAATGCACATTTAATCTCAGCCCTAGATCTAAATCTATCTTAGCCATTGGATTTAGGGATTCCCCAAAAGTCACTTAGGGTTAGGTTAAAGGAGGAAAAGAGGGAAAAGATCATTTAGTCTCTCATGAGCAGATTGAGAGAATGAGAGAAAGAGAGCAAAGTATATTTTTGAGCAAAGAAGAAGGAGGAAGAACAACACCTTGGCACGCATACCGAGGTAGCTAGATTTCAGCAAATCCGTACAGCAAGCAGCAGCATGAAGTTCAAGGCAAGTGGCACGAATTTCGAGGAGGGAAAACAACATTTAATGAAGCACAGATTTCGAGGTCCATACAACAGTTAAGGAGGCACAGAAACCAAGGTCCGTACAGCAGCAAAACAGGTTTGTTTTCTGGAATCTGTACAGCAGTACTTCGACATGCAAATCGAGGTTCGTACAATAGCCGTACAACACGTTTTTCGAGTCAGCAAGTGGCACAGTTTTCGAGGAGGCATTACAGTTGTTTCGGCATTGTGTTCGGTGTTGTCCGTACAACATTTAATGATGTACTTTCTATTGTAAATTTCTTTTTGTGTTTGGCATGAAAATCGAGGCAGAGTTTTTGTACGGTTTTCGAGATAAGTAAAAACACTAGTTGCTGGAATTTTCTGTGTTTTTCTATTTCTCTGTAAAAGCTATTTAGTAGAAATAAAAGAGAGCTTTCGAACTGGTTTTCCCCAAGAGTTGTAGGGGGTTTTTCCAGGGTCATATTTACCAAAAATCAGCATGTCAAATTTCTGTGTGTGGCTGAAATGGTTTGTGTTTTTATTTCTGCAATTGTCAGCACTGTGAAATTTCCAGAATTTGTGTTTTCAGAAAATATTTATTTTTCCAACTTGTTGAATGTATGGGTATGGGAATGGGCATTTAACTTTATGGGAGAAATAAGGAGAAACTGAAAACCGGAGTGGGTCATAAAATTTCTACATGGTATTAGAGCTAGTTTGCTGAAAATTGCAGTTTGGGATAGCAAAGAGAAAAATTACAGCAAGCTAATTTTTCACACAGAAAACTGAATCTTTACCACAACAGTGCCATTTTCAGTTTATTAGGACAACAAGCATGTCTTTGGGCTTGAGGGTGGAGGATAGGTTGGATGGGCATAATGCAGAGCGTCTTTAAGGAGGCAAAAGTCTGGGGTATAATGGTAAATACCCAACAGCACCCTGTGAATGTTCCAGACTTTAACAAGAAGAATAACAAGGGTAGGATACTGATTCTGGATGGTGTTAAAGACCATTGCATTCTTCATGTGAGAGGAAAGAGACTTGCTCATGAGATGTGGACAACCTTGACCAATCTCTACCAGAGTACCAATGAGAACAGAAAAATGGTCCTAAGGGAGAAGCTGAAGGCCATTAAGATGGAAAAGACTGATAGTGCTACTGCATACCTCACAAAGATCACTAATGTGAGAGATGAGTTGGCAGCAATTGGAGAGGTCATTCCACCCACTGAGTTGGTGCGGATTGCAGTAAATGGCCTTCCCAGTTCATGGCTGAGCTTTGCTAATGGGATTATTGCACGTGAGAGCCTTCCCTCTTGGGAGAGGTCGTGGGATGATTGTATACAGAATGAAATCAGAAAGAACCAGCGTGGGGCAGCCAAACCAGTTGAGGAGGATGAGGATGTAGCACTGGTAGCAAGAGGCAAGAAAGGAAAGGGAAAGAAGCAAGCTTCCACAAATGGTAGTGGGGGCAAAGGCAAAGGTAAAGGGAAGCAGCAGGTGAACAAGGAGAAGGATTATTCGAAAGTGAAGTGTTGGAATTGTCAGAGGATGGGACACTATGCAGTTGTGTGTCCGGAGAAGAAGAAGAAGGGGAAGAACAAGACCATGGCAGCATCAACAGAGATAGAGGAATTTTCGGAGAGCTTTGACCGGGAGTTTGGGTTCATTGCTTGTGAGTCCACTAGTGCAGGATCACCTGCCACGGAGGTTGAGAGGGAGTGTGCATTTCCCTCCACTAGCGGAGCATCTTCAGGTATTTGGTATGTTGACAGTGGGGGCTTCACGTCATATGACAGGAGTCTGTGAGTACTTCTCAGAGCTTTCAGAGAGTGGCACTGATATAGAGGTAGTACTCGGAGACGACAACATTGTTAGAGCAGTCGGTGTGGGGACATTGACATTTGATAGGGAACCCAAACCTCCCTTGAAAGTGTAAGATGTTCTATATGTGCCAAGGATGAAGAAGAATCTTATATCCATCTCAGCATTGGAGGACGGAGGGTATGAGGTATTGTTCAGGAGAGGACAGGTGCTTATATATCCCAAGGGCGCTCCAGCTGATTCAGCTAGAGTGATTGGTATATGCCATGCAAAAGTGTACAAGTTTGCATTTCAACCCCTTTTGGCATTGAGCAGTAGTACCAGCAGCAAAACTAGCAGTTCAGATCTGTGCAAGATTTGGCACCGCAGGATGGGGCACATGTATCATGGGGCCTTGAGGACATTGCGGGAGATCACTACGGGTGTGCCAGATTTCAATACTGATCACATTGATACATGCAGAGGATGTGCTATGGGAAAGTTTGCCAAATCCCCTTTTCCCAGCAGTGACAGCAGATCGACTAGGATACTTGATTTGATTCATACCAATGTGAGCTGTCGGATGTCTCATGTTTCCTTGAGTGGATATGAGTATTATGTGTTATTCATTGATGATCACTCCAGGAGGACCTAGATTTATTTCTTGAAGACCAAGAGTGAGGTCTTCAAGCGGTTTCAGGAGTTCAGAGCTCTTGTGGAGACTCAGACTGGTCGGAAGATCAAGTCCGTCAGGGCGGACGATGGAGGGGAGTAAACCCTTGGTGAGTTTGTTGATTATTGTGCAGAGGCAGGCATCAGGAGGGAGTTCACAGTTCCTTACAACCGCCAGCAGAACGGGGTTGCGGAGAGGAAGAACAGATCCGTCGTTGGGGCTGCGAAAGCCATGCTACATGATCAGGGGTTACCATTGTTTTTCTGGGCAGTGGCCTGCAACACTGCTGTGTATTTGTAGAACAGGAGTCTACATCGTGCCTTGGGGCATGTGACTCCAGAGGAGGCTTTTTCTGGGAAGAAGCCTGATATTGGTCATTTTTGCATCTTTGGATGTATTGCATATTCCTACATACCCAAGGAGAAGAGGACCAGGCTAGAGTCCACCGTAGAGAAGGGTATCTTTGTGGGCTACAGTGAGACATTCCTGCACAGAGGAGAGTTGTCTTCAGATGGGATGTGAAGTTCGAGGAGGACAGGGCTTTCAGGAGGTCACGGGAGTTAGAGTATCTAGATCAGCCAGACCCTCAGGAGCAGCTGAGTCAGGCACAGGGATCCAGTGGGCAGGGATCAGGAGGTACATCGATTACAGTGTTAGGTCCATCAGTGAGCAGTGGCTCGCAGAGTCAGAGGGGTGGTGCTTCGGGCAGCATGTAGAGCAGTTCACTAGGTAGTCCACTGATGGACAGTTCACACGTTACTTCAGCATCTATAGGTTCAGGTTCAGGCAGGAGGATAGCAGACAGACATTCAAGAGTTCAGGCTCCTGATGAGGATGAGGAGTTTCATTCTCCAGCGGGATAAGTGTGCTCAGGGAAGAGGAAGCCCAAGTGGCTTCAGGATACCTTGAGAGAGGCTACATCTGTTGCTGGGCCAAAGAGACTGGTCAGAGAGAGCAAACCACCTGAGAGGTTTTGTAGCTATATGGCAATGGTTTCCAACATCGTTGACTCTGAGCCTTCTAGCTATGAGGAGGCAGCTAGCCGGTAGGTCTGGAGAGAGGCCATGCAGGAGGAGTATTCTTCTATCATGAAGAATGATGTTTGGGAGGTGGTGCCGAGGCCTGAGGGAAAATCCGTGGTTACTTCCAGATGGCTTTACAAGGTAAAGCATGCTACAGATGGCAGCATTGAGAAATTTAAGGCAAGGTTTGTAGCTAGAGGGTTCTCCCAGGTAGAGTGAGTAGATTATGAGGAGACCTTCGCTCCCATGGCTCGATATACTTCCATTCCCTCCATTATATCGATAGCAGCAGAGATGGGTTGGAAGATCCAGTAGATGGATGTGAAGACCACATTTCTCAATGGCTTCATACAGGAGGAGGTGTACGTTGAGCAGCCACAGGGCTTTGAGGCACATGGGAAGGAGTCCCATGTATGCAGACTGAAGAACACCCTTTATGGCCTGAAGCAAGATCCTAGAGCAAATCCGCGATTACTTCCAGATGGCTTTACAAGGTAAAGCATGTTGCAGATGGCAGATTGAGAAATTCAAGGCAAGGTTTGTGACTAGAGGGTTCTCCCAGGTAGAGGGAGTAGATTATGAGGAGACCTTCATTCCCGTGGCTCGATATACTTCCATTCGCTTCATTATATCAATAGCAGCAGAGATGGGTTGGAAGATCCACCAGATGGATGTGAAGACCACATTTCTCAATGGCTTCATACAGGAGGAGGTTTACATTGAGCAGCCACAAGGCTTTGAGGCGCATGGGAAGGAGTCCCATGTATGCAGACTGAAGAACGCCCTTTATGGCCTGAAACAAGCTCCTAGATCTTGGTACTCCAGGATTGATATGTACTTGCAGGAGATGGGTTTCACAAAGAGTGATGCAGATCCAAACCTATACTTTATTGTGACAGGCGAGGAGCCTCTCATTCTGGTGTTGTACGTGGATGACTTGGTCATTACGGGTGCAGAGAGACTCATAGAGGGCTGGAAGAGAGATCTTGTGTCGGAGTTTGAGATGAAGGACATTGGCTTGATGCATTACTTTTTGGGTTTGGAGGTGTGGCAGGAGGAGGGGCATTTCTTCCTGGGACAGAGGAAGTATATTGTGGACATCCTTAGTAGATTTCACATGGAGGATTGTAAACCCATGTCGACACCTATGATCACCAATTAGAAGAAGCTTCACACTTCAGATTCCGAGTTGGTGGATCCCACATTGTATAGATAGCTGATTGGTTCCTTGATGTATTTGGTCAACACTAGACCAGATATATGTTTTGCAGTCAACACTGAGCCAGTTCATGTGTGAGCCCAGGAGGGTGCACTGGGTTGCTGCAAAACACATTTTGCAGTTTTTGCAGGGGACATTGGAGTATGGTCTGGATTATAGGCAGGGAGATGGAGTGAGATTGGCAGGTTACACTGATTCTGATTGGGCAGGTTGTGCTTCTAATAGGAAGAGCACTTCAGGGTGTTGTTTTGGGTTGGGTTCGGCAGTGGTGTTGTGGTTCAGTCGAAAGCAACAGTTAGTGGCATTGAGTTCTACGGAAGCAGAGTACATGGCAGCCAGTCTAGCTAGTTGTGAGGCCATATGGCTTCGCAAGATTTTGTTTGGCTAATTTGGTCAGCCGTTGAGACCTTCAGTGATTTACTGTGATAATCAGAGTTGCATTAAACTCACGGAGAATCCAGTATTTCATGACAGGTCAAAGCATATCGGCATCAAATATCATTTCATCAGAGACTATGTTCAGAAAGGAGTTGTGAAGCTTGAGTATATTCCCACTGATGAGCAGGTTGCAGATATTCTTACCAAAGCCTTACCACGGGGCAAGCATGTCTACTTCAGAGACAAGATGGGTGTGGTGAGGAACATCTTCCTCGGTAAGAGGGAGTGTTGAAATTTGGTTACCGGAGGACAGGTGGTTCCCTAAGGCTTTGATCTTTGGCCTAGGGAAAAGTGTCCAAATGTATTTCACTTTTTCTCCTAAAGTGACTTTATAAGTTATAAAGTCAAATCTAATTTAAAAATGACTTTAAGTGATAAAGTTACTAAGTCTAATTTTAAAGTGACTTTAATAAAGTCAATGTGAAATTAGAAAGTGAAAAGTGACTTTGGAAATAAATGACTAAGAGGGTCTTTATTAAAGTGGGGTGAATTAAAAAATAGAAAGTGAGATTTAAATGCACATTCAATCTCAGCCCTAGATCTAAAGCTATCTCAACTATTGGATTTAGGGATTCCCCAAAAGTCACTTAGGGTTAGGTTAAAGGAGGAAAAGAGGGAAAAGATCATTCAGTTTTTCATGAGCAGATTGAGAGAATGAGAGAAAGAGAGCAAAGGATGTTTCTGAGCAGAGAAGGAGGAAGAACAACACCTTGGCACGCATACCGAGGTAGCTGGATTACAACAAATCCATACAGCAAGCAGCAGCATGAAGTTCAAGGAAAGTGGCACGAATTTCGAGGAGGGAAAACAACATTTAATGCAGCACGGATTTCAAGGTCCGTACAACAGTTAAAGAGGTACAAAAATCGAGGTCCGTACAACAACAAAACAGGTCTGTTTTCTGGAATTCGTACAACAGTACTTCAACACGCAAATCGAGGTCCATACAGCAGTCGTACAACACGTTTTTTGAGGCAGCATGTGGCACAGTTTTCGAGCAAGTCGTATAGTTATTTAGGCACTGTTTTCGGTGTTGTCTGTACAACATTCAATGATGTACTTTCTGCTATAAATTTATGTTTGTGTTTGGCATGAAAATCGAGGTGGACTTTGTGCACAGTTTTCGAAATAAGTAAAAATACTAGTTGCTGGAATTTTCTTTGTTTAAGCTATTTATCATAAATAAAGGAGAGCTTTCGAACTGGTTTTCCCCAAGAGTTGTAGGGGTTTTTTCCAGGTTCATATTGACCAAAAATCAGTGTCAAATTTCTGTGTGTGGCTGAAATGATTTGTGTTTTTATTTCTGCAATTTTCAGCACTGTGAAATTTCCAGAATTTGTGTTTTTAGAAAATATTTATTTTTCCAGCTTGTTGAATATATGGTTATGGGAATGGGCATTTAACTTTATGGGAGAAATAAGGAGAAACCGAAAACCGTAGTGGGTCATAAAAATTCTTCAACACCAGGCAATTTGAGCCTGGTGGTGCCAAGCCCTGATGGCTTGATTTTTGACTTGTCTGCAAAGTAGACTGCTCCATCAACATTATCAGTGAATTCTTCAAAGAAATCTCTTTTGAAAGTCATGTGGCAAGTTGCTCTTGAATCAAGCAACCAAGCATCTTTCCATGAAGCAAGTGAAGCATTAAATAAGTCTTCAGTTACTCTAATGTTGCAATGTGCCACAACATAATGAGCAGACTCGGGTGCTTTTCCTTTCCCTTTACCAAGTGTTTTACCTTTTTCTTCATTTCTTCCCTGCTCGATTCTGTCCCAAGGCAACTTACATGTGGAAAATAAAATCAAAATATAAGTTCTGCTCATCCAAACAAGATGATCTTTAGATCAGTCTTGCACCTCTCCGAAGGGGAATCCAACAAAAATATAATCGTCATCATATGAGCAGTGCAACATGGATTTTGGACCTAGTTTCCCAAAATTAACACTCCCTCTCAACTAGGGAGAACTCCATCTGTCCACTTGTGCCATCCTGTCATCAATAACATCGTGTACTATCATCATCATCATCCTGCAATCCTATGTCACCCTATGTAACATGCTTTGTCGGCTCTGGGGCAAGCAAAAGAGAGTGAGTCACAAAGACATCACACTCCGCTGACCCGAAGTCAGCTTAGAGGTTAAAACCTCAATTGGACTCAAGAGAGTCACATACTAACCCGAAGTTAGTTTACTGACCCGAAGTCAGTTTAGAGGTAAGAACCTCGTCAGACTTCATCCCATATCAAGGTGTTGGACACATCCCCATCCTAGATATAGAGAGTACGGCAATCTCCGATGCATCCATCAGTCTTGCTATTGGTCTCTATCCACATTTCCCACCTCATTGGCCAAATGAGAGGTACTTCCCATGAGTCCGAAACTCCATGGGTAGGATGCATGTGGGGCATAGATAAAAGAGAGGGTGAACCAGCTCAATATCATAATGGTGGGGAAGAAGCACACCAACAAGGTGTTGTCACTCCGTAATTTTGAAGGCTGAAGACAGAACTACGGGGGAAACATCAAACCTCTTTGGAATCCAGGACCTAGCCTTCCTAGATTCAGAGAGGGTTCTCTCTGTTAGATATAGCTTTGTTTATAGGGGCATTTTAGGCTAGCTATTAGTGCATAAGGGTTTGTTCGAAGATTTTTGGTTGAGGCGGTAGAAGGGGGGGCCATTGGGCGATGGAGTCAAACAGGTGCAAATAGATTCAAATGGATGAACAACTAAGGTCAGGTGCAACCAGGCAAGCTAGCCATATCAATGGATCTTAACAGCTCGTGAAATGGAAAAGAAGAGGAGATTAAGGTTCAACAGGAATGCAGAGCAGACCGTCTCTGAATTCTACATTTCGATCTCAGACGAAAACATAAAATACTGTTTCAAGACTGAGCAGGGTACCCCACGGTAAATCCTACACAAAAATTTCTATCCGCAATAAAGAAAAGAAAACAATATGTAAAACAGAAGAATCACAAATTACATGGGAGAAGCACTTCACCACAAATCATAACACAAGAATCTGGAAAACAACATAATCCTTCATTCATCCACAAGAGAGTGCTTACAACAGAATGAGTCTATTACAATGGTTTTTCCCTTCCGGGCCTCTTTTCCTACTGCTAATGTATGCAGTATTTATATAAAAAATTAAGTCGGTTCCTCCGTCTGTTTCAATGATAGTTCTTAATTACAATCAAACTAAACCTTTACCAAGTGGAACCATGCAGGCGGTGATAAGACAAGTTCGGCCATAACAGTATCTTTAGCAATTTGTTATTGATTACAGAGTGAGGAAGAAATTGCCTTTCAGGATCCCGAGGAGACTAAGATGGAGTAACACTTTGATATGTGGAACCTCGCAGACGGTGATAAGATACTTCTGGCCAAGAAAGTGGAGGCAGAAGTCCATTATGATCAGGATCTAGCTTTGTCCGATGTCGAAGAGGCGAGGAAGGCTCTGACACCTTGGCTTTTCATCTTCAGAAAACCGTTGTTGGATTATTAAATCGATGAGGTGCTTGGATCAATAGTTGTGCTGATGTGTTCACTGCCCCTTCGGTTTCTATTGTTATAACACAATTAATTCTCCACAAATGCCCGACTCGACCTTTTCTGTCTGTTTCCTTGTGACGTTCAGCCTCGCTCTGCCTTTTGCTCCTTGTCGGGTCTTATTCTACCACAAGTCCTTTCGCCATGTTTTGCCCATTTCTTCATAAAATGGCACTCAAATCTCATACGCTCGGACAAAGGTTTGCACGTGGATTTGGTAATGTATAAAGGTTGGATGGGTCCCACCAAATTGCATCGGCGGATTTTTATGTTTCAGCGATGAATTAAGAAGAGAAGGTTAAAACTTGCGGGGTGCGAAGTGCGGGCAAGAGGTAAGTATACGGTTTTTAGTGGGTGGGTGGAGCTGCTCTTTTTTAACTATAAAATTTGAATTTCAATAGTTATGAAAGGTTTTTGAACGAAATGAAGTGTGGGACTTTAAACAAATGGAAAAATGAAGGGTAAACGAAGGTAGATGGAATGAGTGAGGGCAGTATGGAGTTTGCTCGCCATCACACTTAATAGCAACACTTTCCTCTTTCAACTGAACTGAAAGGCAGATAGATTCATTTGATGCTCTTGATAGTCAGGATTTCCTTTTTTTCCTGAAAATAAATGATAGCCATGGAATATTATTTTCAATATGAGAGATCTGAGAAATAATCAATCACCTTGTGATACTGTGAAATACAGGAGTCTAACAGTGGCTCCAACTGGGGGTGGCAGCTCCTTCAGGAGGTGTCAAGAACACCGTAAACTAGTAGCCTGACCCATTGGGCTGATCCCAAATTTGCAACTTAATCTGCTATAAAACCTCTGTGGCTGACAATCTTCAAGCTAAAATAAACACTCTCTGCAAACTGAAGTCTAGATTATAATTGTATTGGAAACTAGAAAGCAATCTGAAATTAAAACTGAAAAAATGCTCAGAGTACAGAGCTTATTTTCACACCTACCTATCCTAATCTAACCTGGAGATGATATATACACTAAGTGAACTCTTTTTTCCAATGTAACCAATCAAGTAAATGACTACATGATTGATTCTTGTTCACTTTTTTTAGTAGGCTGAGAAAACAAAAGGGCCACTCCCATCTTACTTGCCATTGAACAGCAATGTTCAAACTTTTCCTTAAACTCTGTAGAAAACCATTCATGGCATAGCGTACTCCTTCCTTAGATGATTCTAAAAGGCCAACGAAAGGATCTTGGAACAATACTTGGTTGTGAGGATTCAAATAACAAGCTTCATCTAGGACTGCTCTTTGTTCCAATTTGTCCTGGTCAGGATCCTTCTGAAAGTGAATGTCTACACATTCTTCATGGTCATCTGACATGGCATCCTCATTGTATATCAATATGTTGTCCTCAAGCAAACCTGCTATGTCTTGACTGAGATTGCTGAATTCTGTTTGAAGGCCATCATTTTGATGAACAAGAGCACTTTCTGGCAATAAGCCTTCTTGAGAATGTAAAACAATATCAGTATCAATATGTTCTACATTTGTTTCTTCATGAGGAAATACTTCAAAACATAAATCGGTAGTAGAACAAATATAAATAATCTCCTCATTACATAAAAATTGAGAGGCTAGCTGCATGCTTAGAATCTAATTAATTTCTTCTTCAATTAAAGGAGGACGCAGTCTTTGTTTCCTTTGGATTAAACAACAATTGTTTTCTTTCTCTTGTGAAGATTGATCATGAGACTGAATGTCTTCTTTAGCCTCATACAAAAGAGCAGATGAATTATCATTTGTCTCCACAGAGAGATCCTGTGGATCTACTTTCATTTCTTGAGTGCTTTCAACTAACTTCTCTTGGTTATCATGACAGTTACCTTGAGAATGAAATTCATAAATTGCTTCTAAGAGATTCTCAAGATGCCAATTTCCTAGATCTTCATCAATATTTACAAGGTATTGTATGAGATCCTCAGACTGATCACAACAATTTTCAGCTAATGATAAACATGGAGAATTTTCTTTATAATGCTAATAAAACACCTTGTGGAAATCTTTTAAAGAAAACAAACTACCAGGGTTCAGATTTTCATACCATTCCCTTGCTTTCCCCTCTAATGTTACCATGAACATCTTCATGAGGCAATCCTCATGCCATTCGACTTTCAACCTCCATGAATTTATATGAAATTTATTGAGATGTAACAAAGCATCATCAACATTCTCATCTTGAAAGATAGGAAGATTTATTTCCCAATTTACCTGAGGCATTTTGTGTGGGAATCCAGGAATGTGATCTCTGTTCATTGGAGCATACCTGCGTTGTATTCTTGGATTCATCTTGTCAATCAATCAAAGAATGGAGTCATTGCATGTCCGCATCAAATCTGGATTCTTCTTACCAGTGGAGCCTTTAGGTCAACTGAAAACTGTGGAGTCGCAAGTGAATCTATGTTTCTGGATTTTGCTACCAATGGAGTCGCTAGGTGAATGGAACAACCTTCTGGTGTGTGACTTCTATTCACCATCAAAGTCAAAACTGAACTTGATAAGTGTTACTGAGGAAGACGAAACTCGTTCCCCAGCATGGTCGCCATTATGTTGTCACTCTGTAATTCTGAAGGCTGAAGACAAAACTACGGGGAAACATCAAACCACTTTGGAATCCAGGACCTAGCCTTCCTAGATTCAGAGAGGGCTCTCTCTGTTAGATATAACTTTGTTTATAGGGGCATTTTAGGCTAGCTATTAGTGCATAGGGGTTTGTTTGAAGATTTTTTTCGAGGCAGTAGAAGGGGGGGCCATTGGGCTATGGAGTCAAACAGGTGCAAACATATTCAAATGGATGAACAACTAAGGTCAGGTGCAACTAGGCAAGTTAGCCATGTCAATGGATCTTAACAGCTTGTGAAATGGAAAAGAGGAGGATATTAAGGTTCAACAAGAATGCAGAGCAGACCGTCTCTGAATTCTACATTCCGATCTCAGAGGAAAACATAAAATACTCTTTCAAGACTGAGCAAGGTAACCCATGGTAAATCCTACACAAAAATTTCTATCTGCAGTAAAGAAAAGAAAACAGTATGTAAAACAGAAGAATCACAAATTACATGGGAGAAGCATTTCACCACAGATCATAACACAAGAATCTGAAAAACAACATAATCCTTCATTCATCCACAAGAGAGTGCTTACCACTGAAAAAGTCTATTACAATGGTTTTTCCCTTCTGGGCCTCTTTTCCTACTGCTAATATATGCAGTATTTATATAAAAACTTAAGTCGGTTCCTCTGTCTGTTTCAATGATAGTTCTTAATTACAATCAAACTAAACCTTTGCCAAGTGGAACCATGCAGGTTGTGATAAGACAAGTTCGTCCATAAAATTATCTTTAGCAATATGTTATTGATTACAAGGTGAGGAAGAAATTGCCTTTCAGGATCCCGAGGAGACTAAGATGGAGTAACACTTTGACATGTGGAACCTCGTAGACGGTGATAAGATACTTCTGGCCAAGAAGGTGGAGGTAGTAGTCCATTATGATCAGAATCTGGCGTTGTACGATGCTGAACAGGTGAGGAAGGCTTTGACACCTTGGCTCTTCATCTTCAAAAAACCATTGTTGTATTATTTAATCGATGAGGTGCTTGAATCAATAGTTGTGCTGATGTGTTCGCTGGCCCTTCAGTTTCTGTAACGACCCATTCCCAAGTATATACAAAACGATATTAGCATGTGAACGATATAGGCATTTGATAGCTACACTTGCCTATACCGCCCACATCGCACTAGTACACCTACCTACTAATATCAAGATGTCATAGATTGGGAACTTAATATTAAGATTTCAGATTTATATTAAATTCAACTAAGTATAAAATTTTATGAAACAAGGTAATAAAAGAAATGAAATAATAAAGTTAAATCTTTAAGTTAAAAATGAGTATGCAATATTAAAGATTTATATTAAAAGTACTTAAATAAAAATCCCACCTTTATAAATGTGTATACGTACTCACATTAATGGGGATCACCCACCATAATAACATTTAATGTAAACATAAGGATGGATAAGGCCTCGGGAGGTTAGAGGCGGTGGAGGAAGATTGTTTAGATTATATTCCTATCCAATTATAATGAAAAGTATACCACCATAAATACATAAAATATCACCATTAATAAGGATAAGACCTCGGGAAGTAAGAGGCGGTGGAGGGAGTTTATTTAAAGGAGGTGGTATGGAGGAGAAGGGGGGATGTTTTGGAGGAAAAGAAATGATTTCTGCTTAAGTGAGAAGGAAATGCCGGCTTGCAGTGTTTGGGGAGGAGTCTCTTGTTCTTGGAAATCTGGGCACGGGGGCAGAGGAGACATCCTCTGGGTCTGGGATTGGTCCCGGATTTGGCTGGGAGGATTCGATTGTCCCCGTAATCTGTTCTGTTCACGACATCACCAGCTAATCTTCAGCCGCTTCAGGATTCGTAAGTTTGTGTTGATTTTCAGGTATTCTTCTACGTATAGATTAATTATGCAAGCTGAAATTTCAATTTTTACCATTACAATGTTTTATTAGATCTGTTTTACTTAAACTTAAGTTCAGATAGGTACAAATCTTAGAACTCTGGGAGCAGGGTTATAACATTTGGTATCAGAGCAGTTTCAAACCCTCTTATGACCTTATAGGCCCATTAAGAATTCATTTATAAGCTGCTGCTTGTGTACACTAGTCTCTGGCTGTTCCCAAAATTTAAAAAAACGTTAATGCAGATCAGAGCCTGTTCAAACTCTCGGACTTATTAGTAAGATGGTGTTATGGAAGGTAGACAGATTTTAAGCTTAAATTAGCAACTGTATTATAAGCAAACTGTGTTATAAGCCATTCAGAAAGAGCAATATGCTTCGACATTCATTTTAAGGGACACTGTCATTCTGGTTTATATTCATTGAAACAGTAAAATCTCTACCACAAACAACCCAGAATTTACAATAACACATTTCTGTTCAGCCTGCTCAGCACCAATTCAATTCACAAAGTTACCTGCACATACAAAATCAAATCTCTCTTTGCTCAAAATCTGCATCAATGTACTGTCAGTCCTGCAAGCATGGCTTCATTTGATCTGCACACTTGCTTCAAGTTTGTATCAAGATCCTGTCCATACTCCTCTGTCATCAACTCTTAGTTATTTATTATTACCAACATATAGATAGTTCTGCAAAACACATTATCCGCTCATGCCCTGCATACAAACATAGCTAACCATTTTGTTATCTCTTCCACGGTCCTCTGGAGTCTAGAGTCTCGACTCATTATGGTTGAGAATCGAGATACCTGTTCATCCATGAGACTTTGCATCTAAATCTTTTGCATTACATGGACATGGCTTTATTAAATACCAATGAAAAATGCTTTTTATAATTCAATATGTGTGTATCTTTGTTTATACTGTCCGATTCAAACTCTTCACTCTTTTTTCTCACAATTTTATGCCAATTCTAAGTCTGTGACTTTGAAATAGAGAATTATTTAGATATCCTACGTAATTTTTGAGAAGAAATTGAGACAAAATTGGCACACAATAAGCGTTCAGGTTAATAATGAAGCCATAAATGTACAAAAATTTCCTGAAATATTAAACAGAAGTTGAATTAGCAAAATCACTAGTCACTTACTTATCTCCAGACAACTTTGCACAGTATTTATAGATCAGGCTGACACTGGAATCACAGGTGACAGTAGCTCCAGATGATGATACACGATATACATTTGTTTCAACAGCACCTTGCTCTTGAATACAAGGTGTATGATTTAGGTTGCGATTCACAGTCATCTCTTTCATTGATTCCTCACTCCTGATTATTTCATATAATAGCTTTTGTTGCTTCTCGTTACCTCTCTCAAGGAGAAGGATAAAATTTGATTTGTTTTGACGAGCACGCCCACGAGATTGAATAAAGCTCCTTACTGTTTTTGGCAAATCAAAACGAATGACACAGCTACAACTTCGCACATCAATGCCTGACAAGGAAAATTGTCTCCTGATAATCATTGACTGTGACTCTCCCCCTTGATACAATGCACAATTGCCAGTCTATAATATGCAGGGACAGTGTTCGGAAAGAACATCTGTCTGACTCCTTCTGCTTGAATAAATGGAAGCATCATATTGGATGCACCTGCAATCAGACGAGCACAAAGCAAAATTCGTTTTGGCGAAGGGAAAGGATACAAGAGTCGACCAACACCATATGCAGCCACTCCCAAGAAAGGCAGAAACAAAATCAATGGCCGTGCATTCAAACCAGCCAGCAATGCCACAGGTCCACTGGAAAACACACCTCCTAATCTCAAATACTCAAATAAAGCATGGCGCATCTCTTTCATCGCCTCATCAGATGAAGCACCAAAAACTTTATACAAAGAATCTGCCAACGTATTTATCGTTGATGCAATAGGCTTGCGTAGTGTGTAGAAGGCTTCCATATATTCACAAAGGGAAGATGCATCATGAAGGTTATGGAGAGGTTTAAGAAGCCTCTGAAGAACAGCAATGTCAGACAATGCAACAGTCATTCCACCACAGTTTGTAAATATTTGCCATGCCTCCAGTGGCCAGGGATGGGACCTTTTTACCAGGTATATCAACTAAGCAACGTGCCTCAGTGCTGCCAATTGGATAGAATAGGATAGGAGAGGGGTCTGCTAATATAACATGCCCGTAATTAGGGTATGGAAGGTTGCAGTTTTCAGCACAAGACCTACAAAATGTGAAGGCACATCCAGTCGTCTGTGGAGATGTATATCCTCAAGCCAAGTGCAGGAACTTAGCCCTCGATCTTCCTCGTCGCGATTTCCCCAGGCTGGATGAGGCTCACGACTATTTAAAAGGGGGCCGACCGGAGCGTATAAAGTGTGACACGATACCAATGTTGATACAGATGTTGAAACCATCGTAAAACTGATAACCGACTACACCCACGCCGCACAGCGGGACTCGTGCGTAGGGGAACTCTTGGCACCGAGGCTATCATTCGCTGAGGTGTCGTGGTTAGGACGGGGGTGTGTGTCATATGAAAAACCGTATTAAACCAAAGGTTTCTACAGTCGTGGGTTTAATAGATGCATATCATTTCGTTAAAAATATATATATATGGTAGAGTTTAACAATTTAATATCATGGTGGGATGGCATGTATCTATATATAAGATTGGCAAACGTTAACCCAAGATGGATATTACATTTGATAACAGTCACTGAACCCGACGTAAATCGAACACGCAATCTTCTGATCGGGAGTCAGACGCGCTACCATTGCGCCATGGATATATATTATATGCGCTAAATACAAAGGGTCCGAAGCGATCATTGCGGTGGCTATTAAAGATCAGATAGCGCACACATAACGGTGGAAACTTATCCCAGATCTAGGACTGTGGCGTTACATTCGGCTCCTGGCATATATTTTGTTCATTTTCCTAAATTCCGAATTCCATCTGTTCCATTTCCAAAAATATAATTACAAAGAAATTTAGACCATTCCAGTTAAACCTGATACTTAAGTTAGGGAAGCTCTGGGTTATATCGTTAAAAACACTGAAAGGTCTGCGCCATAACTATCGGTAAGACGCCCCTGCCCAACTAAACATATTCGATCATTTTGAAACTTTCAAATAAATTCTAGCTTCAAATTCACATTTCTGTTCATGCTTTTGAATTAAGCTTTTGTTTTATTATGTCTCCCGGCGGGCAGAGACGATTTTTTTTTTGTGTTTGTACTTGATCAAAATAACCATGCTCGAATTTTATATTTGCATGCGGGTGGTAAACCGTTTGAAACGCTATGCATAATTGAAATACAGTAGTTTATTCTTGAAGAAAGAAAGAAGACCGAGTCCATGCTTGCTCTATTAGCTGATATATTATCCTCAGATTCCACAGAGTGAACAGTGTTTGGTCCCCTAGGTGTTTACTATTTAGGGCATATGCATTAGGTTTGTAACCTATGGGGATTTATTTCATGTATAGAGTGTAGTTAAAATGTTGTTTTCACTGATCGTGACATGAAAAACAGGGCATCACTTTGCGGGCTCTTTTGAACAAAACTATATACTCTGTACATGCCTTGTGATTCCTCTATGGCTTGTGGTTGTTATCTATGTGATGTCTATAATTGCAAGCCATCTTCTTATAGCGGCATTTCTATATGATAGGGTTTCACTCCACTCTATTTCTCTCCCTCCTCTTCCTCTCGGAGACGCAGTGGGAGACTATGTTTTGCTTTCGAAGAATTTCTGGACCATTATTATGGATGTCTTCATGAAAACATTTCCTTGGTATAACAAGAGGGAAATAACACCTCACTGATATACAATAGACCATTCTCAACAGACTAAGACTCCACAACTGATGTGAGGCAATGTGTTTTAAAATTATGGAGAAAGTAGGTGTTGTCGCAGAATCTTGATACTAGAATGCTAATGCTACTTTTACACTTCAGAGTCCAGACCAAGCTACTTCTACATAATAGTAAATACATAACATGATTGCCGGTTTGAATTGATGTAATATTTTTTTTGGAACTTAGTCTTGGATAACAGTACATGTAAATTACTGCAAGAGTGGATAACTGATGGATACTTAATTTTGTTGGTGGTATATACTATGTAGGCTTGTGCTAGGTCTATTGGAATAAATTTGGTATCTTCATGGGACTCAACCTTAAGAAAGAGTAGATGACTACCACTGCAAGAACAATTTCACTCATTGTACATACTATATATTAGTTTGTGGGCAGTTTAATTGCGGACATGTTGTTAGCAGAGTGAAGGAAATAGTGCCTCCATAAGACGCTATAAAGCTGCTTCCATTTTTCATTTACAAACAAATGCAAAGAATCTCATGTCTAAAGATGATCTAAGTGCCCAGAAGTAGGGTTTGGAGGCAACCAGGATTTCCAAAGATTTCCTCACTGAAGATGCATATTTTGAATTAACAAATATATTTAGCAGATTAAAGCAATGATATACTCTATTGGAGTTGGTAATCTATTGGAGTTGATATACTCACTATGATATCTGCCCATTCAAAGTCACCTCGAAGCAGCCATACTAACTTGTAATATAACATAGACAAATTTCCTTTAATGCCTCGGGAGGGAAGGTGTTTTTAGGCTGACAGTAAAGCTAATCAAACCATCCATAAATCGCAGTTGTCTCAAATTCAAGGTTAAAATATAAAAATTGAAGGAAACTAAAGTTAAGAGTAAAGACCTGCAAGTAATGCGGATCCCTTGATACCTTAATCACCTTGGAGAAAAGATTAAGAATGCCATATAATTAATATTAAGATATTAAAATGTAGGCTTATTTACAGGTTCTTATTTCTCAAGAAGAGAGAGAAGGACAATTTCAAGTTTATGCACTACGTATTGAGACGCTTCTACTATGGCAAGGCAGTTGCAGCAAAGGAAGAGCTTAAGATAGCATTAAATCAACATATAGCTGCGAATCTAGGAAGGAAACTCAAAATTAATAATAAATAAGGTTATGAACTCGATAATGAGCGATATAAAGCTAATTTTAAGTTTGACAATGTGATTCATCAAATAAGAGAATTGACAAAACTATTTTCCATTTTGAATGTTGCAGAGAGACATACTAGGACACAGGAAAGAAAATCTATGAGTGCATTTATCATGATAAAGCACTCAATGATCAAGCTGGGACAAGAGGAGAACAAAAGAAGAAATATTCATCAATTTTGTAGCTGTATCATGAACCTGAACATCGATCAGCTTTTGAGTAGCTGCTTGCAGTGGCTATCTCTTTTAGGCATTATCATTTAGAGAGAAATTTTATGATAGTCGTGCTTGGCATTGTAGAACTACTCAAAAATCAAACATTAACAGAAAGTCTATCGATTCTGTACAAAAGTTACCTGTTTCAGGTGCAAGGATGAATGGTGCAGAGATCAGGCCTAAGAGGGTTGATATCAACTCTACTTGATGAAAATTAACTATTCTATGCGTGGTGATATAATAATTATTTTACTTACAAACAGAAAGAAAACAATAAATAGCATGCAGAGAGATAACAATGATGCGAAAAGTGCCGACACAAGTTTTGATGAAGTCAAAAAAAAAAATCAAGTATAAGATTAAATTGCTCACCGATGAAGCACAAAATTGCCCTTTCTTGATGTTGACAATTTTCCCTGTCTTTGCACTCATTGTATCTCATGTAACAAATAAGGATACAAGCTCATGTTCTTGGAATAGTGGTGACTCTATTCTCTTAATGACCTTAGTACTACCTATCTCTACCATTGACCGAGTTCCATATCACGGATTGATCGAACGATTCTATGCATATAGATGAGGTAAAGGAACATTCACTATGCTCATATAGGAGTAATTAGGCATTTATGGATACTAAGTGCATAGTAATTATGATTTCATGGGATTTTCTCATAATAGAGCTTATCATAACGGTGTAATGGGTTTACTACTACATATATATAAGTGATAAGATTGGGATAACATAATCATTTCCATTTCCTGGTGGTTATACTATCTACCCATTTGTCCAGTACCATTATGAAATTAACTGTGATTCCATATCTAGGGGAACAAATGGGAAGCGATAGGATGGATACTCACAATTGGCACTCATTATCTGAAATACAGGTATTCTAATAACATACATATCTGCTTATTACTAGTACAAAAATTGTGATCTACTTGACTCTGTTAATTACAGTTGTGATTATAACAATAGTTATAATTAATAAGAATCCATAATAAATAGTGATCAATAAGCTTAAAGTAACACGTATATTTGGTAATAACAAGGAGTGTATAACCATAATCAGAGTAAGTGCAATATATGAGTGACAGTGAACCATATGATCTTCATAGCTTACTGAGTGTAATACCATATCTATTTGGACTAGAGCTTACATATAAAAGCATGGTTTCAAGTGCTCTAAGTGATTCCGTAATAAACCTGTATCATATATGTATTGGGCTCGTGTATCTCGTGTTCATTTACTGATATATCATTACCTATAAGCTAGTTTCATAAAAGAGAAGGTGGTAGTGACGCATATTATGCCTAAGATATCACCCTATCTAAGTAGTTACGCTACTTACCGGCCGTAACCTCATATCATGCTAGCTTAGTCTGTCTGAATAGGGTTCCAATCATAACCTAACATGTAGTTGATCTATGTGTTTCCACATCAATAAACCCGTACATGTATCTGCTTTAACACATTACGATTGTTTCCATCACTATTAGTAACACCTGTACCATTCACTAGTTAAGTAGGAATAAGGATAGAAGTAATGGCATTCATAGGCTTGATAAAGGTTGAATCCTATCTGATATAGCATCTACTCGTATATAAGAGAGACCTTCTTGCTTCACCTATTTCACATGGTGATACTCGGGCTTACTATAAGATTCTAGTAGTCTACATGTTCGTAAGATCAGTATTATATAAGCTATATTATTCAATGGATTCACACTGGTTAACCTGTTGTAACGGTAATAAAATCTCTTTTAGTATAGAGGTTCATCTCTCACCATGTTACATAATAAACAAGATAGTATTGTACTAATATGGAGTTAAGGGTAAAGGTTCAATATTCTTTATTAACATATCACTATCTTCACTGATTCCCATTGATTTTATTAGCTATGAAGAGTATGACATAATCACATACTAGCCTAACTTACCGCTTTGTAATCATAATCACATAGCTTACTGGTCATGTATAAAGAGTGGTCATAGCTTATCCATGAATTTATAAAATTTATTTTGAATTATCTCGTAAGAATGAATTTTACTCACTGATACATGGATACCCATAAAGATAGAATGCTACTTCAATTTAGTGATACATGATATATGCTGTTTGTTTAAATTTACTAGGGCATGGACACCAGTATGCAATATGTCATTTAAATTAACATTGCAAGAATGTGAAATTATAGATTAGACATTATAGATGAAAATATCTATCAAATTATTTCATTGCATTTCAAATATGATTCAAGGAAAGGGAATAAAAGTGTAACTACATTGTGAATATGAAAAGTGAAAATAGGGGTATATAGAATGAAAATGGTTAAAGCAGTGCGTCATAAATAGAACATGAATAAACTAAACCGAAGCAGCATTTGAAATGAGAAATTTATTGAACATATTGATACCTATGTGAACAAATTTTCTTTTTATAAAATTCTAGGATTGATATCATACGTATCAAAGTATTTTGAATGTGTAGAGGTTGTTATATGGGTAACAATTGGTTATGAACAATATAGATGCATATGCTGTAATATGTGTACGAGTGTTTACATTGCAGATTATGTACCAGTGAGTATCATGCAGAAAAACAGATTACCGAAACAATCTACGTGATGACAGATTTCCAAGAACAGTTGAGACTCCATGTGATCCCACGATAGGGTGTTGACCCTGGTCCTGCTGGGAGGAGTGGAGGTGTTTCCCACTGTTTATCCTCCAATACCTGGAGTCATGGGAGGACTGTGCGAGTCACGCTCCCCTAGCGTGTGATGATGACTGCCGGATGCCTACAAGCATGTCAGGTCGACGTAATCGACTCTGACATCATTGAGGTCTATGAATGGATCAGTAAAACTGATGCCATGGCATATTCCTGTAGAGGACGGATAGGATGGGAGTGGAAGAGATTAGGAAGAATAGGATGATTTTAGAATAGTTTGGAGATTCGGTGAAAATGGGAAGTAACAATTAAATTACGGATACATACTTATTTAAACGAAAATTCAATCTTGAAATACATGCATTCTACAATCACCCTAATCTCTAAAAACACAATATTGTTATGAGTATATAAAACCATAAACTTCGAGACGAAGTTTTCTGAAGGGAGGAAGTATGTAACGACCCATTCCCAAGTATATACAAAATGATATTAGCATGTGAACGATATAGGCATTTGATAGCTACACTTGCCTATACCGCCCACATCGCACTAGTACACCTACCTACTAATATCAAGATGTCATAGATTGGGAACTTAATATTAAGATTTCAAATTTATATTAAATTCAACTAAGTATAAAATTTTATGAAACAAGGTAATAAAAGAAATGAAATAATAAAGTTAAATCTTTAAATTAATAAATCTTTAAGTTAAAAATGAGTATGCAATATTAAAGATTAATATTAAAAGTACTTAAATAAAAATCCCACCTTTATAAATGTGTATACGTACTCACATTAATGGGGATCACCCACCATAATAACATTTAATGTAAACATAAGGATGGATAAGGCCTCGGGAGGTTAGAGGCGGTGGAGGAAGATTGTTTAGATTATATTCCTATCCAAATATAATGAAAAGTGTACCACCATAAATACATAAAATATCACCATTAATAAGGATAAGACCTCGGGAAGTAAGAGGCGGTGGAGGGAGGTTATTTAAAGGAGGTGATATGGAGGAGAAGGGGGGGATGTTTTTAGAGGAAAAGAAATGATTTCTGCTAATTCTTCCACACATGCCGGCTTGCAAGTATTTCTTTAGTCTCTTATTCTGGAAATCTAAGATGCAAGTGCAGGAGACATCCTTCCGTCCGGGATTGGTCCCGGATTTGGCTGAGGATTCGATTGTCCCTATCGTTTGTTCACGACATCACCAAATAATCTTCACTGCCTCGTATCTGTAGTAAGTTTAAAGGATTTTCAGGTATTCTTCTACGTATAGATTAATTATGCAAGCTGAAATTTCAATTTTTACCATTACAATGTTTTATTAGATCTGTTTTACTTAAACTTAAGTTCAGATAGGTACAAATCTTAGAACTCTGGGAGCAGGGTTATTACAGTTTCTGCTGTTAAAACACAATTAATTCTGCACAAACACCTGACTTGACCTTTTCTCTCTGTTTTCTTGTGACGTTCAGCCTCGCTCTGCCTTTTGCTACTTATTGGGTCTTATTCTACCACAAGTCCTTTTGTCGTGTTTTGCCTATTTCTTCATAAAATGGCGCTCAAACTTCATACGCTCGGACCTGAAATTGTTTAGATTTCATCTTGGAGCCGCATCGCATCCATGCCAACATTGCACTTCGCATTTCGTTGTTTTTAACTTTTCTTTAGCACTTAACCTTTAAAACTTGCGATGTGTGATTGCGATTGGGTCCCACCGTCGTCGCATATCACACTTTGGCGATTTTAACACTTACCCCCCGCGCCTATCCTATAAAACTTGCGATGTGCGATTGTGATCGGGTCCCACCGTCGTCGCATATCGCGCTTCGGCGATTTTAAAACTTACCTCCCGCACTTATCCTTTGAAACTTGCGATGTGCGATTGCGATCAGGTTATATTGCAAGTTAAAACATTTAACTTGCGGGCACTATGTGCATTATCCTGCTGAGCTTGCGACGTGCGATATGCAATCGCATTGCAACTTAAACAAAATAACTTGTGGGCGCTTAAAAGGTAAGTTATAAAATGTGTGAAGTGCAAAATGTGACGCGCTAAACGCTGGAAAGTGAGAAAAGGCGAAAGGTAAGGAAAATGTGAAATACAAAGGTTTGCATGCGGATTTGGTAATGTATAAAGGTTGGATGGATCCCACCAAATCGCATCGGCGGATTTTTATGTTTCGGCGATGAATTAAGAAGAGAAGGTTATAAAACTTGCGGAGTGCGAAGTGCGGGCAAGAGGTAAGTATACGGTTTTTAGTGGGTGGGTGGAGCTGCTCTTTTTTAACTATAAAATTTGAATTTCAATAGTTAAGAAAGGCTTTTGAATGAAATGAAGCGTGGGACTTTAGACAAATGGAAAAATGAAGGGTAAACCAAGGTAGATGGAATGAGTGAGGGCAGTATGGAGTTTGCTCGCCATCACACTTAATGGCAACACTTTCCTCTTTCAACTGAACTGAAAGACAGATAGATTCATTTGATGCTCTTGATACTCAGGATTTCCCTTTTTTCCTAAAAATAAACGATAGCTATGGAATATTATTTTTAGTATGAGAGATCTGAGAAATAATCAGTCACCTTGTGATACTGTGAAATACAGGAGTCTAACACAAGGTTCGGCGAACCTAGCCCTGTGGTTGCTTATAGCTCCAAGAAGCTATCCCCAAGCCCCCTGGAGCTCCTAGAGCTCATTGTCCAACTCAAGCTGGACCCTCACAATAGGGTCTATCCACGATTCCAAGCTTCTCACGGAAGGTTAAGAATTTGACCTTCCCCAGGGGCTTCGTGAGAATATCTGCGACCTGCTCATCAGTCCCAATATGATCTAGCCTTACGGCGCCTCTCTGTACCATATCCCAGATAAAGTGGTACCTAATATCAATATGCTTGGATCGATCATGGAACACGGGATTCTCACAAAGATGAATTCCAATCTGGTTATCGCAAAGGATAACGATGCTATGTAACACATATCAAAACAACTCACTGAAGAGCTTTCTCAGCCAAACAACTTCACAACTAGCCATACTCGCTACAATGTATTCGGCCTCAGCAGTTCTCAAAGAAACCGATTTTTGCTTCCTACTCATCCAAGATATCGAAGCAGAACCCAAGGTGAAGCAACATCCAGATGTGCTCTTACGATCCACCATCCTGCCTCCCGAATTGGCATTGGTATATCCATGGAGTCTCAAACTCCCAGCAATGTATCTCAGCCCATGGTTGATTGTGCCCCGAAGATATCTCAATAGATTCTTGGCACCAATCCAGTGAATGTGATGAGGCTCAACCACAGGTTGACTCAAAGTGTTCACTGCAAAACATACGTTCGAACGGGAGTTCACTAAGAACATCAGGGCCCCTACGAGTTATCGATACTCGGTGGGATTTGCCAGCTCGGGCCCAACAACGCTTCCACACCACTTCTTAAAGTTGAGTTCCATCGGTGTCGACACAGACTTACCGTCCACCATTCCAAATCTCTCCAGCAGCTTCACAACATATTTTCCTTGAGAAAGGAAAATCTCACATGGCTTTTGCCAGACCTCCAAGCCTACGAAATAGTGCATCAATCCTAGGTCCTTCATTTCGAACTCAGAAGCTAGCTCCCTCTTACATTGATGAATGAGAGGGTCAACACTCGTCAGGAAGAGATCGTCCACATAGAGAACCAGAATGAGAGGCCTTTCTTTATCAACCTTAAAATAAAGGTTTGGATCAACATCACTTAGAGTGAAGCCTAGCTTCATCAAGTAGCTATCGATGCTCTCATACCAAGCATTGTGGGCTTGCTTCAACCCATAGAGGGATTTCTTCAACCTACATACATATGTGTCTCTATCTTGGACTTCAAACCCCAGAGGTTGCTCCACATAAACCTCTTCCTTGATTGAACCATGTAAAAAGGCAGTCTTCACATTGATCTGATGGAGACTCCATCCTTGCGTTGCAGCAAGGGCAATAATAGATCGGATGGTGGTCTAGCAGGCGACAGGTGCAAATATATCATCATAATATATGCCTTCTTTTTTAGAGAAGCCTCGAGCAACAAATCTTGCCTTGTACTTTTTAGCACTTCCATTGGCTCCATGCTTGATCTTGAAGAGCCATTTCGAGGTGACAACAGATTTGTCCTTCGGTCTCGGGACCACTTCCCAGACATCATTCTTCATGATAGATTCATATTATTCGTGCATAGCTTCCTTCCAAACTTGATGCTTTACAGCTTCTTCAAATGATCTAGGCTCAAATTGTACAATAGAACTCATGGCTGCTAGGTACCCTTGGCACCTATTCAGCTTCTTACTTTCACGGAATGTCCCCCTTGGAGAAATATGTCTCTCGGCATATTCGAGAGTGTCCCTAAGCCATGAGGGTCTCCTTTTATTTGAAGGAGGTGGATCTATAGGATCCATCGGACTTTCAACATCGAGGATCGGCTCATCCTTCAGTTCTTCCTACCTTCCAGCTTCTTCTTCTTCTTCTTTGTATTCCTTTGAGCTAGGAAGATTCCTCACTCTCTGAGGGCAACATCTTCATTGAAGGTGACATCGTGGCATATCTCCACTTCTCTTTGACCAGGCACATTGATTCTATATGCCTTCAAGGTTTCACTGTATCCCACAAACATTTCCTTCTTCCCAGAAGCATCCAGCATGCTTCTCTTTTCTTTCGATACATGAAAATAAATAGGACTTCCAAGAACTCTAAGATGGGAGACATCAGGCTTCTTACCAGAGAAGACTTCTTTGGGAGTTTTGGAGTCCAATGCGGAATGCAGGCATCTATTTTGAACATACACAGTAGTGTTCGCAACTTCTCCCCATGGAAACTTCGAAGACCTTGGTCATATAACATGGCACATGCAGCTTCCACTATGGTTCTATTCTTCCTTTCAACAACACTGTTCTGCTCGGGAGTATACACAGTAGTGGTCTCCCTCTTAATGCCAGCTTCCCTGCAAAAGTCATTGAATTCATTTGACTCATACTCGGTCCCATTATCGGTCCTCAAGATTTTGATCTTCTTCCTTGTTTGATTTTCAACAAAGGCCTTGAGGGTACAAAACCATTTGAATGCTTCGTCCTTCTTTTTCAAGAAGTATATCCAAGTCTTGCGGGAGAAGTCGTCTATAAAAGTCATGTAATATGAACATCCTCCCAAGGACGTTACAAGCAGCATACCAGATAGATCAGAATGTATCAACTGCAAAATATCCGATGTCTTCATGACACTTGAGGGGAAAGGTCCCCTTGTATGCTTCCCTTTGGCAAAACCCTAACATATACCTTCGTGATCATCTTTGAATTCTGGCATCCCTATCACCACCTTCCTTGCTTTGGGAAGGGCTTTGTAATGAAGGTGTGCAAACCTCCGGTTCCATAGCTCAGTTTCAAGGGTTGTGTCACATGACATGGCCCCCAACGGACTTCCTCCAATCTGATAGAGTGTATCAACTCTAAAACCAATAGCAAGAGCTTCTTTGAAGTTCTTCTTCCAAATGCATACCTTTCCATCAATGAATGCCACCTTGAATCCTTTGTCTTCCATTGTCTAAATGGACACAAGATTTTTCTTCAAATCAGGTCCGTACAACACCTCTTGTAAGCGGAGGACTTGACCTTGAGATAGATGAAGGGTCACAGTCCCTGCCCCTTTCACGGGATAGGTGGCATTGTCTCCAAGGATAATCTCCAAATTAGTATCATTATCAATCAAATCAGAGAGGGCTTCTTTATATCCAGTGAGGTGCCTTGAAGCACCACTATCAATCAACCAGACATCCAGGGTGTCGGGAGGAGATGTAGCAAAGAGGGAAAATACAGGAATATATTCATTTTTCTTATTATCAACAACATTGATTCATCATACCTGGAATTCCTTGACCTTTTGAAAGGTTGACCATTTCCACTTCGATCAGAGGGAGCCTTCCTCTTTCCTTTGAACTTGTTGTTCCTTTGATTTCCATTCACGTTGAAGTTGTTGTTGTCATCATCTCTAGGAGAGTCCCTTCCATTGGGGCACTCTCTTGCATAGTGACCAAACTTGTTACAAGTGTAACATCTTCATTTTCTTCCTTTGGGCCTCGCTCTTCCATGGTTTTGATTTCTCGGACCACCATGGTTCCTCTCAATGTTGTAGGAAACATCCCCCCCCCCCCGGCTCCAAGGCTCGAACCGCATCCTGTACGGATCCATACGGGATCCGCACCCCGAAACACGGATCCGAATTTCGGAAACGCGGATCGCAAAAAAATTTGCGTTTCTTGGGAATCTGGATCCGCTGTACGGAAACGTGTTTCCGTACAGTGGATCCGCGGATCGTACGACGGATCGTTGTACGGAACCGTCGCGATTCCGGCACAGATTCGTACGGATCGCGAACGGTTCCGTACTGTGGCGTACGGATCCGGTTTGCGGACTTGAAAAATGCGTTTTTTTTATTTTTGATGTTAGCTTGGTTAGTTAGTGAGTTAGTCTTGGGTTAGGGATTAAATGAAAAGCTTATAAGCTCTGTTCTTCCTCTTATTTGCTCACTTGTGTTTTTGGAGAGCTTGGAGAAGAGAGGAGAAGAGAGAGTTGAGGAGAGCTTGGAGAAGTGAAGGAGGAGGAGCTTGGAGGAGTAAAGAAGGGCTTCCACCTACAAGAGCTAAAGAGGTAAGTGCAAACCCCAAACTCTCTCATTTTTTTTTGTCATTGTTTTTTGTATTTTCTCTCCTCCCTCTCCTACACTTTCCCATTCTTTCTTCTTGTACATTTATTTGCAGGCTGTCCACCATCTATATTCATACTCAAAGATGATGTTTCTTTGGGTTCTATTTTTCATTCCCCTCTTGGTTTTGATGATGGTAAGGGGAAGTAGAAATAGAAGAGGGGAACATGAAGAAGAAGAGGAAAGTGGTCACCATATGAGTGACCCAATGTATGATGAGGAGGAAGGCTTTGAAGAGGAAGGGGATGATGAAAACATTGAATCACAAGATGGGAAAGCTGCATTGACACCCTTGTGGAACTATGTGACCAAACTTGAAGGGGGAAAAGGTGATGGAAGCTACAAGTTTTTGTGCCCTCATGGTTGTCATGGAGGAAAACCATATAGAGGTTCATATACCCGTGTGAGGAGGCATCTTTGTGGGGTGATGGACAATGATGAAAGAAAGGGTGCTGTGGGGATAGCAATTTTCCCAAAGGTTCCAGGTGAACAAAGAAGAAAATACATCCAAATAGAGGAGGTTGCACAACAAAAAAATAAAAAACAAAAAACTCAATCTGAATCAAGTGCAACCTCTAGATTTGGTAGCTCATCTCTCATGGTGTTTCTGCAAGTTCTGGAGGTAAAAAAACAATAGCAGATTTCCTTAATGTTGCTGGGAGGGATGATGTGGATGGAAAGATAGTCTGATTTCTTTGTGCTTGCGGTGTACCATTCAATGTGCTTCGCTCTCCCTATTGGCATGAAATGGTAAAGGGCATCAATGAAGCCCCAAAAGGATACAAGTCCCCCAACTATGAGAAAGCTAGAACAGTGTTATTAGAAAGAGAAAACAACTTTGACACATTTTACAAATGAGTGGGTGGATAGTGGGGTATCCATTGTATCAGATGGGTGGACAAATATCAGAAACCAACATTTGATAAATGTTCTTGGTGTTTCTGCTACTGGTGCAGTGTTTATTGCATGTCATAATTCCTCCTCTGTCAGTGCAACTTCCCAAAACATTGCAGATCTCCTATTGCAATCAATCAGAGATGTTGGTCCTAGCAAAGTGGTTCAAGTGATCACAGATAATGCAGCAAATTGTAAGGGAGCAGGTAAAATTATTGAGCGTACTTATCCACACATATTTTGGTCTGGGTGCTTGGTGCACACATTGAAACTTTTGATGCATGATATTGTGAAGCATAAAGAATGTGGGTGGATTAATGAGCTTTACAAGAGAGGGAAGAAGCTCATTAAATTTATCACAGGGCATACAAGGGTAAACTACTTCTATGGCACTTACTCCAAGTTGCAATTGCTTAAACTTGCAAAAACCAGATTTGCAAGTTATTACCTCACCTTTAGGCGGCTACTGAAGGTGAGACAAGCTCTAACTAATATGGTCACCGTTGAATCATGGGAGGAGATTAACACTGATAGAGATGGTGCTAATGAAGCAAAGGACCCTATTCTTGACATGTTATTTTGGTCACAGGTTAAATATGTTTTGCAATTCACCAAACCAATTTATTACATGATCAAGTTTGGCGATTCAGATAAGCCAATAATTGGGGAGGTGTATGAGCAAATGGATAACATGTTGGGGCAGATTAAAGACATTGTTGAGCCTAGAGATACCACCTTGTACAAATATATTCGTGTAGAGGTGGTAAAGCGATGGGATATGCTAAATATTCCATTGCATGCATTAACATATGTATTGACACCTAAATATTATAGTCAATCATGGCTTTCTACAACAGCACCTGGGGGGGCGAGCAGGAGAAAACCACACCTAGATCCAGAGGTCCTACAAAAATATATGCTTGCACTGGATAAATTAGTCCCTGATGAGGATGAGACACACTTGGTACGGAAAAAGTTGAGCAGCTATACACTTTCCATTGGTCCATTTGGGAGCATGGATGCTATTAGAGATCGAGAGAGTTTTTCTTCTATTGAGTGGTGGGACATGCATGGCGGTGCTACTCCACTTCTACAGAATTTGGCATTGCGGGTGCTATCACAGGTGGTAAACACTTCTTCTGCAGAGAGGTGTTGGAGCTCTTATTCTTTCATCCATAGTGTTAAAAGGAACAGGTTGAGTTTAGACTAGGCAGAGAGCTTGGTTTATGTTCATTACAACTTGAGATTGTTGTCCCATTACTGTGATGATGCAAAGAGCAACAAAGACCTTATTGTTTGGGACAGGCATCCAGAGGAGACCAATTTGGAGGATGGAGTGTTGCGATTAGAGCAATTAGAGGATGCTCTTATCCATGATGATGATGATCGAGTTGACATGCCACCCCCCACTGGTGCCTTGGTTCTTAGGTCCCATGGTTCAACACCAACAGCAGGGGCTTCGTCTTCATCAACTATAGTGCCATTGCCACGGCTTCCACAGCGACCATCTTCTTCATTGCCACCACGTGGAGGCGCACCATCACGTACTCTTCGTGGTGGAAGGAGGAGAGATGAGTAGATATTTTCAATGTTCACAGTGCACACTTTACTGCTTTTGTCATAGATTATCATTAGACTTGTAGGCTTGTTGTGAATTTGAACTTTTTTGTCTTGGTGATGGCCAAGTGGCCTATTTTGTAAACATTATTATTTGAATTTTGGACATGACTAATGTTGACAGTTGCTCACTTATAATATGCTTTATGTTTTATAATATGGTTAAATGTTTTATGTTTATCATTTATGTTTTATAGTATGCTTAATTTTTAAATGTTTTATGTTTTAAAATTTATAGTATGCTTAAATGTTCTAAACTTTTATCATGCTTAAATGTTTTAACTTTTATATTTATCATTTATGTTTTATAGTATGCTTAAATGTGTTATGTTTTATAGTATGCTTAAATGTTTTATCATGCTTAATTATTTGATGTATGTTTGCAATTGCTAGGATCTAGAATCTAGATTCTAGATTTATGATGCTTGAATAATTAATTATTGATGTACAATGGAATCATGGATGTCATATCTATCCTGATTTATGTAAGAATATGCATGTTTTCATGTATTCTACAACTAATATGGTATTTGGGATTGTTGTTTTGAATATAAATGCAAAAAAATATAAAATATATATATATATATATATATATATATATATTAGACGCTTCTGAAACACTTCGCTTCCTAAATTTTTGGAAAATGACGCTTTCACGTCCCCGCTTCCAAAAAACGTCCCCGCTTCCAAAAAACGTCCCCGCTTCGTGCAACATTGGTTCCTCTTCTTTGCATGAGCGGTAAAGGCAATAGGGTCACCTCCATTCCCATTCGAGGGATGGTCTCTCTCCATCATCCTTGTCTCCTCTTGAGTGCATCTTGTCAACAATTCATCAAAATCGGGAATCACATTATTATTAAGAATAGTAGTGTTGAATACATACCATTCCTGGGGGAGTCCTCCAAGAGAAATGAGGACAAGCTCTCGATCAGCTACCTCTTCTCCAATGGCTAGGAGATCATTCCTGATTTCTGTGAGCCTCATAAAATATGATTGAATGGATTCATCTTTTCCCTTCTTGATATTCTTCAACTTATTCTTGAAGCAAAGAACTTGATTAGCATTGCTATCCCTAAACATGCTAACCAACTTATCATGCATCTCTTTAGATGTGCCCAACTTGGAGATATAAGCAACCAAGTATGTATAGAATCCCTGATAATCATCTTCGCCTTGACTTCCCCTCTTCTATATGTTATCTTTGTGGCAGCCGGTGCATTTGAAGGAGGCTCATGAATCCTCCCTTGCACATAATCCTTGACATCTTGATCTTCTAATACCAAATCCAAAGACATCTTCCAGGCATGATAATCAGACTTATCAATCAACTTATCATTAGTCTTGAACCCTTTGTAGGTTGAGGAGGCCATTGGTCCTTGATAAGACTTCTTCTTCGGTGATTTATTTTCACACTAGCTTGGGCTTTGTCTTCACCTTAGCTCTGATACCATGTTAAATTTAGATAACCATGGTATGTTCTATGCTTAAATGCAATTTACTTCAATCTTATTTAACGCCCAATTTACATGAAAGTAAAATGTTGATAGAACATAATAATAGATCAATAGAAGACAAGCCAAATAATATAACAAAATTTGTAATTCTTATTGTCCAACAAATATAGAGAGAAATATTTGTTACAACAGTCAACAGGATGCCCTAACCAGCAAAGTCTTTAGTTGGCCAAACCAACTTCTCCAACATGCCAAATCAGCCTTTCTCTAAGTGTCACACACACCCCTCAAAGACAACGCCAAAAGTCAACGCAAGTCAATAGAAAATGGTCAACGCAGAAGACAACACCGCGGTCAACAGTGAGCAGTCAAAGTCAACGTCCAGCCTTGATTTTTGTGCCCTCCAATGCAGCCTCAAGAAATTGGAATTTATGTTCTGAAATCGAGGTCAAAGCTCAAGTGTTGACCCAAAGTCAACGTTGGTCAACGCTATCCAAAAAGCCTTAAAACAGTTCGCAATTTCTCCAGCTTCAAATTCACATGTGTGAGGGATGGAATCCTCTCCTAGGTTGTACGAACCAATCAAATCATAAGAAGAATATGTGATGAGATGATGATGAAATGAACATCATCTCTCTCCTATTTATATCCATCAATAAGGATGTGTGACACATCTGTTGGGGCTTGTGAGCCTACATTACAAATCTCGCTGACCTTGTCAATTTGCACATGTGTGGAAAATAAAATCAAAATATAAGTTATGCTCATCCAAACAAGATGAACTTTAGATCAATCTTGCACCTCTCCTAAAGAGGAATCCAACAAAATTATAATCATAATCATATGAGAAGTGCAACATGGAGTTTGAACCTAGTTGCCCAAAATTAACAAGAATCTTGTGCATGATTCTTCTCTTTCTGTGCAAGGCACACAATTTCTTCAGAAGACTGAGGAGTTGTCTTCTTCCCAAAATCATTCTCTCTTTCAACAAACTTCTTCTCAAGGGAGTCAAAGGAAATTTGGTTAAGTTTGCCACTTGCTTGTAATGATTCAAGGTAATGTGAATCAGTGGGATATAGTGCCTTGACATAGGTTGTGAGAGGAATGTCTATTTCAACACCATTGGCTTTTATGTCATGCATAATGGATCTTATTTCTGATGCTAAGGAAATTGGGTCATCATTTTTCAACTCAAGATTGAATAACTTGATCATTAATTGAACAACTTCAAGTTCAGAGTGTGAGTCAGATAATTCTTTCAACTTCTTTAAAGCTACAAAAGCATTTGCAAATGTCGAAATATGATGAGACACCTCTTCATTTACTGATGCTGCAATCAAGGCATAGGTCTTGTTGTTCTTGTTTTCCCATATGGAAAGCTCCTTGTGTGAAGTGGGCTTTTCAGGTGAATTGTCTCCTTCTCCTTCACAAACTCCTTTCCAAAGTTCATTGAAAATGAGGGCGTGTTTTATCTTCATAGACCACTCATGGTAATTCTCTTTGCCAGTGAGAACTACTCCCACTATGGATATGAGTGAATGCATCGTATAATTTTCAATTGGGCCCAAAATAATCACAATACTCACATAAAAAATTATTGTACTTCCAATACAACTAATTGGTTATATCTTTAAAAAAAACTTCAATTAAGAATGTAGCCTCTCACATTGACCACTTTATATGAATCATATGTATGAATCAACACATATTAAATCATGTATGACTCTAACACATATATCAAACCATATATGCCTTCAAAATAATTCCATATACCATGCTTGATTTCATACCATATAACATATGGTGTTCAAAAAAGGAGCTTAATGCAAATACCATATATACCATTCATATATATTATATACCATACACTCCTATGGTATTATAATTCAATTCCAATGCATAATTTTTTTTCTTTTTAGAACTCATATGAATCCACCATTGTTATACCATACGACCCTTATTTTTTTTTAAACAAGAGATCAACGCATATGCCACTTATCAGCCAACAAACATTATAAAATCGATGCTCATAAAAAAATCCCAACATAGGATTGTATGTGTTAGGTCCCTGTAATTAGCAAGATTGGAAAAAGTCCAACTGCAGGGGTAACATCAAACCTCTTTGGGATTCAAGGATCTAGCCCTCCTGAATCCAGAGAGGGATCTCTCTATGAATAAGTTTAAAGATGTGATCTTTAAAGTTTTAAATGTGATATTAGGCTAGTTCTGAAGAGCATGGGTTGTGTTTGTTTGTTTTTTGGTTGGGCACAGACATGGTGAAGATGAAAAGATAGTTTCAGAATGAAGGGAGAAGATGTCTGCAAGTGAAAGAATGATTCGGCTGACAGAATAAGCAAAGACAGTTTTAACCCATTGGGCTATGGAGTCAAAGGAGGATTTTAATTGGACAACAAGTTTCAAGAAGGATCCATGGGGCAAGTTACTTATGTCAAAGGATCTCTTAAAGTGATTTTATGGAATGAAACAGATAAGAAGTGGAGAACAAAACAAATGAAGAAACAGTGCAAAGTCTGAGATCAAGTAAGTGCTCTCAAACTATCTTGCTTTGACCTGTACTTAAGGAAAAACATAAAAGTATTCTAAGATCAGGGAAGTGCTTTTAAACTAGCCTGCATTGAAGTACTTTCAGTCTGGAAACATTTAAAAAACAGTTCGAACAGCTTAAGATCGGGAAGTGCTTCTAAACTACCCTGCTTTCAGCCTATTCGATAAGAAAACACATATAACAGTCACAAAAAGCAATTTAGATCAGGCAAGTACTTTTAAACCAACCTGCTTCAATATACTCTAAGGGAAACACGGAAAACATTCATTTTAAAGAGCAATCTAGATCAAGCAAGTGCTTTTAAACTAACCTGCATTAATATAATCTTCAAAGAGAACTTTAAATGAAGAAAACATAGAAACAAAGCTTTCAGTAAGAGTAGGGTACTATTAAGAGTAAATCCTAGCTCTATGTTTGCTGCTCTTTATCAGAGAAAATGAACAAGGTGAAAACATTAAGGAAAATAACAATAGACAGTGAGGAAAACATCACCATTGACACAAATCATGAATCCCATAAATCAGCAGCTTGTATTGATGTTCAAACCAGTTACAATCAGCAAGCCCGGTGGGTCTCTACAACTTCAATCTTCTCATATCAGCTTATTTATCTTCAAGTTGCATACAGGGCATCAGTAGCTTCAGAATAACTATTACATACATTCAGATGTCCAGAGACCAACATTTGCTCATCTTCTTCAGAAGTATTTATAGAAGAATGAGCTGGTGGAATTTGATAAAAGATCTGCTAAGTTAATTAATATAGATTAATGACTTTTCGGCCTTTGAGGGCTTCGATGAAGAAATCCACAGGTGTTTATCTGCATTAATTGATTTATACTTGAAATTAAGCTCGGTGGGAGCTTTGTTGTCTTTTGAGGCTTCGTGTCGTGTTGAAGTGGCTCTGTTTCTGCTCTTTGAGGCCGAATGATCGAAATATCTGCTTCTGAAACGTTCTTCGTCTTTCAAAATGGTTTTGCCGACAATTGGAGATAAGATTCTTTGATTTGTATTAATTGTTCGGCGATCTTTAATCTCTGCGAGGCTGCAGGTGTCTTTAGGAGCTGTAGAGGGTTCAATTAGCCTTCGTTTATGGCGGTGGAGGTTTTCTCAGCTTGACAGATGTCTTTGTCGTTCTCAAAACACCTTTAATTTACTTGAGAACTGTGTTTAGGTCTTCAAACTTCCTGTTTCTGGTGTGTTCTGTCTTCAACACTGATACTCTTTGTTTCTTCAATGTATCGTTGTGTCTTGTTGATGTGCAGGCCACGCAGGGCATCTTTATGATATCAACGCTCATGAATCGTTGATAAAACAAATGGAATAGAGCCCGCGAATGGTTCTTTTTACTAGCCTGAAGGCGCAGGAAACGTCTTTCCCGGCTCTCGGCTTTCCTTCATCATACAATGAAAAACCATTAAAAACTCCTGCAAAACAAAAACAAAGGTTATGAAATCCTGCATATATAGGTTTAACTGCTTCAGAGGCGTGGGATGAGAGCAGAACCGTTGGATGGCATCATCCAACGGTGAAGATTAGTCGAAAGGAGATTAAAAATGGAGAGGAAAGAGGAATTTGAACGGAACCGTTGATTGCGCGATAATCAACGGTGGGGATTGGTTTTGAAACCCTTTGGCAGAGGCGGAGGGCGATGAAAAAATGCGGGAGTGCTCTGGGACCGTCCGATCTGGACACGTGGACGGTCCAGATCTAATCAGAAGCTCGCAATCAGCGGGGAGAAAACAAAGGGTGCGATGGAAAATGCCGATGCGAATGCGCGATCGGGGAGGCTAGTGCGATCAAGCGATGACCGTTAGATCAGCGGGGAAACGGACGGACGGGATTGAATCGGAGGGATGAATGATCGGGGATCGGAAGACAGGACTTGCGATGGGAAAATATGCGACAGAGCGATATGCAATGGAGCGATATTGCGACGGAGGATATATGCGATGGGTTGATCGCATCGCAAATATTTGCGATGGATCAATCGGATGTATAACAATAAACATGCGATTTGCGATATGCGATCGGGCGGAACAATCGCATCGCAAGTTTTTAGCGATGAGTCGATTGACCAACCCATGGCAAATGCGACAATGCGATATTGCGATTTGCGATAAGCGATGGGCCATGTATTATATAATCTGAACTTTATAATTAAGTTATATAATAACGTATGGTAGGGTATGAAAAAGGGGAAGTGGTTAGGACTTAGCCCAAGGGGGCTTAAGTCTATAGTGACATAAAAACTTTGTTTTTATGGAATTTTCCAAAGTTTCAAAGGGAAGTTGAGAGGTTTCGGTAAAGCTAAAGAATGAGTCTTCAACCTTAATAAAGTGGATTTTCTTGAATGGAAGAAGGGAACTCATGAAAAATAGAGGAATTCATGGAGAAAAAGGGGAAGCAAATGAAGGTTAGTTTTGAAGTGGGGTGAGGGAAAAACGCCTTTGCAGCAATGATCTAGTTTAGAAATCAGCAGGATTTCTAATTGTACAATGGGAATGGCAGTGAAGTTTTGGACAGAGGGAAAAAGGGCAGGAGGCCTTCAAGAGTCTTCAAGAGCCAACAATTTTTAGCAATGAAATTTGTTCCTTGAAGGCTCAAAACAGATTTAGCCACCTTTTAGTATAATCAAATTTTACAGGTGGCTAATAGTGGCTCCACTTGGGGATGGTGCCTTCTCGAAGGCATCAAGAACTTCAGACTTGTATTCTCTGGGAGGCTAATCAGTTGCCTCATCCATTGGGCTGCCTTTCTTTTGTTGGGATGATTTTGCTCTGAAGACATGTTAGCAGTCATGAAAACAATGGACCTTCATCAACAAGCTTTCTACCTACCCAATCCTACTGATCTAACATTTTTTCTTCATCAGAGTGCACTTGGATTGGCAAACTTTTCACACAACATTTTCTTCTTTTGAAAGGATAAAACTATTCTAATTCTACTCCTTATTTCTCCCTGAACTCAGATTAAACAGTTGAGTTCATATGATTCTCTACCTAATCTACCGTCTGTTGGGATTAAATTGTCCAACAGACTTTCATTCTCTAAATTCTACAACAGAAATTTAAAAACAGTCAAGTCAAGATTAAACTGTTTGACTTGCTGTGATCTATGGCATAGAAAACAAACTGCACATAGACATTATTTCGCAGAAATTCTAAACAAAAACTGAAGGTTTTAAGATCTGAAATTTCAAAGCAGTTCCTCCATCCTTTTACAGGTCTGTTTTGAGTTCTGTTTGAGCTGTTCTTTCTTTTTCTCTGGTTCAGGTTTTGAGCATGTCTGAACCTTTGATTTCTATCCTAATCTATCTATCGATAAGCCAATATTAAACAGTTTGGAAAATCAAATTCAATATCCTATCAACAGTAAATTGAAAACTAATTAGTCAAGATTAGACTGTTTGACTAACTAGGAGTGTGTTTTTTTAAGAGTGGCATTTGAGCTTGCACACTTCCAGATTTGTTCCTCTTTTTTGGCATGGGGCTATGCCTTTATTGTTTTTTCAGTCTGCCCTCTTTTCGTTCTGTTCTTTATTTTTGTATTTTTCTTTTTTGTGAAACTAAACAAAACAATGATATTTACAATGAAAATGAAATCTTCGAAATTAAACTCAGTAGTAGTAATGCTTAAGGACCCTGCCATTGACAGGACCCCCAAACAGATCTGTACCATTTAGCTCTTGCAGAAAATAGGCATTTGGGCCAATGGTGGACTGAATAATGTAAGGACCTTGCCACAAACAGTCAAATTTTCCATGTTTACCCTTATCCTCTCTTCTGGAATCCCATTTGAGTACCTTGTCTCCAATATTGAAATCACAAGCCTTTGTTCTCTTGTCAAACAATTTCTTTATATTCTCTTACACTTTCTGAGCTCTGTTGTAAACCTCTTCCCTTGTCTGCTGGAGATGTATTGTTTGATTAATCCTCCTTATCATACTGTCCTCTTCTGACTGAATTTCTTGGACTAATTTTATCACTGGTACACCTAGGCTGGTAGGAAACACTGCATCTGCCCCATAAACAAGTTGGTAAGGGGAGGTTCCAATGGATTTCTTTGTGGTCAACCTGTCGGCCCATAATGCATGCACCAGCTTGTTATGCCATGATTTTTTATTCTCTTCAAGGAGCTTCTTGATGATGGTCACCAAACTTTTATTTGATGATTCAGTTATCCCATTACCTTGAGGGTAATAAGCAGTAGAATGACCAAGTGTAATCTGATACTTGTGACAAAAATCAATCACTTTTTTGGAATCAAAAGCAGCAGCATTATCAGTAATAATCTTCCTAGGGCAGCCAAATCTAGACAGGATATGGTCTTCAAAAAATTTTATAATGACAGAATCTGTGGCATTCCTGGAAGGGATGGCCTCTATCCACTTTGTGAAGTAGTCAGTGGCTGTGAGAATCCATTTATGCTGGGTAGATGAAGCAGGATGGATTTCTCCTATGAAATCTAGGCCCCATTGTTGGAAAGGAGCTTCAACAGTGATAGGTTGTAATGGTAAGGGAAGGAGTTTTCTTTTGCCCTAAAAAATTTGACACTTGTGACAAGAAACTATCATTTTATGGATATCTTGGAAGAGGGTGGGCCAGTAGTAGCCAGCTCTAAGGATTTTATTGGTTGTTGTTTTCTAGTAGAGATGACCTCCACACTCTCCTTCGTGGAATTCATGCTTGATCTTCTCTGCATCAACTTCAGGCAAACATTTAAGCAATAAACCATTAGCATTTTTCCAATATAAACATTCATTCAAAATGCAATAATTCCTAGCTTTCAACTTTAAAAACCTTGCCTTTGTTTTTGATAAATCAGGAGGAGCATTGAGATTTGTAAGTACATACAAGATGTCAGCATACCAAGGTGAGTTGAGCAGGTAATTCTTCCTGTTCGTCCAAGGCATCTAGCATGTTCATGTCCAGGGCTTGGAGATTAGATTCAACCATTAATTGAGCCAAGCCCTGACCTTTAATGAGTTTGGTGGGTTTGATCTCCAAATCATACTCTAGGATTGCAGCAATCCATTTGCCCCTCTTTCCATCTGGGTCTTGAGACAGGATGTCTTTTACCACTATGTTAGGCACATAAGCAATGGTGTGGGAATGAAGAATATACAACCTGAAGTCCTTTAAGGCCTTTACCAAAGCATAGGCTTGTTTTTCCATTATGTTATATTTCAAGGGTGCATCCCTTAAAGCTTTGCTGAAAAAAGCAATAGGCTGCTCCTGTCCCTCTGGGTTTGTCTGCAACAGGACTGCAGCCGCTGTATGTTCAGAGGCAAAGGAGAAAATAAGGAAATCTTTTGAAAAGTCTGGGTTGATCAAGACTGGTGCCCGGGTGAGTGCATGTTTTACCAATTCAAAGGATTTTTTGGCTTCTACAGTCCATTTCACTCCTACATTCTTTTTGAGCATATTAGTCATGTTTCTAATGAGCTATGCTAAGTTGGGAATAAACCTCCTCAAGAAGTTAATCTTCCCAATAAAGGACTGCAGTTCTTTTATGTTCCTTGGGTGGCTAATCTGTAGTATTCCCTCAACTCTTTTTGGATCTATTTTAATCCCTTTTTCTGATATAATATGACCAAGGAGTTTACCCTCTTGTAGGCCAAATACTGTCTTTTTGGGATTTAAAGATAGCCCGAATCTCCTGCATTTTTCAAAGACCTTTCTTAGATGCTTAAGGTGTTCTTCATAAAATTTGGAATAAACCGTTATATCATCAAGGTAAATTACAATGAAGTGTCCTATTTCTTCTGAAAATGCAATGTCCATGGCCCTTTGAAAAGTGGCCCCAGCATTTATTAGTCCAAAAGGCATTTTCACATACATGAAAGTGCCCCAAGGGGTGGTGAAAGCTGTTTTGAGTTGATCTTCTGGGAGTACTAAAACTTGGTTATATCCTGAAAAACAATCTAACAGAGAAATCCTCTTTGAACCAACTACCCTTTGTAGGATATGCTCCATTTTGGGTAAAGGGTAATTGTCCTTTAGGGAAGCTCTGTTAAGGTTTCTGAAATCAATGCACAGTCTGATTTCTCCTGTCTTTTTCCTCACAGCTACAAGGATAGAAACCCAATCTGAAAACCTCCCATGCACAATGATTCCTGCCTCATACATTTTCTTGATTTCTTTTTCCACTAGAGGCAGTTGTATTGGATTAATTCGACACAGTTTTTGCTTAAAGGGTTTTTGGTTTTCTTTCAAAGGGATCTTGTGCTGGATGATTTCCGTATTGTAGGCTTTTAAGTCTTCATAGCTCCAGGCAAACACGTCGACAAACTCTTTAAACAAGTCAATGTATTTCTTTTTCATATCTAGTGGCAAGGACCTAGCTAATTTGATCATTTTAGGCTGATCTGTGGTGCCAATGTTGCATTCTTCGACCTCAGACTCTGTATATTCCACAGTGGGTTTCTTTGCTACATCATTAAAATCAAACAGGCTTTCTAACAGTGCTAGCCCCCTAGGTATGCTCTTGTCCTTTGACGAAAATACCTGAATGTCTTCGTTCTCTGTGTCCTCGTACTCTTTAGTACGAGATTCAAGTTCCTTAGTTAACGTGTTGATTCTCACGGGACCAAATGGTTTTTCTTCTTCAGGGGGTTCTTCGTTTAGGCAATCTTGATCGGATTTAGAATCTGAATCAGACGATTCAAATTCGTTTCTGCCAAGAAGGAAATCCTCTATGTGTTTATCGCCTTCAAAAACCTGCCAATATTTTTTATTATCAGGCACAGCTGGTCTAAATTTTATCTGAGTTGTGCAGTGTTTGGTTTCATATGGCGTTAAGCATGTTCTAGCTGCAGAGGCTAGGTTATGGGCCGCAATATTCCTTTTTCTTGAGACAAAAATCAATTTGGACTCCTCAAAAGTTTTCAACAGGTCTATGACATCGTTTCGGTAGGCTCTAAGTCTGGGATGGTTTGCGTTATACTCCCCATTGACTTGCCTAATGATTAACTCTGAATCGCCATGGACATTAATTCTTTTGGCTCCTAACTTTTTCAACAGATGCAAGCCTAAGATAAGGGATTCATATTCTGCTATGTTATTAGAACACTGAAAGTTTAATTTGCAGGAAATGGTTTCTGTGTGGTTGTTTTCAGTGTTAGTGATCCAGACACCTGCACCAACATTGTTCCTAGTGCATGACCCATCAAAGTACATACTCCATAGAGGGGCATTTTCGGTTTCATCCTGGGTAGTGTCCTCTTTAACTAACGTGCTCCCTGATTGTTGTGAAACAACAGCACTTAGTTGAATTTGTTTTAACACCTCAGGTTTTTCGCTGTGTTGAAGGTTGTTCTCTTGATTTTCAATTTTTAAGAGTAATGGACACACGAATCGTGGATCAGAACCTTTGTTTGGTTTGCTAATGATTTCAGATGCATCAAACTGTTTTGACACTTCCGAGTTGGGTTTCTCTTCCTCGTTATCGGCCATTAATCTTGTTAAAGCGTGCTGTTCATTAAGTGTTTCATCCCTTTGCTCTATTCTGAGATCCGTAGTATGTTGTGCTGGGTTTCGTTCCTCAGGATTTTCATGGAATTGAGCGTGAGGGGTAGTGTGTTGTTTGACATCTTGACTTTGTTCACTCTGATCTGTTGTTTTAGTGCACTGTTCAACAGTTGTTCTCTCGTTTTCTTCCATATCTAGAACTGCCATCATTTCTAGACTAGGGGCCTCTAACAGGTTATCTGCGTTGCTGTTTTCTGGCACTGAATTTTTTGTGGATTCATTATTGTAAAGGATAAACGAATCCAGGTCAGTATGGACAGAGTATATGGGAGAATTTTCAGGCTTTTCTGAGCTACTCACCATGAATTTCATGTGTGCCTCTCTGTATAATCTTCTAGGCTGGCTAAAAACAGGGATAGTGGCATATATCCCATCCATCTGCATTGTACCTTGCAACTTGGCACCCCACGATCTTGACAACAACATGCCATACTTAGGAGGGACATCAGCCACCACAACTTCCATAACCATGCACTTGGCTGGGATTTGAGTCAAACTCACACAAAGGTCCTTAATTAGGCCAAGACATTTGACTCTGCTTGAGTCAAAGGAATATAAATCCTTGTAGGGTCTGGTTATTTCTAGTCCTAGTCTTTCCATTATCACCTTTGGCATAAGATTATGTGAGGCTCCGGAATCATGCATAGCATTATGCAGGATTTTGTCATGGATATTAAAGCTGACATAGAACGGAGGTATTGTCCCTTCTTGAAATTTCCCTTAAACTTTAGGACCAAAAATGAGCTCTGGCTGATCATCATTAAAATTTACTGTGTCATTATGGTCTTCTATGTTTAAAGCCTTCAAAATTTGGGTCCTATACACATTCTGGGCAGCTAACTCAGTTAGGGGAACAAAGATTTTGATCTTTGAAATTTCCTGCTCTAGGCTAAAGGGAATTTGGTTCTTTGAAGAACTTGTCTCAGCCTTATTAGCTGCTAGTCTATCAGCAACATTAGCTTGCTAATTTGTTCTATTTACATTTGGTAAAAAGGTTTTGATAGGAGTACTAGCTGAAATGTTAGTACTACTAAGGTCTGCACTCTGTTTTTCCTTGTTTTGAATGTCTTTCTCCTTTCCTTTACCAGAATTAACAGCCACCGTTTTATCCCTTTGTTTGGCAATTTTAGGTTTGGTTACGGTGCTGTTTTGTGCAGATTTGTCAGAGGTTTCGTTGTTGGAGGTTTGTTGACTGGTTTTGCTTCTAAGGTCATAGTCTCTTTGAGGCTCTATGATGACATTTTCCATATCTTGATAATAATTTTCATCACTATCTCTTTTGTCATCATAAGTTGTGTATAGACCTCGTTTTCTATCGTGATAAATCTCAAAGTCATCATTATCTACCCCCAGCATGTTGACATCATTTTCCTCTGTTATCTCATCTGTTTCCTCTGCCTCACTTATATAGTTTTGATGAAAGGGAGGAGTGATCTGTTGATCATCTTCCCTGGGTCTGTTTGGAGGCTGGTTCCTTCTAGAATTCTGATTCTGGTTCTGGTTTCTATTTTGAGGAGCAGTTTGGCTCTGACTTGCTTGTGCTCTCTTAATTATGCTCAACTCTTTCATAATTTCTTCCATCATTCTTTCCATCTTCGAGTTTGAAGTGGAAGGTGTGGATTCCTCTCTAAAAGATACTCTTTTTTCAGCTTTGGTTCTTGCTCTCTTCTCCATTAAGTTGACTTCCACAGAAAGAGCCCCCCTTTGCATATCTTCAAGAGTTGCAAAATCTCTCTCTCTTAGCAAATAGGTCATGTCAGAGTCAAACCCTTCAGGAAATTTGTTTAAAGCTGAGCCCTGTGGAGGTTTTAGTTCTGGGGAAAGTACATTATATACACTGTTAAATCTAGTGCAATAAGCTTGTACACTTTCCCCAGGGTTCTGGTGGAGATTGTTGTAATCAGAAAGGACTTGGAGAGGGTTCTTCCTCACTTCCCATTTGTTTAAGAATGATTGATGGAAACCTTGGAGATCATTAATACTATGAGGGGCTAAGCCTTTGAACCATTTTCTTACTTCTCCCCCCAGACTTTGGGCAAATAGTCTAAGCTTGACAGAATCATTGTCAATTTCATTTCTGTCAAAATAGTCATTCATCTTATCCACATGTTGTGATGCAGTAGTAGCACTACTATCATCATACAATGGAATTTTGGACTGATAGTCCTGTGGAAGGTTGACTAAAGGTACGGGAAGGACTAAAGGAGCATACCATGCAACCATGATTGGAGGTGGAGGTGGATTTATAAGAGTGAAGGTGGGCTGGAGTGGAGTGGTTTGAACAGTGGATGTAGGGTGAGCAGATGTGGATGGACCAGGAATAGATTTTTGAGCTGATTTTGGGTGAGAGACACCTAAGTTATGAAGGAAGTGTAAATCAAGAGGTGTTGTTTCTCTGCTACCAAGATATTCACTTTTTCCAGGAGATGAAAGTGAAGACTCAGAATCTAACTGATCTAAATCACCAAGAGACCTAGTTCTAAAAGGATTTAATAAGTCAACTTGTGATTGTTGTTGAGCTGAAAGATTTTCAGGGACTAAATTAGTTCTCAAGGGTGATCTGAAGACAGTTGAAGATTCTGTCTTAGGAGGCCTTCTAAGGATACTTTCTGGGTCATCAACTATCTCAGGTGGATCAGGGTCAGGGAAGGCTCTAGTGTGAATCTTTCTAGGAGCCACTATGCCGTGTTTTTCAGACCCAAATAAACAAGACAAGTTTACCCAGGTATGACAATCTTTGAGAGGTTAACTAATCTGTTTATACAAATTTTAATCCTACAGTCCTCTAACTGAGTTTTAAATGATGTTATGATGATAAAGGTTCTTCCCAGTGGAGTCTTAAGGTCTGTTCAGGATTGTGGAGTCGCCAAGTGGAAGTTTTTAGCTCCTTTTCATAGGTAAAAGGTTTTATGGTCCACTACCATGTTTATTAGATACCAATTTGAAATATTTTTGGGTTTTTCAGAGTTATTTTTCAGTTGTGTGGTTTTAGAGAATGCCCTAACTTTGTTTCAAAACTTAGCTACGGTTATGAGACAAAGGTAGTCTACCCTTATGGCTAAGCCAGCTAATTTTTCAAGGTTAGATAAGGCTTATGAGAATCCTAGGGCCTGCCTAGATTGTCACTGATTCAACACAAGTCTTACTGTTTGGCAGTACTTAAAAAAGGGTTGCTTGGACTCACAAGGTTTTATAAAGTATTCAAGGGACTCTAAGATGAAAATTTAACTCAGATTCCCCAGCGAAGTCGCCATTATGTTAGGTCCCTGTAATTAGCAAGATTGGCAAAAGTCCAACTGCAGGGGTAACATCAAACCGCTTTGGGATTCAAGGATCTAGCCCTCCTGAATCCAGAGAGGGATCTCTCTATGAATAAGTTTAAAGATGTGATCTTTAAAGTTTTAAATGTGATATTAGGCTATTTCTGAAGAGCATGGGTTGTGTTTGTTTGTTTTTTGGTTGGGCATAGACATGGTGAAGATGAAAAGACAATTTCAGAATGAAGGGAGAAGATGTCTGCAAGTGAAAGAATGATTCGGCTGACAGAATAAGCAAAGACAATTTTAACCCATTGGGCTATGGAGTCAAAGGAGGATTTTAATTGGACAGCAAGTTTCAAGAAGGATCCATGGGGCAAGTTACTTATGTCAAAGGATCTCTTAAAGTGATTTTATGGAATGAAACAGATAAGAAGTGGAGAACAAAACAAATGAAGAAACAGTGCAAAGTCTGAGATCAAGTAAGTGCTCTCAAACTATCTTGCTTTGACCTGTACTTAAGGAAAAACATAAAAGTATTCTAAGATCACGGAAGTGCTTTTAAACTAGCCTGCATTGAAGTACTTTCAGTCTGGAAACATTTAAAAAACAGTTCGAACAGCTTAAGATCAGGTAAGTGCTTCTAAACTACCCTGCTTTCAGCCTATTCGATAAGAAAACACATATAACAGTCACAAAAAGCAATTTAGATCAGGCAAGTACTTTTAAACCAACCTGCTTCAATATACTCTAAGGGAAACACGGAAAACATTCATTTTAAAGAGCAATCTAGATCAGGCAAGTGCTTTTAAACTAACCTGCATTAATATAATCTTCAAAGAGAACTTTAAATGAAGAAAACATAGAAACAAAGCTTTCAGTAAGAGTAGGGTACTATTAAGAGTAAATCCTAGCTCTATGTTTGCTGCTCTTTATCAGAGAAAATGAACAGGGTGAAAACATTAAGGAAAATAACAATAGACAGTGAGGAACACATCATCATTGACACAAATCATGAATCCCATAAATCAACAGCTTGTATTGATGTTCAAACCAGTTACAATCAGCAAGGCCGGTGGGTCTCTACAACTTCAATCTTCTCATATCAGCTTATTTATCTTCAAGTTGCATACAGGGCATCAGTAGCTTCAGAATAACTATTACATACATTCAGATGTCCAGAGACCAACATTTTCTCATCTTCTTCAGAAGTATTTATAGAAGAATGAGCTGGTGGAATTTGATAAAAGATCTGCTAAGTTAATTAATACAGATTAATGACTTTTCGGCCTTTGAGGGCTTCGATGAAGAAATCCACAGGTGTTTATCTGCATTAATTGATTTATACTTGAAATTAAGCTCGGTTGGAGCTTTGTTGTCTTTTGAGGCTTCGTGTCGTGTTGAAGTGGCTCTGTTTCTGCTCTTTGAGGCCGAATGATCGAAATATCTGCTTCTGAAACGTTCTTCGTCTTTCAAAATGGTTTTGCCGACAATTGGAGATAAGATTCTTTGATTTGTATTAATTGTTCGGCGATCTTTAATCTCTGCGAGGCTGCAGGGGTCTTTAGGAGCTGTAGAGGGTTCAATTAGCCTCTGTTTATGGCGGTGGAGGTTTTCTCAGCTTGACAGATGTCTTTGTCGTTCTCAAAACACCTTTAATTTACTTGAGAACTGTGTTTAGGTCTTCAAACTTCCTGTTTCTGGTGTGTTCTGTCTTCAACACTGATACTCTTTGTTTCTTCAATGTATTGCTGTGTCTTGTTGATGTGCAGGCCATGCAGGGCATCTTTATGATATCAACGCTCATGAATCATTGATAAAACAAATGGAATAGAGCCCGCGAATGGTTCTTTTTACTAGCTCGAAGGCGTAGGAAACGTCTTTCCCGGCTCTCGGCTTTCCTTCATCATACAATGAAAAACCATTAAAAACTCCTACAAAACACAAACAAAGGTTATGAAATCCTGCATATATAGGTTTAACTGCTTCAGAGGCGTGGGATGAGAGCAGAACCATTGGATGGCATCATCCAACGGTGAAGATTAGTCGAAAGGAGATTAAAAATGGAGAGGAAAGAAGAATTTGAACAGAACCGTTGATTGCGCGATAATCAACAGTGGGGATTGGTTTTGAAACCCTTTGGCAGAGGCAGAGGGCGATGAAAAAATGCGGGAGTGCTCTGGGACCGTCCGATCTGGACACGTGGACGGTCCAGATCTAATCGGAAGCTCGCAATCGGCGGGGAGAAAACAAAGGGTGCGATGGAAAATGCCGATGCGAATGCGCGATCGGGGAGGCTAGTGCGATCAAGCGATGACCGTTAGATCAGCGGGGAAACGGACGGACGGGATTGAATCGGAGGGATGAGCGATCGGGGATCGGAAGACAGGACTTGTGATGGGAAAATATGCGACGGAGCGATATGCAATGGAGCGATATTGCGACGGAGGATATATGCGATGGGTTGATCGCATCGCAAATATTTGCGATGGATCAATCGGATATATAACAATAAACATGCGATTTGCGATATGCGATCGGGTGGAACAATCGCATCGCAAGTTTTTAGTGATGAATCGATTGACCAACCCATGGCAAATGCGACAATGCGATATTGCGATTTGCGATAAGCGATGGGCCATGTATTATATAATATGAACTTTATAATTAAGTTATATAATAACGTATGGCGGGGTATGAAAAAGGGGAAGTGGTTAGGACTTAGCCCAAGGGGGCTTAAGTCTATAGTGACATAAAAACTTTGTTTTTTATGGAATTTTCCAAAGTTTCAAAGGGAAGTTGAGGGGTTTCGGTAAAGCTAAAGAATGAGTCTTCAACCTTAATAAAGTGGATTTTCGTGAATGGAAGAATGGAACTCATGAAAAATAGAGGAATTCATGGAGAAAAAGGGGAAGCAAATGAAGGTTAGTTTTGAAGTGGGGTGAGGGAAAAAGGCCTTTGCGGCAATGATCTAGTTTAGAAATCAGCAGGATTTCTAATTGTACAATGGGAACGGCAGTGAAGTTTTGGACAGAGGGAAAAAGGGCAGGAGGCCTTCAAGAGTCTTCAAGAGCCAACAATTTTTAGCAATGAAATTTGTTCCTTGAAGGCTAAACAAATTTAGCCACCTTTTGGTATAATCAAATTTTACAGGTGGCTAACAGTATGCATAACCACGACATTTCAACAGTCATATGAACACGACCAACCCATACCATATGTATCACTGCAATCGAACACATTGTCTTCACAGAGCACATAGCAAAATGCACGAATTACATAGTCGTCCTTTTGTAGTCTTTCTAGGTCATTCAATGAGATTCACGGTGTTCAACAACAGTGCCAGGAGCCGTGGTTTTCAAAAAAAAGCAAGGACCAATGCAACAATCCAATGTTCCATTCAACGCAGGGTATGGTGCAACATACAATGCATATAATATCAGAAAATAGAAGACAATGGCAGGGAACTAACAGATTAGACAGACTGCAAAAAACTGGCAGAAGGGAGTTACAAATGCAGAAAGGGAAGCCAAAAAAGAGGAGCTAGCTCTGATACCATGTCAGGCTAGGACGATAACTCCACGAATTAATTGTGTTTTTGCATTAAGAGAAAACATGGATATATACAAGGAGAGGGAGACTATTGGGATTCATCTCCCAATGTCTCTTCATCTTCCAATTTGCTTTATTTTGCTAGTTACAATATTTACATGGATTTTTATTAATGCCAAAGATTAGGTGTGAACACTTTTTCTTCTTGGTGTAGTAGGTCTATTGAATTGTGTTAGGTTAGTTTTCTTTTAGGTTTGTTCTAGAACCACTTCTAGGTATGGTTAGGGTAGTGAAAGGAAGAACAAGGTTTGGTAGGTCTGTCTAGGTTTGTTTCAGGTCTAGTTAGGGTAGTGAAAGGAAGTTTGTTCACCTACGGTTGTCAACATATGACAACAATTATCACTGTAATCTCATTACGTAACAGAGACTCTTCAAAAATGCACTAAGCCAATCATTGATTTCACAACCTTGGTAGGATCAAATGCACTAAGCCAATCATTGACTTCAGATTTTAGTGGAAGTGAAAATAAATTGTATAAATTCTTGATCTATATATAAGACCTTGACATGACTTGACATTTTGACACATGTGGACTTGATTTCTTTGACATAGTGACATACCCTATGTGACCTTGTCATTATGTTACAAAACAGTGAGACTGTAATGATGTAATGACCTCTTGATGACTAAACTTTTGTTGACATCTTCGTGACTGTTCTAGGAAAACCAGTGACATAACCTTAAAGCACTGACATGACCTTTGTAACAGCGGTATTGATGATCTTAGTAGTAAATTGACAATGAACTAATGTTTGATGTGAAAGTGACATAATAGATTTGAATAACACACCTTTCATAAGAGTGGTCCTTGATGAGTGTAACCTTTGACAAGTGAACTTATGAGGCAGTAGTATTATGTGACATAAATCTGGCATTTATCATGACATGAGGTTGTAGTGCAATAGTGACACCGTGAGACAATATTAATAACATAACAGTAACATATGCATTAACTGTGTATATAACAACTTGATGTATTGAGATTGACTTGGCACAGTCACTTGATGTATAGAAAGTTGTGACAATAGTTGACTTGACATAGTGACCTTGTAAGACAAGTGCAACAGTGAAGTAAAGTAGTTCCTTGAGTGTAGATGTGCACATAACCTGTGACCTCATGTTAGCTATAGTATTTGGATCATTGATGTAAACAGTTATGGAACATTTAAGGGGTAGAACTATGCCTATGACAATCATTATATATTTCGTGAATTGATAGTAACATGAGATACAATGTTATCAATGATGTGACTATATCTCTTAGTATTAGTCACATGTGATGTGACAACAGTTCTTGTGTATGTATAAACTTGACACCTAAACATGACTTAACTCCCAAAATTGACATATTGACTTGACACCTAGACATGACACACAAATTTGTCTTATAGATACATAACAGTGACACGTTGACTTTGACTTGACATGCCTAGTGATTTGACACACACATAATGACCTTTTGTACAACTTATTGATGAGAAAAATGGATAGCAGTGTATGACTTTTGATCAACAATAGAAGTGATAAGACATATGTTGGTAGCCATATTTTGGCCAAGTTTGAGAGCATTAGAAGCAGTTCATAGGGATGACCTGAGACATCTTGGAGTATGCCATTATCAAACATTTGGGTTCAACATTTGCAGCAGTATAGGGTGTTTGATTTTGTGATGTTGGTAGCCAACGTTGTAAACACATGAATGCTCATCCATTCATGTGCAATGCAGTGATTCAATAGTAATGTATAGTGGCCTATGTGAGCAGTAACATGTAGTAATGTATAGTGGCCTATGTGAACAGTGACATGTAGTAATGTGTAGTGGTCAGTGGTAGAAGTTTGTACAGTGATGAGCAATGGTTAGCTTATGCAGTTGTCAGTTGATTTGACTGTGTTGACAGTCAAGGTTTGATGGGCAGTGCAGTGATCAATTTGTGCCGCATAGTGCAATGATTAGTTTGGATAGTTTTGTACAATGATTAGTGGCTACTAGGATTTGACAGGTTATACAATACAACAATATATTCTATTCAATTATCTTATATTGATTCAAAGCACAGGGGGATCTAGTTTGAAAATTGTGAAATGTGGTTTGTTGGCTCTTCATGGTGATTGGAGTCACCTTCAGGTTGTGGCCTAAGAACACTTCAGGGCGACGGGGTGGTGCTAAGGTAGGTCGTAGCATGCACAGGGTGTTGTGGCGACCTTTCATTGGGTGTTGATAAATCACAGGGCATTGGGGCATCCTTTCTATTGGGGCTAATAAACTACAGGGTGACGAAGCATCCTTCTGACACCGGATAGTAAACAAAGTGTTGGGGAACTCTTCAGGTTGTGGCCTGACTTATAGGGCATTGGGGCATCCTTTTGGTTGCAGCAGGTTATTAGGGTGTAATAGTGTCCTACAGGTTGTAGCCTGTAAATCAAGGGGTTGGAGGCTCCTTTCAGTTGTTGCTGAAAGCTTGATGTAATTAATTCTCTTTTAACAAGGAGAAAACAAATACTAAGAAGCGTTTGGTAATTTTTTATCCAGAGGGGGTTTTCCACCGAAAAATCTTGTGTCCACTGTTTTATCTTTCCACATTGTTGTATGGTGTTGTCTACTGCATTTTATATCTAATATAGAATAATAATAATAATAATTCTGAAGAATAACTAATGCTCTGAAAAATATTAATAAAGTGCTAATTGCTAAGAAATATTGATTCACCCCCCTCACAGTGTTTGCAACATGATGTATTAAGCTACTTGGATTTGTTTACTACACAATTTTTTTGGAAGTTTCCTGTAGCAAGATAGCAGTAATTTTTTGCTAAATTTTAGCACATGTTAGTGAGTTTCTTTATCGTTGATTCCACATCCAACTTAATAACGAAATTTACCCCACAACATTTTCGCTTGATTAGATTAGGCATTTAAGTACTTAGATCAGCTTACTAGTTCATTGCTTTGAAATTTTTGGTATTTAGTAGTAAATTCTACTGAATTTTAGCACGTGTTAACAAATCTCTTTTGAGTTGATTCCACTTGGATTTAGTTCTAAAAGCATTCTACTTAATAACAAAATTTACCCCAGCATTTTCACTTGATCAAGTTAGGCATTTGGTAGGTTAACTAGCTCACTAATTCTAAAATTTATGGTTTTTAGAGTAGTAATTTTCTGTTAATTTTTGGAACATGTTAATAAGGGCATTTTTGAGTGGTTCCACTTGAATTGGAATCCTTGAACATCCTAATTAATAACAAAATTTACCCCATCTCATTTGTATTTGATTTTTTTGGGCATTTGGGAAGTTAACTCGAGAAACAACAATCCTGTAGCAATCATGCAGCATTTTGTTTTTGAGATCTTCCTTGCCCAGATTCACTCCAAATGAATGGTAGAAGTAGATTTATAGCCTATGAATGCTTTGAGGCCACTTTGGTTGAGCTGAGACTTGGTTAGGTCACCATTTAACTCTTACATTGCGTGTTTCTTGAATGTTGAATTTTGCAATTAATCTAGATTTCCTTTCCGCAATTTACTTTTTGCAAAGTATGATTTCGTTCTTGAAAGAGTAATCTAGGACTTTCATTCCCTGCAAAATAGAATAGATTTACTTTAATGCCATTTCATTTCCAGCAAGATAGAGTAGATTTTCTTGTTTTTCATTGTGCTTTACATTTATGCAAATAGAATAGATTTCCTTTCTCTCATTTATTTTCCAGTAAAAGTAGAATAGGTTTGCTTATTGTTATTTACCTTTTGAAACATAGGATTGGAAGCTTACCTAGATCTTTGCTCATTTGAAGTTGTTTCATTGTCTTCTTTCACCTACATCAAAGGGAGTCAGACTGGGAATAGGAAGGTGTCTGTTGCATATAGAGTATCGTCCCCTCTTACGTTTGTACGAACCTCGGGTTGATAATTTAAGTTGGTAGGCTTGGGAGTTGCAACATTCTTGTTGAAACACTGGGGCTCACCACTTTTTGACGTCGTTGCCGGGGAGGGTGTCAAAGCAAGCACTCTCGTGTTCTTGGAATGATTCCTTCTTTCTTTTCCGCATTCATATTTTCTGCAAAAACAAAAAAATTGCATTAGGCATCTCCCATTCAATTTTTTTTATAAAAACAAAAAAAAAATATTGCTTCAATACCACAAAACCCCCACCATTAACTTTTTCAGGTATAAGAAGAAGATGTGGCAGAGAAGTTGGGAGACATGGAGCAGCTCGACTCTGTCAACTTGTATCAACAGGGGTCTTATCCTCCCAACCTTTTCAACCATAACAAGGGTCTTATGCCATTCCTTATTTTCATCCATATCAACACCAACATTCTCAATGGAATGATCCATATTTTCCTCAATATTCATGGTATTATCCTCCCCAACCTGCCATTCCTCCTTTACATCCATATCAACACCAGCCTCCTCAGTTGGGTGATCCATATTTCCCTCAATATCCTCAATTCCCATCTTCACACCAACCTCCTCAATGGGGAAATTCATCTTTCCGTCAATATCCTTAGTATCCTATACTCCAATCTCAACAAATATACCATCCACCTTCACTAAAGCCATCTCAAAGACCCACTCCCTCTCAAATACCTGCATAATCTCTTCCCAACTCCAACAATAAAATGCATTAGCCCACTTACGATGTTGAGATGAAAATTTTTCAAAAAATTCCTCTTGATCTAAATGATCTTCATCTTATATCAAGAAGAGTATTTCAAAAAGAAGATTCCTTTACTTTCATTAAAGAACAACATCAAGAAGAAGAATATCCATAGGAGACTAAAGAGTAAGGGACCACCTTTGTGAAGAGAAGCCATTAGAACTTGAGATCGAGGAATTTCTACTATGTCTTCAGGAGACTAACCAACAAATAGTAGAAGATTTGAATGGCATGGAAAAAGAAGACATGAAGAATGATCCATATTAACAGGTGAACCAAGTGCATCACATCTATATCGAACTTTGGTTCTTGACAATCACTAAGCAGGAGCACCACTCTCTTCAACAGTGTTTGGCATCATCAAAGTCAAAGCAGTTGGTCTCTCATATTAAGGTACATGTCAAAGCATATGTTTCGAGCCTACACATGATTTTATCTGTCATATTGTTATGCACATGGCTCCATTCGAATTATTCCTATACTTGAAAGAGATTTTTTTTTCAAGTAGAGTAGGATAAAGGAATAAAAGAAAAAAAAGGGGAAAAAGAGGAAAAGAATAGAAAAAATAAAATTTCAGGTGAAAACCTCCTTTGAGGTGGTCAGTGCATCGGAAAAAAGAGAAAAGAAAAAGAAGGAAATAAAATACTAGGTGAAAACCTCCTTTGATATGCCTAGGAAAACCTGCTAGTTGAAAACCTCATTGAGGGAGCTAGTAGGCCTAGAAAAAAGAACATGTTAGACTTTTAATCCACTAAGGGTTGGTGTGGAATGTGAATAGTCATTAGATTCCAAGAGACCACTTGGCATATGAAGATCACGGGTCACAAGGAAATGTATAAATATGTAAATCTTTGTGAATAAATGTAACTCATGATTATCTTATCTCTTGCCTATTCCATGTGTGTGTTTAACATGGTATCAAAGTAGACGTACTCCTACTCTGCCCATATATGAGCCACTAGTTCTATGGCCTCTCTATGCATGTCAATTATGCCATTTTTGCTCACTGTCCATAATGCTTCATTAATATGTTGTCTGTAAGAAATATGTTGTCTCTCCTCTGCGCACATGTCTGCTGGCAGCGTTCACTAGCATTATCCATCTTCCCAAAACATTTGGTCTGAATTGTGGTGTGGTGTGAATGGTGCGTTGATGTTCCTTTTTATGCCAGTCCCCTCTGCTTTCTACTTGATGCTCAACCTACATTACGCATTTCATGATTTTCTTAGCTCGAACATTTCATCTTCCTCTCCTTAAGGGTCAAGACTCGTATTGATATCTGATGCCATTTGGCGTGGTTGTTTGGATGTAAAGGTCGATATATATAGTTTGAATACCAACCATATGACAAAGGTTGTTTTCTCCTTTTGAACTTCTTTGAACTGTATTATTTGTTGTTGGCCTAAATGACAGTGTTATTTGTGCATTAATCCCTGGGTATAGGTGGTGCATTGAACTTCATTGACTGGTATTAATGTTGTGTTCTATGCTATGGAAATCATGTACATGATCAATGGTTTGCATTGAATGTGTTTTGGAGACTGTGAACGATGTTGCGGTGAACGCCTGTCCATTGCATGGGTGTATTGGTGTCAAAAAAATTGTAACTGTGGCTTTTATGGTTTGGTTGTACGGTTATGCTTTCTTATGTGCGTTGAATTGCATCTGGTGCGTTGAATTTTTTTGGCATATAGTGCATATGTGCTCAACCTATGCTACAAAACCAGTGAATCGACAGTGACTTGAGCATTGTCACCTGTGAGCTGCGTTAATTCTCATGCTTCTTTGGCTTTGCCAACGATCCAACAAGAAAAAGAATAATTTTTTTGGCTGCACGCAAAAACCAAAGCCAACGATGATGCGTTGATTCATTATATTTTCTGACATGGAGCGCGTTAATCCAGTTTACGTTGAAGACTGTGCATGGTCTATCAATGGTTCTCTCCATAGGGTGCAATAATTTTTACAGGGTTTTGACTAGATTGTTGAAGGATGGATTTGGACCCGAAGAACTTGTGGGATTTTGTGGAAAGAAAGAGTTGTCAAGCATTGCGTTTCTGAGTTTTGTTCAAATTGACACCCACGGAGATGTTATTTTGAAATTTTAAGTTGGCTCTAGTTGTGCGCTATGCAAGTTGGATGATCAAAGATTATATTAAGCTCTAGTTGTCATATGCGTTGAGATTATATTAAGAACCAGTCATTACTGCTCATGGTTGGTGTGTATGTTGATTATGCAATGTTAAATAATTTACATTGTTGTCTTCCTTTGTTATTGTACGTTGGTCCAACCTATATGCTAGTATAATGCTGGTCCTTCATATATGATGAGATGCGCTGAAGCTAGTGCGTTGAAGTCATCGTATGTATATTGAATAGAGTTGTTGCTTATATTGATTGTGGCATATGCTTTGGCATTGGATGATTGATTGCGTTGTACTTTGTTCACATTGTTGTTAAATTTGTTGTCCCTTATCAATTGTTGAGTTTGTAGTGTGGTGGAGCACCGTTTATTTGATTTGGGGATTGCATTCAACAATATAAATCGTTGGAAAATGGCTGATGGAGTGTGGAATTACTGAATAATCTAATGCATTCTATTTTCGACAATACAATCATGATTGACAAAGCTATTCTCAGATACATTCAAACTTTCTTGCAAAATGTACAAGAAAAGATAGAGGTTTTGCAGCTTGAGTCACAACTACAACGAGAGGAGTTACAACAAAAGAGTCATCATTTTGAACATTTTTTTGTTCAGAAAAATTCTCCATTTGTGAGAGACTCTTATTGCTAGCCACCATCAAATCAAATAAATGAGGTTTATCCCATCAAGTGCCAATTTCAAGAGTATATTTGCATGCAAATGCAGAAATTCAGCCTCCACTTCCCAAGCCCATCATCATACCTTGGGAAGAGCTTGTCAACAACAGAAACAAAACTAGTCTTGGATATGACAAGGAGGTGTCCTTTCATAATCTAGACTACTCCAAGCCAGTTCAATTTCAAAGTGTAGGGTTTTTTCATTGTAGTTCATCTTCACTTGTTACAGATCTTTCTCCTCTTCCACAGCAACCAAAAGTTGTCAAATGGCAACATTGTGACAGAGTTGGCCATGTGAAAGATCACTATTTTGATCTTCACCTGTGTAAGCATTGTGGTTAGTAAACTCATCATTCAAACAAATGCTTCAAAAAAAAGCCTCCTGCAAGGACAAAAATTCATCTTAGATGGATTGCTTCTTCGCAATGGGCTTGAACAGCCAAGAAGATATTTCGCTCATATCAAAGAATTTGTTCACAAGCACTGACCTTGTATTTGAAAGGGGGGGAATCGATAGTCATATACAAGTTTCAAAGATAAATCAAGCGAGCCTGAGCTATAACCTGAACTTGTTGCCTAAGCCTACAGCGAAAGACAACCATACCCATATTCAGAGTTGTATTCAAATACACAGAAGCCCCTGAGCATGCCTATGGTTGGAACTTGGTGACCTTCCTTAAACCACCATAGGTTGAGACCTCCCTTTTCAGGTTGAGGTTCTCCCTTTCTTCCATAGGTTGAACTCCCTTTTTCCATGTTGAAGGTCTCCCTCTTCAAAGAATTAAGGAGCACTTCCTCTAGCAGAAGACTTCAACTTCTTGCCAAATTTGGAAGAACTTCAGGAATTGCACTAAGCGTTCCAGGTTGAGACCCAAAGGTCTCCCTTTCACAAAAATTGGAAGCACTTCATCTAGTAGAAGACTTCAACTTCTTGCCAAATTTGGAAGAGTTCTAGGAACTACACTAAGCATTCCAATGTTGGTGGTCATCCTTAAACCATCACTGGTTGAGACCTCGAGTTCTCCCACCTTATGCCATCATCTTAGAGAGCACATTCAGCTTATTGCGATCATGCATTGTTTTATTTTTATTATAGTTCTCTTCTTAGACTCGTATATACCCCTTCAGATTAAGGGGGGGAATGTTGGACACCTAATCTGCTAAGGGTTGGTGTGGAATGTGAACAGTCACTGGAGTCCAAGAGACCACTTGCCATATGAAGACCACAGGTCATAAGGAAATGTATAAATATATAAATCTTTGTGAATAAATGTAACTCATGATTATCTTATCTCTTGCCTCTTGCATGTGTGTGTTTAATAGAAAAAATGCAAAATGAAAAGGGAAAAAAGATCCTTTGCTCCAAACATATATGCAAGGTCTCTCCAACTTGCACAAGCAACAAGAAGTTGATTAGAAAAGCAAACATCTAGTCAAGGGCACTCAAAATTGAGTTTTCCACCTTTTGTACCAAGATGCTCCAACATGGCTAAGACTAAGTCCATACATCTCTTGTCATCCTCACAATGCATCCCCATGCCATTTCTCATCATTCCCAAGCCTTTCCCATTCATTTTCCTCCTTGTCCTAAAGTGCTATAGGAAAGTTCTGTGTTGTTATAGGATTGCCAAAAAACATAGTGCAGAAATTGTTTTGATTATATCTCAAAAATTGTGCATCTTTTTGTCGAGTTGTTTCATGGGGAGATGCATAAGGATGATGGTAACATGCTTAAATTTTTTTAGAAAATTCCAGTGCATATTTTTTGAGAAATCAACCGCCATCATCTACAACCATTTTTAATTATTCTCAATATTTGTTCATCCATTGGCCAATATTTTTTATAGGGAGGTGCATAAGGATGATGGAAACATGCTCAAACAATTTCAGGTGAATCCAATCTACCATTTGAGAGATATGGATCAAACAATTCTACTACAAGGTTGTCCCAGAACTGCTACAGGATACTGATCAGCATAAAAATGAGCAAGTTTATATTTTTTTCACTTAAGAACAAGGGAGGGGGTCCATGAGAGCCCTATCATCCATCCACTCTATTATTTGTCACCATTTCCACCTTCATTCCAAATACCATCCCTAAAAAACTAGCCCTTCACCTACATTCAACCCATTTCAATCACAAAAAACTCCCTATCCACCATCAACAACCTTTTGTGTTGAGAAATCCATTAAGGCAACATTTATTCAATTTCTCTCACTTGAAATTTATTTGTCTTATGTTGATTATATTAGTGTTCTCATCGTAAAATAAATGCCAAAAACGTCAAGACCATACACAATGAACACTAGATGTAGGCACTTAGCCAGGGCAAAACCCCTATGAGGAGGAAAACCTAGTCAAATTCTTCAGCTAGTAGATTCAGATCAATTTGAGACAACCAAGGTTCAAGACCAAGACAAATGACCTCCTTCACTCCACCAAGTCAGCCTTCAATAACGAAGCTAAACTGTAGTCAATTTTCCATAGTTAACATCAACGCTTCAACTTCTCGACCCTCTTTGTAATCCTAAAGCTTAGCCTACAATTTTGGTCTTGCAATATCTGAAGTATGTTCTGAAACTTCAACTCCTGCATCTTAGTCATTGATCCTTTACATGTGTGGCAAAAATTATTGTTCTTTTGCTAGAATTTCTCTCGCATTCCTTCGCTTGATCTTTTCTTTTATTTCCTTATACTTCACATCCTTTCTTGACATGTCAAATTGCAGAATGAGTTACAGATCAAAGTGATATTAAATAGGTCAACTTCATTTGCTATATATAGTGGTTGAAGTCTGTTCTTTTGATGCCGACATGATATGCTTGAAGCCGACTTGATGTCTTTGATGTGTTGGAGGTTGTCTTGATGGAGAAGGGGTTCACATTGACTAAACTAATAATTCTTTCTTGACTTAGATAGCCCAAGAAGGGTCTAGAATATATTGACTTAGACTTTGACCCAAGACATAATCCCTAGAGCACCCCAATGGGTGCTTTTGACCTATTGACCAATGTCCCAAGGATGAAACCCATGCTTTAATAAGTCAATTTTCTTTTACAATAAAAATTTATTTTTTTCTTTCTTTTGACAATTACATCATGACTCAAATACAATTTATGAAGACCGACACTATTTACATTTTTTCAACACTCCCTCTTAACTAGGGAGGTATATATATATATATACAAGGATGAATTCAAATTGATATGTTCTATGAAGAGTCACAGCACATGCAGTGCTACAGATTAGATATTTGACCAAGGTATCTAATTGGGTGGGACTAAGTTGTGTTCCAAGCTTGAACCACTATAGGTACCATCAAGCTTCAACTTTAACACCAACCCAGGGATGTAGCTATCATATCCAAGGTCAGAGCTCCACAAAACCAATGTTACCCTCCCTACTTCGAGATCTAAACATCATCACAAGTCATCCATATGTCCTCCCAAGCATATTGTCACCCCAATATGCTTCCTCTCTCCTTATCGACTAAATCAGATATATCCACCAGTCCAAGCATGCTTCAAAATGGTCAACCTTCTTATGGAGAGATCTTGCGTAATCACGACCCCAATTAATAATAGACTTTTAATATATATATAGCACAAATATTTGGGGTCCTCAATCATTCAGATGCTACTTAATTTCCAAACTCACTTTTACAGAAGCTTCCTTCTTCAACTTATTCAACAACACCAAACTCAGCTTCAGCAGTTTATCCAATTCTTGTTCATTGATCATGAATATCCTTCTGTAGTGCTTTAGTTATTCTCCGATCTTAGTCATCCATATGATATATTTATATCAACTTATCAACTAGAGGAGAGTAACTTTTTCAACCAAGCTCCCTCTCAACTAGGGAAATATACACTTTTCCTTTATCCAAGTTTCTTCTTAACTAGGGAATAAGTCCATCAACAATTTTATTCTTCCAGGCACACAGACTCTCTTCCTTCGCATCATCATTTCATTGGAGAACTTCAATCTATAAAAGCTTCATTCCTTCAGGAACATCATTCTTTCTATGGAAACGAGATCATTTTTAATGTCATCATCATTCTTATAGCTCTTTTTTCCCATCATGCTTATCATTATTATCAAGTCATCATTAATTATGAGTTAGGTGAACATCTTCAACATCTTGAAGATCACGTACCTTCAACTCTTCAACAAGTACAACTAAGTACAAATATACAAGAGCATGAAGTTAACTTTATCACAATAGGGTTAGCATGTTATTACAATAAAAAACAATCAAGCTTTAGATATCAAAACCTAAACCTAGTTAGATTTACAATCAACAAGAGTTACATCTTTTCATAATCTAGATTTCAACACTTTGCTTGGGGTTTTGTCAAAAACAGTAGATTCCATCATCGAGACTTAAAGCCTTAGATATCAACGATTAAATCAATTTAGCCAACCAATCATAGCATTTTACATCTGGGGTTTCAATATTATGCTCTTATAATTTCATGTCGAACTCTACTAGGGTTTTGTCACAAACCCTAGATTTCATCAATAAAATTAAATCATGGCTATCAACAATAAAGGCAACATCCTAGCAATTTGTATCTAGGGTTTCATTATTCTTTCCTTATATCGATCTCTTACTAGGGTTTTTATCGTAAACCCTAGATACACACATCAAACTCTGACAACTTGACTAGACTAGGGTTTCAATCATTCGAAAGCTCATATACCTAGTGTTTCATTCCTAGGATTGATTAGCACAAGGGTTTTGTGATAAGCCCTAATTCATCAAACCCTAAAAATTTAGGGTTTCATCATATAACCTAGATATCATCGACAAACCCTAAACATCTTGGGTTTCTTCATAACATTACTAAAATCCTAATCATCAAGAGAGAAGGATATCATTATATGTTATAGACTTTATCATCAAACCTTAAGTAGACTAGTGTTTCATCATTATTGTCAACATACCCTAAGCATAAAAAAGCTAGGGTTTTACAGTGAACCCTAAAGGTTGGGGTTTTAATGAACAAATGACAAAAGATAACATGACAAGTGTAGATTCAATCTAGAGATTAATCATCCTAACAAGAATCTTTATGATTCAAAATCCTGGACACAAGAGAGTTAGTAATACAAAGCAAATTACAAATTGAATGTATCTTATAATGAAGAAGATTAACTACACATCTTTTGATCTTGAGACATAACTTGAGTTTCTCCTCTTACAAACCTTGTAGGGTTTCCTTTATTGAAGTGCTCCCTCTAAATTATGCGGTCTTCATGGTTCATTTCCTTATGAGTCAACTTGCACCCAAGGATCCAACTTGATTTATCAAGTCACCACACCTGCAATATTTATTGACAAGCACATCTGGAATATACAAGTACAATAGCGAGATGATTTGTCATATGCCCATTTTTATTTTCCTCCATAGTACAGCCAGATTGGATTTCCAGGGCATGGGATGGCTAGATCATGGTTGCAGGTTTATGTCATCAGGGGTTCGGAGGGAGTTTGAGGAGTTTTTATGGTATATGATGGCATTTTCTTGGCTTATTCCATCATCATTTTCCTTTCGTTCCGTTGCATTTCGACAACTTTCAAAAAATTGCATTATTATGGCCCTATGGGGCCTATCTTAATTAATTATGCTCGAGGTGGCATTCTAGGAGCATTAATTGATGTAACACCTCAGTGTAATAGCTCGTTGGAACCGGAACAATAAAATCTAAAAGATGGGATGCCGAGAAGTGGCTTTTAGTGGTCGTAGAGAGTATGGTGGCCAATTTACCATTTTTCCCACATTAAAAGGAATATTTTAATTGAAATAAAAAGAGGGAAAAGTGTTTCATGATTTAAATAATAATAAAATAGGAGGTTCTAGAGGGGTCCATAAGATTTATAAAAAGAGGAGGAGGAGGCCATTAGGGGACATCTTGGATTTGATATTTCTTCTTGTATGAGAGGTTGAGAACTCGGTTCTCTACTCCAGCAGTAGCCCCAAGACGGAAACCCTTGAGCGATTCAGTGGTATTGGGCGAGTACCGATATCCCCTTGGTGAATTCATCCAAAATTCACATGAAAGCTTAGCAGTGAGATTTCAATTCAATTTTGGAGGGTCGACACAGCATTGGAGCAGATTCATGAGGCCAATTTCCATCTTAGCTATTTAATTGTATCAGCATGTAAACCCTAGTTTTTATTATAATAAAGCTGAGATTATTCCTGTTCTTTGTATTATGGAATTGCATGCACTCTTTTGTTATATTTTACATGGCAATATTCTGTTAAAAGAATGGTGATTTTATGGTGAAATTTTGGTTGAGTTAAATTTCTGCACATTTTGCAAAATATCTCGTTTGGAATATTACAGTGGTATTAGAGCTAATGTTCCTGCCATCTTGAGGGTTTTAATTGTAGATTGTCGAAGGACTATTTTGAAGGTGTCAATGCCATCATTTTGTTAGAGAAAGAAAAAAAATAAAATAAATTTTTGGGCATTAATTATTCTACAAAATTTCTACTGCAAATCGCTAGACAAATTTCTTCGGTTTTGTTGACTGTTCAAAAATCATTCGACAAACTACAAGTCAAAATGAAAAGAGTCGTCTATCAAATTATATCAAAGTTTTAAGTCGGGTCCGTCAAAATCGTGTCAGGGCCAAGAGCCAAATTTTGTTACCAAATCAGGTTACTCATCAAAGGTTTTAATTTCATAGAGATCCAAGTAACACGTGGAGCGTATTTATCATCTATATTCAAACGTACTAGCAATTTCTTAGAAAAGCGATTGAATTTGTTAGGGCAACCGCACTAGGATCACATTGTCTCCAGAAAATTAGTAGGGGACAACTCTGGAATTATTGGTCCAAAAGTATACTAAACTTTGCAAACTTTGAGTCACCAAGAGAACCAAATCAATGTAGGGAATTTCGTCGTAGTACGTGGATCATTGTCACTTTAACTCAGCGGTAGGTTTATCATCGTTGAGATATATGTTGACTGAAGGATTCCATTCGTTGAACAACCGCCATGGAGATGGGAAGTCGTCGTAGTAATCCAACTCATGTTGGGTGTTGAGCCACCATTATAGAGGTTGGGTCAAAGGCTAATCGTGACCGAGCTACTGAATAGTGGAACTGTTAAATTTAGATAACCATGGTGTGTTTTATGCTTAATGCAAATTTACTTAAATCTTTCTTAGGCCCTATTCAATTTAGCAATCACATAAACATGAAAGTAAAATGTTGATAGAACACAATAATAGATCAACAGAAGACAAACCAATAATATAGATAAGATTTTACAATTCTTCTTGTCCAGCAGAGATATAGGATAGTGTGCGTTACGACAGTCAACAAGATGCACCAGCCAGCAAAGTCTTTCTCAACATCAGATTAGCCAACTCTCTAAAATGTCACACACACCCTCAAAGACAGCTCATCAAAAGTCAATGTTGGTCAACCAAATTCAACGCAAGACAGTCAATGTCGAAAGTCAACGTTGCAAATATAGGGCTTCGGTGATCCTGCTCCTTTTTCCTCGATTTTTGTGCCCAGCTGTATGGCCTTAAAAAATCGGATTTTCAGCAAATTTTGGAGGTCAAACAGTTAAAGGTTGACCATGGTCAACACTGGTCAACTCATATCAAACAGTCCTAAAACAGATTCGCAGATTTCCCCAGCTTCAGCACTGCACGTGTGAAGGAAAGAGGCCTCCAAAGGATATTGAGCCAATCAGATCACAATGAGAGAATGTGTGATGAGATGATGATCAAATGATCTCCAAGTCTCTCCAATTTATATCCATCAGTGAGGGTGTGTGACACATCTATTAGGCTTGTGAGCCTACATTACAAATTTAGCCGACCTTGCAAATGTGTGGAAAATAAAATCAAAATATATTTTCTGCTCATCCAAACAAGATGATCTTTAGATCAATATTGCACCTCTCCAAAAGAGGAATCCAACAAAACTATAATCGTCGTCATATGAGCAATGCAACCTAGAGTTTGGACCTAGTTGCCCAAAATTAACACCCTCTCAACTAGGGAGAACTCCATCTGTCCACCTGTGCCATCCAGAGATCAATACCATCGTGTACCATCATACGTCATCCTACCGTAACTTGTTTTGCTGGCTCTCGTCACAAATAGAACAATGAGAATGAGTCACAAAGACATCATGCTCTGCTGACCCACAATCAACTTCGACTCAAAAGAGTCACATACTAACCCGAAGTTAGTTTACTAACTCGAAGTCAGTTTAGAGGATAAAACCTCAATAGACTCAAAAAGAGTCACATACTAACCCGAAGTTAGTTTACTGACCCGAAGTCAGTTTAGAGGTAAGAACCTCATCAGACTTGATCCCATATCAAGGTGTTGGACACGTGCCATCCTAGACATAGAGAGTACGGAAATCTCTGATGCGTCAATCGGTCTTGCTACTGGTCTCTATCTACATTTCCCACCTCATTGGCCAAATGAGAGGTACTTCCCATGAGTCTGAAACTTTATGGGTAGGATGTGTGCAGAGCATAGATCATAGAGAGGTGAACCAACTCAATATCATAATGGTGGGGCAGAAGCACAACAAGGTTCGGCAAGCCTAGCCCCGTGTGTGCTTATAGCTCCAAGAAGCTATCCCCAAGCCCCCCGAAGCTCGTAGAGTATATATTCCAACTCAAGCAGGGCCCTCACAATAGGGTCTTTCCACAAGTCCAAGCTTCTCATGGAAGGTTAGGAACTTGACCTTCCCTAGGGGCTTCGTGAGAATATATGCGACATGTTGATCATTTCCTATGTGATTGAGCCTTACGGTGCCTCGCTGTACCATGTCCCGGACAAAGTGTTACCTATGCTTGGATCGATCGTGGAACACGGGATTCTCAGAAAGACGAATCCCACTCTGGTTATCACAAAGGATAATGGTGGTATCTAGCACATGTCCAAACAAATCACTGAAGAGCTTTCTCGACCAAACAGCTTCACAACAGGCCATACTCACTGCAATGTATTCAGCCTCAGTGGTGCTCAAAGCCACCAACTTCTCCTTCCTGCTCATCCAAGATATCGAAGCAGATCCCAAGGTGAAGCAACATCTAGATGTGCTCTTGCGATCCACCACACTGCCAGCCCAATCGGCATCAGTGTATCCATGGAGTCTCAAACTCCCGATAGTGTATCTTAGCCCATGGTTGATTGTGCCCCAAAGATATCTCAATAGATTCTTGGCACCAATCCAGTGAATGTGATGAGGCTCAACCATATGTTGACTCAAAGTGTTCACTGCAAAACATACGTCCAAATGGGAGTTCACTAAGAACATCAGGGCCCCCACGAGTTGTCGATACTCGGTGGGATTTCCAAGCTCGGGCCCAGCAACGCATCCACACAACTCTTTAAAGTTGAGTTCCATCGGTGTCGACAGATACTTACAATCCACCTGCCAAATATCTCTAGTAGCTTCACGACATATTTTCCTTGAGAAAGGAAAATCTTGCCTTGCCTTTGCGAGACCTCTAAGCCTAGGAAATAGTGCATCAATCCTAGGTCTTTCATCTCTAACTCGAAAGCTAGCTCCCTCTTACATTGATGAATGAGAGGGTCAACACCTGTTAGGAAGAGATCTTCCACATAGAGAACTAGAATGAGAGGCCTTTCTATATCAACCTTAAAATAAAGGTTTCGATCAGCATACTTCCAATGAAGACCAACTTCATCAAGTAGCTATCTATCCTCTCATACCAAGGCTTGGGGGCTTGCTTCAACCCATAGAGGGCTTTCTTCAACCTGCATACATAGGTGTCTCTATCTTGGACTTTGAACCCCAGAGGTTGCTCCACATAAACCTCTTCCTTCATTAAGCCATGCAGAAAGGCAGTCTTCACATCCATTTGATGGAGACTCTATCCTTGCGTTGCAGCAAGGGCAATGATAGATCAGATGGTGGAATAGCGGGCGATAGGTGCAAATATATCATCATAATCTATGACTTCTTTTTCATAGAAGCCTCGAGCAACAAATCATGCCTTGTACTTTTCAGCACTACCATCAACTCCATGCTTTATCTTGAAGAGCCATTTCGAGGTGACAATAGATTTGTCCTCCGGTCTTGGGACCGCTTCCCAGATATCATTCTTCATAATGGACTCATACTCTTCGTGCATAGAATCCTTCCAAACTTGATGCTTTACGGCTTCTTCAAATGATCCAGGCTCAAATTGTACAATTGTATTCATGGCTGCTAGATACGCTTGGTATCTATTCGGCTTCTTGCTTTCACAGAATGTCCCCCTTGGGGCAATATGTCTCTCGGCATCTTCGAGAGTGTCCCTGAGCTAAGAGGGTCTCCTCTTATTTGAAGGAGGTGGATCAATAGGATCCACTGGTCGTTCAACATCGGGCATAGGTTCATCCTTCAGCTCTTCCTGCTTTCTTGCTTCTTATTCTTCTTTGTCTTCCTTTGAACTAGGAAGATTTCTAACTTTCTTGAGGGTAGCTTCTTCATCGAAGGTGACGTCATGGCATATATCCACTTCTCTTTGACCAGGCACATAGATTCTATATGCCTTCGAAGTTTCACTGTAGCCCACAAACATTCCTTTATTTCCAGAAGCATCCAACTTGCTTCTCTTTTCTTTCAGCACATGAAAGTAAACAGGACTACCAAAAGCTCTAAAATGAGAAACACTAGGTTTCTTACCAGAGAAGACTTCTTCGGGAACCTTGGAGTCCAATGCGGAATGCGGGCATCTATTTGAACATACACAGCAGTGTTTGCAGCTTCTCCCCATAGAAACTTCAGAAGACCTTGGTCATATAGCATGGCACGGACAGCTTCCACAATAGTCTTGTTCTTTCTTTCAGCAACACCATTTTTCTCAGGAGTATACACAGTTGTGGTCTCCCTCTTAATGCCAGCTTCCTTGCAAAAGTCATTGAATTCATTTGACTCATACCGGTCCCATTGTCGATCCTCAAAATTTGATTCTCTTCTCCGTTTGATTTTCCACCAAGGCCTTCAAGGTACAAAACCATTTGAATGCTTCATCCTTCTTCTTCAAAAAATATATCCAAGTCTTGCAGGAGAAGTCATCTATAAGTCATGTAATAGGAACATCCTCCCAAGGATGTTACGAGAAGCATACCAGATGAATCAATTGCAACATATCAAATTTCTTTGTGACACTTGAGAGGAATGGTCCCCTTGTATGCTTCCCTTTGATACAACCTTAACATATACCTTCATGATCATCTTTAAACTCGAACATCCCTGTCACCACCTTCCTTGCTTCGGGAAGGGCTTTGTAATGAAGGTGTGCAAACCTCCGGTGCCATAACTCTGCTTAAAGAGTTGTATCACATGACATAGCTCCCAATGGACTTCCTCCAACCTGATAGAGTGTATCAACTCTAAACTCAATAGTAAGAGCTTCCCTGAAGTTCTTCTTCAAGATATGTACTTTTCCATCAATGAATGCCACCTTGAACCCTTTGTCTTCCATTGTCGAAATAGACACAAGGTTCTTCTTCAAGTCAGGTATGTACAACACATCTTGTAAACAGAGGACTTGACCTTGAGATAAATGAAGGGTCACAGCCCCTGTCCCTTTCACGGGATAGGTGGCATTATCTCCAACGATAATTTCTAGAGTAGTATCCTTCTCAATCAAATCAGAGAGGGATTCTTTATAACCAGTGAGGTGCCTTGAAGCACCACTATCAATCAACCAGACATCCAGGGTGTCGTGAGGAGATGCAGCAGAGAGGGCAGATACAAGAATAAATTCATTTATGTTATTATCAACAACATTAGACTCATCGTACCTGAAATTTCTTGACCTCTTGAAAGGTTGCTCATTTCCACTATGGTCAGAGGGAGCCTTCCTTTTTCCTTTCAACCTATTGTTCCTTTGATTGCCATTCCCCCTAGAGTTGTTGTTGTCATCATCCCTCGGAGAGTCCAATCTATTAGGGCACTCTCTTGCAAATTGACCAAACTTGTTACAAGTGTAACATCTTCCCTTCCCTCCTTTGGGTCTCGCTCTTCCATGGTTTTGATTTCTCGGACCACCATTGTTCCTCTTCTTTGCATGAGTGGTGAAGGCAGTATGGTCACCTCCATTTCCATTAGAGGGATCATCTCTCTCCATCATTCTTGTCTCCTCTTGAGTGCATCTCGTCAATATTTCATCAAAATCGGGAATCACATTATTATTAAGAATAGTGGTATTGAATACATACCAATCACAAGGGAGACCTCCAAGTGCAATGAGAACCATCTCTTGATCAACTATTTCTTCTCCAATAGCTAGAAGATTGTTCTTGATTTCAGTGAGCCTCATAAAATAGGATTGAATGGATTCATCCTTGCCCTTCTTGATATTCTTCAATTGATTCTTGAACAAAAGAACTTGATTAGCATTGCTAGCCCTGAACATGCTAACCAGCTTATCATACATCTCTTTAGATTTGCTCAGCTTAAAAATGTAACTGACCAAGTGCTTATGAATAGAATCCTGAATAATCATCTTTGCTTTGATTTCCCCTTTTCTATACTTCGTCTTTGTGGCAGCAAGTGCATTTGATGGAGGCTCATGAATCTTCCCCTACACATAGTCCATGACATCTTGTTGTTCTAATTCCAAATCCAAGGACATCTTCCATGCATGATAATCAGACTTATCAGTCAATTTATCATCAGACTTGAAACACTTATAGGTTGAGGAGGCCATTGGTCCTTGATAGAATTTCTTCTTCGGTGATTGCTTTTCACACTAGCTTGGGCTTTGTCTTCACCTCATCTCTGATACCATGTTAAATTTAGATAACCATGGTGTGTTTTATGCTTAATGCAAATTTACTTCAATCTTTCTTAGGCCCGATTCAATTTAGAAATCACATAAACATGAAAGTAAAATGTTGATAGAACACAATAATAGATCAACAGAAGACAAGCCAATAATATAGATAAGATTTTATAATTCTTCTTGTCTAGCAAAGATATATAATAGTGTGCGTTATGGCAGTCAATAGGATGCACCAGCCATCAAAGTCTTTCTCAACATCAGATCAGCCAACCCTCCAAAATGTCACACACAACCCTCAAAGACAGCTCATCAAAATTCAACGTTGGTCAACCAAAGTCAACGTAGGACAATCAATGCTGCAGATTTAGGGCTTCGGTCATCCTGCTCCTTTTTCCTCAATTTTTGTGCCCAGCTGTACGGCCTTCAAAAAATGGATTTTCAGCAACGTTTGGAGGTCAAACGGTCAAGGTTTGACCATGATCAACATTGGTCAACGCAAGATGATCTTTAGATCAATCTTGCACCTCTCCAAAAGAGGAATCCAACAAAACTATAATCATCTTCATATGAGCAGTGTAACCTGGAGTTTGGACCTAGTTGCCCAAAACTAACACTCCCTCTCAACTAGGGAGAACTCCATCTGTCCACCTGTGCCATCCAGAGATCAGTACCATCGTGTACCATCATATAGCATCGTGCATCATCCTGTCGTAACTTGCTTTGCTAGCTCTCGCCACAAATAGAACAAGGAGAATGAGTCACAAAGACATCATGCTCTACTGACTTGAAGTCAGCTTCGACTCAAAAGAGTCACATACTAAGCCGAAGTCAGTTTAGAGAATAAAACCTCAATAGAATCAAAAAGAGTCACATACTAACCCGAAGTTAGTTTACTGACCTGAAGTCAGTTTAGAGGTAAGAACCTCATCAAACTTGATCCCAGATCAAGGTGTTGGACACGTGCCATCCTAGACATAGAGAGTACGACAATCTCTGATGCGTCCATCGGTCTTGCTATTGGTCTCTATCGACATTTCCCACCTCATTGGCCAAATGAGAGGTACTTCCCATGAGTCCGAAACTTTATGGGTAGTGTTGACCACACTTTGTCAACGACCCCATAACAGTACACCCCCATTTTTTTCAAATGGGATTCATCATGTTCGCCGTGTTCGTGCCATTCAAATTCCATCATCAGTCGACAGTTTTATGAATGATGTAAACCCATTCTGCATGTTTATGATGTAAGTGATCTAAGTAAAACCTTCATGTATGTAACAACATAGGTAAGCCTAGTATGTTGGTGACGATTTCTATCCTAGGAGGTTTTTTGTCTCACTGATTTACTTGTGTTTTTCAACACAAGTGATCAGCAGAGTTTTCCCCTCCAGCCTCACCCCAAAGCTAGGGTGGATTTTGTCATCAAAATGCTAAGTGAGTCCTAGTGTTTTCTATTGAGTCTTTGTAAAAGTAGTTTGGGAATAATCCTAGCTAGTTGGATAGATTGTTTTATTACAAGCTACTTGGTCTACTAGATCATGTTTTGAGTCGCAGAATTGGGTACCTTTTTAAGGGTATATACGAATGGGTATTTCCCCTTCATGTGTCTAAATGTATTTATCTTATGTAAAGAGGGTTGGAAAAAATAATTAAAATCCCCTCTCAGTCAATTAATTAAATTTTCTGGTCAAATTAATTAAAAAATCTTAAGCCAGAAATTTAATTAATTTTAGGTCCTAGGTGAGTATAAATTTCTTCAAAGGCAAAATTCGTTGGTCCTTTAAAAATGAATTTTTAAAGGCCTCAGGCCAAGGGAATATTGAGAATTTCAAGAAATTTTGGACCCTTGGGCCTAGATGGTTAAGTCAAAGTCAAAATTTTGAGGTAATTAACTCAAAAATAGTATTTTTGAGTTAATTAAAATGGAATTAAATGATAAATTCGTTTTTCCTCAAATTTATAATTTCGACGGCCCAAATTAAAAGATGATCAAATCTTTTCAACGGTTGAGATTATTTTGACATGGATCAACCGAATTAGCCGTTGGAGATTTTGTCTTATAAATTAGAGGTCTTTGTCAGTCTTTGAGTCATCCAATCTTTGGATCGTGCACTTGTTCTTGGAAGCTCTTGTGATTCCTTTTGATGAATAAAGCATAAAGACTTTGGTGTTCATTTTCCAGATCTATGTGGTGATTTATCTCTAAACTCTGCTACTTTATTTTGCATTGTTATGGTTGATGGACTTCATGGATTAATCTGCATACAGGTATCTTGTGCAGTTTTCTGGGTTCATAAAATGACATTTTTGATTTAACGGAAAAACTAGTTATCTGTTTTTTTGAAAGGTCTCATGTTTATTTTCTTAAATCTCTATCAATCTAAAGTTCAGATCTAAGTGTGCAAGGAATATTTTTAAGGTTTGAGCGTTTGGGGAAGTCTTCAGTTAGACCAGCTGACTCTCAGATAACATAAATCTGAAAAGCTCATTATTTGTTGATTTCCAGTGCTATCTTACGGAATTAGTGGTTTTGCAGAGTCTTCTAGGACTTGTGCCTCTCTTTAAAAATTTGAATTTCTAAGAAATTGTACTGAAATGGGTTTAAATCTGGCCATGAGGGCCTCCAATCTATAAATTAGCACTGTAAATTTATATTTATTTTTAGAATTTAAGAGTTTATTTTCGTGCATAGTTTGGATCTGATCTGGTTTGTGCAGTTTTTTTTTACAGGGATTACTCAGAAAATTTTTAGATCTGGCTTTAGAATCACTTCTGTTGGCAGATTTGAATTTTAATTTGCTACAAAGTGCAAATCACAGGGGCATCTGATATCATATTTTGAAGATCTAAGATATATTGACAAACTGATAAATTACTGTTGGGGAAAAAATTACTTAAAACTCAAACACCACTACCAATTTCTCACTGACGTCCATACAGCATAAATCTGTCCAGCATCTGCTCTCTGACCTCCTCACACCGTCCGTACGGTTCGGTTCTGCCTTCAGCCTGCTCATCAAACGTCCGTACAGCGTCAATCAGATCTGCATCTACGTTTATCATCCCTCCCTACGTCCATACGTTTTCAAATTTTTTTATTTTCTTTTATTTTATTTTTTAATTTTTTTTCTCTGCTCATTCCTCTGTCCGTACGGCCGTACGGATCTGTACGATGTTTTTGCTGAGAAAGAGCCTGCGTGATTTCTGTTTAGACCAGTTTCATTTTTTTTTTAACGGCTTTGTTAGATTTAGATTTTAGTTTTAAATGTTTAGTTTAGTGTAGCTTTAGTTTAGTTTGAAAATTTGTTTTAAATTTTAGTTGTAATTTAATTTAGTTTAGTTTTAAGTTTATTTTTTAATTCGATTTTTCATTTTTTAGTTTTGTAACTTATGATTGCATTAGTCTTGGTTTAGATTTTAATTTTTTTTAGATTTTGGTTTAGAGCCTTTTGGTTTTAATTCTTAGTTTTACTTTTAGGATTTTAGATTTTGATTTTTTGTATATATATATATATATATATATATTTTGTTTAAAAATAATAATAAAAAATAAAAAATTTAAAAATTCTAAAAAGATTTTATAGTCAAATGAGCTTTTAAATTTTTATCCTAAGTTTGACTATAGGAGATTTTGATTTTCGAATTGGAATTATTTGAAACATTATAAATTCAGAAATATTGATATATCTTACATTTAATTTTGATGGTACCCTCATGATAATATTTTTATCTCGAATTTAAATCGTTGGTTCAAAGTTTAATATGGTTAAGGATATACAATTGCATCAAGCTCAAATAATCAAGAATACAAAACTTAATCAGGCTCAACTTATTAAGGATATGGAATTTAACCAAGCAAGATTAACAGTTGATCATACTAGGGAAACTGATGCTATACAAAACAAGTTGTTAGCCTTAAAGGAAAAGATGACGATCATGGAATTCAATCACTCCAATCAAATGATTGCCATAGAAGAAAAGCATATTGAAGAAATGACGATCATGGAATTTAGTCACTTTAATCAAACCATGCAAAATCATTTGATCACCATGGAAGCAAATCATGAGAAAGAAATGAACTACATTCATAATTGCTTCATGGCCATGAAAGCAGATAATGATAAAATTATAAAGGACATGGAAACCGGTCAAATATCTCTTCAGCACAGGTTATTGACTGTTGAAAAGAGTCATGCGAAGGAAATTAGTACTATAAAGGTTAAGTATTCTAATCAAATGACTGTTATTCAGAATAAGTTGGAAAAAATGGAAAGATCACATATACAGAATGTCCAACCCAAGTCAGAATTGTCAACAGATCATAGGCCTCCCAGTTTGCTGAAGCAAGCGCCATCCTATTATGAGGAGACCATTTCTTCCATTGAAAAGTGGTTGATTGAAGGCAACCCGGATAAAAGGAAAACCGAAGGGAATCAGGTTAATACATCACCCTTGACAGGGCAGATGCAGAATGAAGAGAGGCATGTCACACATATATTGTTTACTTCGTCTGAAAGTTCACAAGCAGAATGTTCCACATCATCAACAATACAATCTTCCACGAAGAAGAGCCTGAAGCGAAAAAGAAAAAGAATAAGGAAGCGGTTTGATTCGTTTGATGGACGAGAGCAGCTTGACATTCGGATAAGACAGAGTCCTACATTATGCAGAATTGGGCATGGCACATCTGAAAAGCAGCCAACAGACTTGCCTGAAAGCAGGCAAATGCTCAGATGCACTATATTGAGCACATCTGATGCCAAAAGGCATCCTTTGTATTGTATATCTAACCTTACACCTTGTTATTTCAGCATTTCATTTTGCAGTTAGAGTAGATTTACTTTTCATGCTAAGTAGAATAATAAATGATAGAAGAGCTTATATTTTTCATGTGCTTAATGTTATATGATGATATTTGGATGGACGCTACTTATGTAATTTTGCGTGTTGGTTGGATACAAATTCTGGATTCTCACATTCCTCCGATGAAGCAACGTGTCCCCAAGTAGAGCCGGATGTTGACCACACTTTGTCAACGACTCCATAGCAGTACACCCCCATTTTTTTTAAATGGGATTCCTCATGTTCGACATGTTTGTGCCATTCAGATTCCATCATCAGTCGACAGTTTTATGAATGATGTAAACCCATTCTACATGTTTATGATGTAAATGATCTAAGTAAGACCGTCATGTATGTAACAACATAGGTAAGTCTAGTATGTTGGTGACAATTTCTATCCTAGGAGGTTTTTTGTCTCACTGATTTACTTGTGTTTTTCGACACAAGTGATCGGCAGAGTTTTCCCCTCCAGCCTCACCCCAAAGCTAAGGTGGATTTTGTCATCAAGATGCTAAGTGAGTCCCAGTGTTTTCTATCGAGTCTTTGTAAAATTAGTTTGGGAATAATCCTAGCTAGTTGGCTAGATTATTTTATTACAAGCTACTTGGTCTACTAGATCATGTTTTGAGTCGCAGAATTGGGTACCTTTTTTAGGGTCTATACGAATGGGTATTCCCCCTTCATGTGTCTAAATGTATTTATCTTATGTAAAGAGGGTTGGAAAAAATAATTAAAATCCCCTCTCAGTCGATTAATTAAATTTTTTGGTCAAATTAATTAAAAAATCTTAAGCCAGAAATTTAATTAATTTTAGGTCCTAGGTGAGTACAAATTTCTTCAAAGGCAAAATTCGTTGGTCCTTAAAAAATGAATTTTTAAAGGCCCCAGGCCAAGGGAATATTGAGAATTTCAAGAAATTTTGGACCCTTGGGCCTAGGTGGTTAAGTCAAAGTCAAAATTTTGAGGTAATTAACTCAAAAATAGTATTTTTGAATTAATTAAAATGGAATTAAATGATAAATTCGTTTTTCCTCAAATTTATAATTTCGACGGCCCAGATTAAAAAATGATCAAATCTTTTCGACGGTCGAGATTATTTTGACATGGATCAACCGAACTAGCCGTTGGAGATTTTGTCTTATAAATTAGAGGTCTTTGTCAGTCTTTGAGTCATCCGATCTTTGGATCGTGCACTTGTTCTTGGAAGCTCTTGTGATTCCTCTTGATGAATAAAGCATAAAGACTTTGGGGTTACAAACTTTGGTGTTCCTTTTCCAGATCTATGTGGTGATTTATCTCTAAACTCTGCTACTTTATTTTACATTTTTATGGTTGATGGCCTTCATGGATTAATCTGCATGCAGGTATCTTGTGCAGTTTTCTGGGTTCATAAAATGACATTTTTTATTTAACGAAAAAACTAGTTATCTGTTTTTCTGAAAGGTCTCATGTTTATTTTCTTAAATCTCTATCAATCTAAAGTTCAGATCTAAGTATACAGGGAATATTTTTAAGGTTTGAGCGTTTGGGGAAGTCTTCAGTTAGAGCAACCGACTCTCAGATAACATAAATCTGAAAAGCTCATTATTTGTTGATTTCCAAAGCTATCTTACGGAATTAGTGGTTTTGCAGAGTCTTCTAGGACTTGTGCCTCTCTTTAAAAATTTGAATTTCTAAAAAATTGTGCTAAAATGGGTTTAAATCTGGCCATGAGGGTCTCCAATCTGTAAATTAGCACTGTAAATTTGTCTTTATTTTTAGAATTTAAGAGTTTATTTTCGTGCATAGTTTGGATCTGATCTAGTTTGTGCAGTTTTTTTTTACAGGGATTACTCATAAAATTTTTAGATCTGGCTTCAGAATCACTTCTGTTGGCAGATCTGAATTTTAATTTGCTGCAAAGTGCGAATCACGGGGACATCTGATATCATATTTTGAAGATCTAAGATATATTGACAAACTGATAAATTATTGTTGGGGGAAAAATTATTTAAAACTCAAATACCACTGCCAATTTTTCACTGACGTCCGTACAGCATCAATCTGTCCAGCATCTGCTCTCTGACCTCCTCACACCGTCCATACGGTTCAGTTCTGCCTTCAGCTTGCTCATCAAACGTCTGTACAGTGTCAATTAGATCTGCATCTGCGTTTATCATCCCTGCCTGTGTCCATATGATTTCAAATTTTTTTCTGCTCATTCCTCCGTCCGTACGGTCGTACGGATCCGTACGACGTTTTTGCTGAGAAAGATCCTGCGTGATTTCTATTCAGAGCAGTTTCATTTTTTTTTTACGGCTTTGTTAGATTTAGATTTTAGTTTTAAATGTTTAGTTTAGTGTAGCTTTAGTTTAGTTTGAAAATTTGTTTTAAATTTTAGTTGTAATTTAATTTAATTTAGTTTTAGGTTTATTTTTTAATTCGATTTTTCATTTTATAGTTTTGTAACTTATGATTGCGTTAGTCTTAGTTTAGATTTTAATTTTTTTTTAGATTTTAGTTTAGAGCCTTTTGGTTTTAATTCTTAGTTTTACTTTTAGGGTTTTAGATTTTGATTTTTTGTATATATATATATATTTTTTGTTTAAAAAAAAATTAAAAATTAAAAATTCTAAAATTCTAAAAAAGAATTATAGTCAAATGAGCTTTTAAATTTTTATCCTAAGTTTGACTATAGGAGATTTTGATTTTCGAATTGGAATTATTTGAAACATTATAAATTCGGAAATATTGATATATTTGACATTTAATTTCGATGGTACCCTCATGATAATATTTTTATCTCGAATTTAAATCGTTGATTCAAAGTTTAATACTTAGCTATGGTTGATGATTTTTGAGGTATCTTTAATTCTGGTTTTAAGTTGCTTGAGATTGGTATATAATTGTTTAAAGTTCACTTTGGAAATATTTCAAGTAATGATAAATCGCATGTCTTTATCGAACATGGTTAATGCATAATTGTGAGGGTGTTTCATCGAATATAATTGTGGTCAATTTTTATAGCAGCAATTATAAATCAATTACTTGGCTTTAATTGTATAACGAGATCTTTTAACTCCATAAGGCACTGGTTTTAATATAATTGGATCTGTGAAATCTCGTTAATCTCATCAAGTACTTGGTTATTTGACTGTGTCTCCTGAGTTGGTTGACTTACAACCAATTCTATTTCTTCATTTCAATTAGGGTCTACCTCCCTTAGCTTGCAAGGAGACATCTTAGATAGAGAGATTGGGGTCAGGGTGACAGCCCCCAATCTGAGTCGTTGTCGCATTGCCTAGACATTTTGTGCGACAACAGGTAGGATGCGTGTGGAGCATAGATCATAGAGAGGTGAACCAACTCAATATCATAACGGTGGGGCAGAAGCACAACAAGGTTCGGCAAGCCTAGCCCCGTGTGTGCTTATAGCTCCAAGAAGCTATCCCCAAGCCCCCCGGAGCTTGTAGAGCTTATAGTCCAACTCAAGCAGGACCCTCACAATAGGGTCTTTCCACAATTCCAAGCTTCTCATGGAAGGTTAGGAACTTGACCTTCCCTAGGGGCTTCATGAGAATATATGTGACATCCTCATCATTTCCTATGTGATCGAGCCTTACGGTGCCTCGCTGTACCATGTCCCGGACAAAGTGGTACCTATGCTTGGATTGATCATGGAACACGGGATTCTCAGAAAGACGAATCCCACTCTGGTTATCACAAAGGATAATGGTGGTATCTAGCACATGTCCAAACAACTCACTGAAGATCTTTCTCAACCAAACAGCTTCACAACAGGCCATCCTCGTTGTAATTTATTTGGCCTTAGCGTTGCTCAAAGCCACCAACTTCTGCTTCTTGCTCATCCAAGATATCGAAGCAGAACCCAAAGTGAAGCAACATCCAGATGTGCTCTTGTGATCCACTACACTGCCAGCCCAATCGGCATCAGTATATCTATGGAGTCTCAAACTCCCGATAGTGTATCTTAGCCCATGGTTGATTGTGCCCCAAAGATATCTCAATAGATTCTTGGCACCAATCCAGTGAATGTGATGAGGCTCAACCACATGTTGACTCAAAGTGTTCACTGCAAAACATACGTCCAGACAGGAGTTCACTAAGAACATCAGGGCCCCCATGAGTTGTCGATCCTCGGTGGGATTTCCCAGCTCGGGCCCAGCAGCACATCCACACAACTCTTTAAAGTTGAGTTCCATCGGTGTCGATGATACTTACAATCCACCATACCAAATCTCTCCAATAGCTTCACGACATATTTTCCTTGACAAAGGAAAATCTGTGCATCAGTCCTAGGTCTTTCATCTCTAACTCAGAAGCTAGCTCCCTCTTACATTGATGAATGAGAGGGTCAACACCTATTAGGAAGAGATCATCCACATAGAGAACTAGAATGAGAGGCCTTTCTCTATCAACCTTAAAATAAAGGTTTGGATTAGCATTACTTCCAATGAAGCCCAACTTCATCAAGTAGCTATCTATCCTCTCATACCAAGCCCTGGGGGCTTGCTTCAACCTACATACATAGGTGTCTCTATCTTGGACTTTGAACCCCAGAGGTTGCTCCACATAAACCTCTTCCTTTATTGAACCATGCAGAAAGGCAGTCTTCACATCCATCTGATGGAGACTCCATCCTTGTGTTGCAGCAAGGGCAATGATAGATCAGATGGTGGTATAGCGGGCCACAGGTGCAAATATATCATCATAATCTAGGCCTTCTTTTTCATAGAAGCCTCGGGCAACAAATCTTGCCCTGTACTTTCCAACACTACCATCAGCTCCATGCTTTATCTCGAAGAGACATTTTGAGGTGACAAAAGATTTGTCCTCTGGTCTTGGGACCACTTCCTAGACATCATTCTTCATAATGGACTCATACTCTTCGTGCATAGAATCCTTCCAAACTTGATGCTTTACAGCTTCTTCAAATGATCCAGGCTCAAATTGTACAATTGTACTCATGGCTGCTAGATACCCTTGGTATCTATTCGGCTTCTTCCTTTCACGGAATGTCCCCCTTGAGGCAATATGTCTCTCGGCATTTTCGAGAGTGTCCCTGAGCTATGAGGGTCTCCTCTTATTTGAAGGAGGTGGATCAATAGGATCCATTGGTCGTTCAACATCGGGCATAGTTTCATCCTTCAACTCTTCCTACTTTCCTGCTTCTTATTCTTCTTTGTCTTCCTTTGAACTAGGAAGATTCCTAACTTTCTTGAGGGTAGCTTCTTCATCGAAGGTGATGTCGTGGCATATCTCCACTTCTCTTTGACCAAGCACCTAGATTCTATATGCCTTCGAAGTTTCACTGTAGCCCACAAACATTCCTTTCTTTCCAAAAGCATCCAACTTGCTTCTCTTTTCTTTCAACACATGAAAGTAAACAGGACTACCAAAAACTCTAAAATGAGAAACACCAGGTTTCTCACCAAAGAAGACTTCTTCAGGAGCCTTGGAGTCAAATGTTGAATGCGGGCATCTATTTTGAACATACACAGCAGTGTTCGCAACTTCTCCCCATAGAAACTACAGAAGACCTTGGTCATATAGCATGGCACGGGCAGCTTCCACAATGGTCCTGTTCTTTCTTTCAGCAACACCATTTTGCTCAGGAGTATACACAGTTGTGGTCTCCCTCTTAATGCTAGCTTCCCTGCAAAAGTCATTGAATTCATTTGACTCATACTCGGTCCCATTGATGGTCCTCAAAATTTGATTCTCTTCTCGGTTTGATTTTCCACCAAGGTCTTGAAGGTACAAAACCATTTGAATGCTTCGTCCTTCTTCTTCAAGAAATATATCCAGGTCTTGCGGGAGAAGTCATCTATAAAAGTCATGTAATAGGAACATCCTCCCAAGGATGTTACGGGAAGCATACCAGATGAATCAATTGCAACATATCAGATGTCTTTGTGACACTTGAGGGGAATGGTCCCCTTGTATGCTTCCTTTCGACACATCCCTAACATATACCTTTATGATCATCTTTAAACTCGGGCATCCCTGTCATCACCTTCCTTGCTTCGGGAAGGGCTTTGTAATGAAGGTGTGCAAACCTCCGATGCCATAACTCTGCTTGAAGAGTTTTATCACATGACATAGCTCCCAATGGACTTCCTCCATCCTGATAGAGTGTATCAACTCTAAAACCAATAGTAAGAGCTTCCTTGAAGTTCTTTCAAATATGTACCTTTCCATCAATGAATGCCACCTTGAACCCTTTGTCTTCCATTGTCGAAATAGACACAAGGTTCTTCTTCCAGTCAGGTATGTACAATACATCTTGTAAACGGAGGACTTGACCTTGAGATAAATGAAGAGTTACAGTCCCTGTCCCTTTCATAGGATAGGTGGCATTATCTCCAACGATAATTTCTAGATTAGTATCCTTCTCAATCAAATCAGAGAGGGATTCTTTATAACCAATGAGGTGCCTTGAAGCACCACTATCAATCAACCAGACATCCAGGGTGTCGGGAGGAGATGCAGCAGAGAGGGCAGATACAAGAATAAATTCATTTCTCTTATTATCAACAACATTAGACTCATCGTACCTGGAATTTCTTGACCTCTTGAAAGGTTGCTCATTTCCACTATGGTGAGAGGGAGCCTTCCTTTTTCCTTTGAACCTGTTGTTCGTTTGATTGCCATTCCCCCTGGAGTTGTTATTGTCATCATCTCTCGGAGAGTCCCTTCTATTAGGGCACTCTCTTGCATAGTGACCAAACTTGTTACAAGTGTAACATCTTCCCTTCCTTCCTTTGGGCCTCTCTTTTCCATGGTTTTGATTTCTCGGACCACCATTGTTCCTCTTCTTTGCATGAGCGGTGAAGGCAATAGGGTCACCTCCATTTCCATTAGAGGGATGATCTCTCTCCATCATTCTTGTCTCCTCTTGAGTGCATCTCGGCAATATTTCATCAAAATCAGGATTTGCATTATTATTAAGAATAGTGGTATTGACTATATACCAATCACAAGGGAGACCTCCAAGCGCAATGAGAACCATCTCTCGATCAACTATTTCTTCTCCAATAGCTAGAAGATCGTTCCTGATTTCAGTGAGCCTCATAAAATAGGATTGAATGGATTCATACTTGCCCTTCTTGATATTCTTCAATTGATTCTTGAAGAAAAGAACTTGATTAGCATTGCTAGCCCTGAACATGCTAACCAACTTATCATACATCTCTTTAGATGTGCTCAACTCGGAAATGTAACTAACCAAATGCTTATGAATAGAATCCCGGATAATCATCTTTGCTTTGATTTCCCCTTTTCTATACTTCGTCTTTGTGGCAGCAGGTGCATTTGATGGAGGCTCATGAATCTTCCCCTACACATAGTCCATGACATCTTGATGTTCTAATGCCAAATCCAAGGACATCTTCCATGCATGATAATCAAACTTATCAGTCAATTTATCATCAGACTTGAAACACTTATAGGTTTAGGAAGCCACTGGTCCTTGATAGGATTTCTTCTTCGGTGATTGCTTTTCACACTAGCTTGGGCTTTGTCTTCACCTCATCTCTGATACCATGTTAAATTAGATAACCATGGTGTGTTCTATGCTTAATGCAAATTTACTTCAATCTTTCTTAGGCCCAATTCAATTTAACAATCACATAAAAATGAAAGTAAAATGCTGATAGAACACAATAATAGATCAATAGAAGACAAGCCAATAATATAGACAAGATTTTATAATTCTTCTTGTCCAACAAAGATATAGGATAGTGTGCATTACGACAGTCAACAGGATGCACCAGCCATCAAAGTCTTTCTCAACATCAGATCAGCCAACCCTCCAAAATGTCACACACAACCCTAAAAGACAATTCATCAAAATTCAATGTTGGTCAACCAAAGTCAATGCAGGACAATCAACGCTGCAAATTTAGGGCTTCAGTCATCCTGCTCCTTTTTCTTCAATTTTTGTGCCCAGTTGTACGGCCTTCAAAAATTGGATTTTCAACAAAGTTTGGAGGTTAAACGGTCAAGGGTTGACCATGGTCAACGTTGGTCAATGCACACCAAACAACCCTAAAACAAATCCGCAGTTTCCCCAGCTTCAGATCTGCATGTGTGAAGGAAAGAGGCCTCTAAAGGCTATTGAACCAATCAGATCACAATGAGAGAATGTGTGATGAGATGATGATCAAATGATCTCCAAGTCTCTCCAATTTATATCCATCAGTGAGGGTGTGTGACACATCTATTAGGCTTGTGAGCCTACATAACAAATCTGGCTAACCTAGCACATGTGTGGAAAATAAAATCAAAATATATGTTCTGCTCATCCAAACAAGATCATCTTTAGATCAATCTTGCGCCTCTTCGAAAGAGGAATCCAACAGAAATATAATCATCGTCATATGAGCAGTGCAACCTGGAGTTTGGACCTAGTTGCCCAAAATTAACAAGAACAGTTTAAAAGGTTGACCGAATACGTGTGGAATTGTCAAAGTGCTCACAGTTTGTCACGAAAAGGAAGACTTGGAGGCAGATAACATGGTATCTATTGATATTTTTGTAGTCGCAGAGCTTGTTTCAGAGTTGGCGGAAGCTAAAGTCACTTTTGTTGATGCCAAGTTCGCAATTTTTATTGGGGTCGATCCACGTGGGCACAACACGAAGTCTTATAGTGGTGGGACAAACTCACTATAAAGGGGGCCCGATTGAAGGTAGAATTGCAGTATTGGGTCGAACTCCAGCGGACCAACTCCGGAGGAAATTCAAAATTGTGACATCTTATTTGGATGACCACCTAATCAGCTACGTGGATTGCAGAAATGCCAAGAGAGGAATCGGGCTGTGTCAAGATCATATGCGATGAGAGTGTGCACAAAGAAGAACTTTGAACATGTATAACAGTTCGAGGAGGCAAATTTAGATTTTGGGCGGGGTGGAGTCTCGCGCTGTTTGAGTATTTAATCAAGTCAGCCACCTTCATCTCAAGAGCGTGAGCCTTTTCTAGGAAGGTTCTACTGTGTATTTAAATACTGAGGGTCGCGGGAATGTTAATAAACTTGTATTTAAATAAAAGGAGTGCATTCTATACTTTGGTTAACCGTTTTTGGAGAACTAGAAATATTCAGAACACGCCTACAACAATATGTTTGTCAAAATATCTAACCATTGAAAGAACTCATAAAATTATGGTTGTTGGCAAAAGTCAGAGTTTTTCCATTGAAACAAGAGGGGGATTGAGTCATTGGTATATCTGTTTCCTTCCGCAAGTGACTGTGTATTAATTAAGAGATTGAGTATGTTCGCTGCTAGAGCCTGCCTATCCTCACTCATTAAAGGTCGTGTTGTTGCTTGCTGGATGAGACCGATTCATTTCCTATGAATTGAAGGTATATTTGGAGCACATTGATGGTGTATATGCTTACATTTTGAGGACACAATTGAGCTACTAACTAATACTAAGTTCCATCTCTACTATTTGTTCCCTGTGTATTCAAATTTTAAATGAGAAAGGATTGTTCTGTGATATCAGTAATGTGTAAATTTTTGGGTTTGATATAAGGGAATATAATTGTTTTAAGATCTGTGGGTACATGTGAAGCATTAAATACATCATTTGAATCCATTTGGAGATTTATTTTTGATGCATGCGGTTCATTACATCCATTTATTGAAGTTAAAATTGTGTAAAAACATTTATAGTGGTTTTCCATGAAACAGTTTGCCAAAACACCTCACTGAGAAAGTCAACAAACTTAGGAAAATAGTGGCCTCATTATCATAGTTGCACTTATCATCATTGAGTTGAACTATGGAGGAACTCACAAAACTCTTAAAAAGACTGAACAATACAAGGGACAGTTACTTGAACCACCATGAATTATTGGACCAGAAACCCGAGCAAGTCAACAAACCTTTCTCAAAAGAGATCCATGACAGTCTTACCCATGAGCAACCAAGAGATTTGCAGAAGGAGCCGAAGATTGGACGCAAAGGTCTTGCACTGGGAGCATATTTGAAACACATGAGGGTCACATGGAAATTCCTTTTCAAACTTGATGAACTAGATGCACTTTTTTCTGAAGTGAACCAGTTAGAAGGGAGAAAACTGATTTGGGCACGAAATCCAGCTATGCTTGCTCTCATACAACTGAAGTTCTTGGAGGAATCTTGTAAAGGGGTTAGACTTCAATTGCATCTTGTCTCAGTAACATCATGAGACTAACCACCCCTATAGCTTCCTACAATGATGATGTTATGAGGAGAGTCTTAAAGCTGATGGTAGACACCTTGCCAGACTTAGATAACTCCATGGGTCCTACATTTGAGAAGAGGCTTCAGGTTTTGGAAATTATGGCCATGACTAGGACTTACAAAATCATGTTTGATCTTGAGTGTGATGATCTTATCATGTAGATGTTCCAATGCTTCTTCAGCATTAGGAAACACCATCCCGACACAGTCATTGCACACATGCAGCCCATCTTGTCATCATGTATGAGAGGTCGTGATGCCATTTGTCGGGAGTTGCAGTCTCTATTTGTAATATTCCCAATTAGCAGTAGCGAATTGGCAATATTAATTTTGCTCAGATTTTGCTTTCCTAATGTTCAGCCATAAATAAAAAGGGTGATGGGACCCATAACCCCACTTAGGAGAAATAATCTTCCTAAAGTAACTTGACCAACATGATGCTTTCAGCGTAGGGCACAGGGGGACCAAGTGACAGCGCAGGGAGAGGGACAACGCGGGGGGGTCTCAAGAATAAAAGGAAGTGAGAGCATAGCTTCTCATTCATCCTATCATTCATCTTCAGAATTTTTGACTAACAAATATTGAGCACACTTACGCTGTTTAGCTAAGTCTGCAAGTGTTGTTCAGCACGCGAGTGTCTCCGAGCGGAGATCCCAATGTCAACCTCGAGAGACTTCGAGTGCCCGCTCAAGTGAGGAGCTTTACCATCAGTTTTCAAAGCAGAGAACGTAGAGCCATCATCCAGGAGTTACGCAGTTCATCAGGCAGCGCAGTCACTCAGAGAGATTACGCAATCTTGGAGGAGGGTAGCTCCAGGAGTGAGGGAGATTCAGGAGTTTCATTCTGGGAGAAGTGTGAGGGGATCAACCCTTCACAAGGCCTTTTTTGGAGTAGTGAGAGGCCAGCATTTCCAGTCATTCAGTCCAGGGGCCAGCGTACTCACCAGGAGTGCGTAATTTTCCCAAGGGGCTCAAATTCCGAGGTCAGCTTTTTTGGAATTCCTTCCTGGGTTTTTCTGGGTTTTGGGAGGAGAGTTCATAGCTGGAGTTTCATAATTTTATAAGCAGGGGAACAACCCCAAAGAGCAACTCCATTCCAGCCAGAAACAACAGCGGCAGCTCAGGGAGTTATGCAGTCACTAGGAGAAGCAACCATTCATAGCAGGGTTTGGAGAGATATTTCAGCTTGGCTTGAGCAAGCCAAGGTGCCATCATTCTGATCACCTTCTTGTACTCATTCCCTATTTCTAGATATAAAATAAAATGACTCTACTTTTCTGAAATGTTTGCAGTGATTTTTATGGTGCATCTCTATTAGTTGTAGTTTTGTTTATGTTGCTTTGTATTGTTGTTTATTTCCTATTCGAAATATTACAGTGGTATCAGAGCTCATAAACTTGGCTCAGTTGTGGAGCAGATCAGTCTATGACACTCGGAGACAAAGAATACATCACCTACCGAAGGCAGCGGTACAAGAGCAGAGAGCGGAGGCTCGAGCCCACATTTGGTGAAAGGGACTGCGTTCCAGTAGAGGACGCAGAGGAGAAAGCACCCATGGCAGATGAAGTAGACGACGAGAAGGAGTTCAGTAATCTCCTCTTCAAATCTGTACAAGAACTCTCCAGAAAAATAGAGGAGATGGGTCAGAAGATTTCTAGGGAGAAGAGACAGCGTGAGACTGCAAGGGGATTTCACATCGGGGAAGGGTCCAACACTTCTCATCACACGCAGGAGCAGAACACTACGCAGCATGTGGTGCTACGCACTCCCCCATGTTCCACTATGCCCACATTCTTGACTACAGGTACGGGAATGGGAGGACCCCAGGAGTCGAAGATGGCTCATTATGGGGATTATTTTGCAGAATATCAGTCATACGAGCGGGATTTTGGAGAAGACCTCACTTTCCACGATTTCTGCCAGCTGAAGAATAATAGTAGACCCCGCAACCAGAATAAAGGTGGATACACAGAGGGAGATGAACTGCAACATACCATGGGCATATTTTTATTGCCGACATATGACGAGTCATCAAAATGTTTAGCAAAATCTTGGATGGAAAAGCTGGACATTTACTTTCAGTTGAACCAGATGGCGGAGGTGGAGGCCATCAAGGTGGCAGCGCTGCACCTTGAGGGGGAAGCTCATGACTGGTGGTTCCATGGGATGGCGATGCTGGGTCACTCAAGAGTGATAGCGTATGCAAAGTTCACCCAGAGATTGGTGGAGAGATTTAACCAGAAGGATCCGAAAGAGCATTTTGTCGATCTCCCCAAGCTCAAGCAGACCTGGAACCCAAAGACCTACGTCTCTGAGTTCTCGAGACTTTCAATGATGGTGCCAGATTTGTCCACAGCCAAGAGGATTTACATGTTCATTGATGGGTTAGAAGAGCCTCCGCGTGGGCTAGTCAGGTCTACTAGGCCTGCTACACTTTAGGACGCAGTTGGGAGGACAAGTGACTTGCAAGATGCCTTGCCCAGGACTAGAACTCCTTTCCCCCAGAGACCGGCAGTCCAGCCAAAGGGGAAAGACACGAGATTTCCACTGCCGAAGGGGAACCATGGTCGAGGGCCTTTGGACGATGATACCCGAAGAGGTCTGAGACGGAGGAAGCTATGCTTTACATGCCAGGAGCCATGGGCACTGGGTCATCGATGTGCCGCAGGAAAGGCACATTACATCGAGGTCTTCTCTGACAGTGAGGGAGAAGATGTGTATGAGGAGTTGGAGGAAGATGCCAGCGCTGATGCACCAAGAGGGGATCATCCACCACCACCTCCCCCAGGAGCAGGAGGGGCAGCGTTTGCACCCACAGGAGGAATCCTTGCATCCTTGCGAGGAGTTCCTAAGTATTTGACACTGCGTGTCCGAGGCACAGTCCAAGGACGTGTTTCAGTTCTGGTAGATAGAAGGGCCACTCATAACTTCATCGATGCCTAGCTAGTGCAGAGGGGCATACCGACATAGAGTTTTGATGGGTTCTTAGTGTTGGTTCTGGGCGCCAGAAAAATGCGGTGTATGAGATATGTTCCGACATTGGCAGTGACCATGGGGGCATACACGACGACTAACCACTTCTTTGTGGTTGACATCCCAGATACCAATGTGGTATTGGGAGTGCAGTGGCTGATTACGCTGAGTAAGGTCAGCACAAATTGGGAGATGTTGGAGATGGAGTGAACAAACAAGAAGAGTGGGAAGCATGTGATGATCAGAGGCATGCACACATAGCCCCCTTAGACAGTTTCAACACACCGAATGGAGGTAGACTTCCAGAAAGGGGACATAGAGTGGGCAGTAGAGCTACGTATTTCAAAGGCAGGAGTCACAGGGCAACCAGTACACCCTGATGTGCAGTCGATATTAGACAAATACACCATAGTTTTTGGGGACATATCACCTGGCAGTTGCCGGACCGAGGGTTTGAGCATACTATCGAGTTCGAGCAGGGGATCCAAGCAGTGATCACCACCCCCTATAGGCACCCCGAGGCCTACAGGGATGAGATTGAAGCTATCCATGAGCTCTTGGCACTGGGGCACATCCGACCCAGTACTAGTCAGTTTGCTTCTTTTGTTGTTTTGGTGAAGAAGAAGGATGGCACATTGCAAATGTGCATTCACTACATGGCACTCAACAAAAAGACCATGAAGAACTGATACCCCATCCCCAAGATTGACGAGTTGATGGATGAGTTGAGAGGATCGAATTTCTTCTCTACGATCGATCTGAGGTCAGAGTACCATCAAATAAGGGTGAGGGACCAGGATGTCCCCAACACTACATTCAGGTGCCCCTATGGCCATTTCGAGATTTTGGTGATGCCCTTAGGGCTAACCAACGCACCAGCCACCTTTCATTCTTGCCTGAACCACATCTTCCGTGGTTAGTTGAGGAAGTTTGTGTTCGTGTTCGTGTTCTTTGATGACATCCTCATCTACAACCACACATGGGAGGAGCACTTGCAGCACATTGAGGCTATTCTACGCATTTTGGAGGAGCTTCATTTCTATGCTAAGCTCTCCAAATGTGAATTTGGGCTGACAGAGATGCTCTATTTGGGGCACATCATCATTGGTGTGGACGGGGTAAGATTCCATAAGGAGAAGATCCGGGCCATCCGGGATTGGCCAGAATCGAAGAATGTGACAGAGCTCTGAGGATTTGTAGGCATCTGCACCTACTACCAGAAATTTTTCAAGGGCTTTTCTCAACTTGTTGCACCCCTCACAAACCTCACCAAGAAGGGGGCATTTGGCTAGACTGATACTGCACAGAGGGCTTTTGACAAGCTCAAAGAGGTGATGATCAGCTGTCCGGTATTGGCTTTGCCAGACTTCACGCAACCCTTCATTCTGGAGTGTGATGCTTCAGGGGAAGGATAAGGCGCAGTGTTGATGTAGGGGGGCCACCCTATAGCTTTCGAGAGCCGGAAGCTACAGCCGCATGAGAGGATGTATCCGATATACGACAAGTAGATGCTGGCCATTATGCATGCATTGGCCAAGTTCCAGTAGTATCTGGTGGGTAATAGGTTTCGAGTGAGGACTGACCAGAATAGCCTCCGGTTTTTCCATGAGCAGAAGCAGTTGCAGGGGAGGCAGTAGAAGTGGGTCAGTAAGATTCAGGCCTACGACTGACATTGAGTATGTCAAAGAGAAGAACAACGTGATGGCAGATGCTTTGTCACGCAGGCCAGCAACGTTATCCTTGATGAGCTTAGACGCAACTAGAGGACTCAACTGCTGGTGGAGTATTCGAAGGACCGCTTTGCCTGTGAGGTGTTGAACGGCCAGATTACAAATGACAGGTATTGGGTGATGGATGAGGTCATCTATTACCGGGACAGGATCTTCTTGACTGGGAATTCCCAGCTCAAGGAGAAGATACTGCACGCATCCCATGATTCTCCGCTATCAGGCCACCAAGGATTCACAAAGACCTACAAGGTACTGCACGCATCCCATGATTCTCCGCTATCAGGCCACCAAGGATTCACAAAGACCTACAAGGCCATCAGGGAGAGATTCTCTTGGAGAGGCCTCAAAGAGGACGTAGTCTGGCATGTCAAGGAGTGTGAAGTGTGTTGGAGGAATAAGGGGGAGATGAGCCACCCTGCCGGTTTGCTATAACCGCTTCCCATTCCGGAAGGAAAGCGGGAAAGTATCTCCATGGACTTCATCATAGGGTTGCCCACAGTGCAGGGCAAGGATTACATCTTTGTGGTTCTTGATCGACTAACAAAGTATGCCCATTTCTTCGCCATATCAACACGGTACACAGCTTCACAGGTGGCCAAGCTATTCTTCCGTGATGTTTTCAGGTTGCATGGTCTTCCCAAGACCATAGTCAGTGACAAGGACAGTCGTTTCATGGGCGACTTTTGGGAGGAGCTCTTTCGTTTGATGGGTACGGAAACTCCTAGCACCAGCTACCACCCACAGACAGATGGCAGACAGAGATAGTAAACAAGTGGCTGGAAGGCTACTTGCGGAACTATGTCACGAGGCAACAGATGGCATGACTGCATTGGCTTCACCTGGAAGAATACTGCTACAACACCACTTTCCATATGTCTATCAATATGTCTCCATTTTATGCTTTGTATGGATATCACGATCTGACTTTTGCTGATGTTATGTTTGGAGCTAGTAAGGTCCCCAGGGCCAAGGACTGGATCCAAGAGAGCTAAGATATACTCTGGGCTCTTAAAAACAACTTAGCCACAGCACAGAACCAGCAGAAGTTGTATGCAGATAGAGGGCGGGTAGATAGACAGTTTGAGTTTGGTGACTTGGTCTACCTGCGACTTCAGCGATACAGGCAGTCTACGCCAAAGCAGAAGGGAGTCGAGAAGCTTAAGCCTGCTTCTATGGGCCTTACAGAGTGACTAGGCGGGTAGGAGAAGTTGCTTATGAGTTGGAACTGCCGACTGGGAGCAGGATACACAACATTTTCCATGTATCATGCCTGGAGAAGGCTTTGGGGCAGCAAGTGACTGCAACAGGGGAGCTCCCACCCACGGATGATGAGGGGCATTTGGTGTTACAGCCAAAGGCTATTTTAAACACCCGGGAGAGACAATTGCGGAGCAGGACAGTCAAGGAGTACTTGGTGAGATGGAGGAATCTTCCAGATGAGGATGCCACTTGGGAGGGTGAGAAGATCCTGTAACATCCATCTTTGCAATTGCTTGAGGACAAGCAACATTTTTGTGGGGAGGACTGTAATATTCCCAATTAGCAACAGCTAATTGGCAATATTAATTTTGCTCAAAATTTGCTTTTCTAATGTTCAGCCATAAATAAAAAGGGTGCTAGGACCCATAACCCCACTTAGGAGAAATAATCTTCCTAAAGTCACTTGACCAACATGACGCTTTCAGCGTGGGGCCAAGGGGACCAAGTGACAAAGCAGGGAAAAGGACAGCGTGGGGACAGCATGGGCCAGGCAGCCCAGTGGCAGCGTGAGCCAGGACAACGCAGAGTAGGCAGGCCAGCGTGACAAGGAGGACAGCGCAGCACAGTGGGGCACAAGGGAATGTTAGGGTCTCAAGCATAAAAGGGAGTGAGGGCCTAGCTTCTCATTCATCTTCAGAATTTCTGTCTAACAGATATTGAGCACGCTAACGTTGTTTAGCTAAGTCTACAAGTGTTGTTCAGCACGCGGGTGTCTCCGAGCGAAGATCCCAACCTTAGCTTGAGGGACTTCGAGTGCCCGCTCAGGTGAGGAGCTTTACCATTAGGTTTCAGAGTAGAGAACGCAGAGACATCATCCAGGAGTTATTCAGTTCATCAGGCAGCGCAGTCACTCAGAGAGATTACGTAGTTTTGGAGGAGGGCAACTCCAGGAGAAGTGTGAGGGGATCAACTCTTCACAAATTGTGTTTTGGAGCAGTGAGAGGCCAGAATTTCTAGTCATTCAGTCCAAGGGCCAGCGTACTCACCAGGGGTGCGTAATTTTCCCAAGGGGGTCATATTTCGAGGTCAGCCTTTCCGGAATTCCTTTCTGGGTTTTTCCGGCTTTTGGGAGGAGAGTTCATAGCCGAAGTTTTAGAATTTTCTAAGCAGGGGAATAGCCCCAAAGAGCAGCTCCATTCCAGCCAGTAGCAACACTTTCCAGCAGGGAGTTATGCAGTCACTAGGAGAAGTAGCAATTCATAGCAGGGTTTGGAGAGATATTTCAGCTTGCCTTGAGCAGACCAAGGTGCCATAATTCTGATCATCTTCTTGTACTCATTCCCTATTTCCATATATATAATAAAATGGCTCAGCGTTTCTGAAATGTTTGCAGTGATTTTTATGGTGCATCTCTATTAGCTGTAGTTTTGTTTATGTTGCTTTGTATTGTTGTTTATTTCCTAATCGGAATATTACTGTTTTGATTGGTTTATATATTATGTACATGAATATTTCATGGGCACTTTTAGGCTGAAATTTCCTCTAATGATACATGAAGGTTAAAACCAACCGTTAATACGACATTGTCAAGAGGGATAGTGTCGTATGGGGCATTTAAGGAAAATATGCAATGACGATTACAAGTTATATCACAATCAATAAATTTAGACGTAATGCAGGACAGTGTATGTGGAGTGACACGTTTTTGCAAATTATTGACATATCATCACCTACTAGCAAGACTGTGACAAGTTCTTAATTTGTGAACTATGTCCCTGTTACCCACCACCTGTGGGTGACCCCTATAAGATAAATTTTCTCCAAGATTTGTCTTCAACCGGCAGCCATAAGCCCCTTGCAGCCATTTGATAGCTCAATGTGCTACTATTCTCTGCCACCTGAGCTAGCCATTGTGTGCCCTCGCTCATTTGTTATGATCATATGTTTGAAGGTGAGCCATCCAACCCCAAAGGAATGATTTTTCATTATGTAATTGGGTGTTTCTGCTTGCTTTTCTTGGGAACATTTGGAAATGGATTAGTGGAGGGATTCAGTGGAAAGAAAGTGCTTTGAATGTACTTTTTTCCCTTACTCAACTAGGGGGTTTATCCTGTATCCTAGTTCCGTGGAATCTCCTTTATTGGCTACTACCTTTAGGAGTGGCACTACATGGGAAACCCTAATTTTGGTTGCATGGTCCCGCTTCCCGATACCATATATCTCACTCCCCTCCACTGATCTGAAAGAAGTGTATTAGTTCTGTTGTGCTAAGTGTCCTTTCAGTAATATAAACATGTACAATTTGTCTCCATTTGTTTGCTTAAGGAATGAGTGTTTTAACCATGAAACATAGATGAATTAGTGAACTTTAAGCATGAAAATAAGTCTTAAAAACACTAAACAACAGTGTATAACATAGAAATACAATCACACATAAGTTTTACATAGCAGGCATGATGAAGCAGTTCACCCCTCCTGAGCTACATCTACTGGTCCAGCTCCCAATGGCATGTCCCTCTGTCATTATGCTCAAAATTGTAAATTACATGTGTTTACAGGCCTCTAATGGCTGTTTTCTCTAAATTAGTCTAGATAGACTCTTGTTTCACTAAAATTGGTCGAAAATTGACCTCTCCATGCATTTTTCCCAATGTCAGCTAGAAAAGCTCCACTAAAAGTGGAGACAGGCACTTAACTGGAGTTAAATTTAATAAAAACCATAAAAATAGGGGCGCGCTCCAACTCCCGCCATATAAACCGTTTGATGTTAAATGGTATGGTTAAGTCGGAGTGGTCACAAGCCAACCCTCCGCCTTTAACTACGCAGTTTCAAAGTTTGAATTAACTGCGCCTTTTGGAGTGGAACCTGGAGGCTACGCATCGTTTCGCAAATGGTGGCATTACATGCCAGATCACCGCCCCATGTGACAGTTTCAACTTCTGCCGGAGTTTACGTTTTATCACCGCCCATTCAACCGTTAACAACAACCCTTAATGTAACTGTGGCATGTGAACGAACCATCGCCGGAAGTTAAGGTTTGTTGTAACCATCGGGAAAAGGTTTGATGCTGCAGTTTTCATATATCATGTGAACAAGCCTTACACATTGACCATCGGGGTTAAGAGTTGTTGCCACCGATTATTATAATGTTTGATGTTGCAAGTAGTTGTCGTGTGATCTTTTAAACCATAAAACAATGCCGAAACCATATACTGTTAAGAAACAAGTCATAGGCGGAATGGTCGAAGATCTTTGTGGCAGGCAGGAGGTAGCAGGGTCGATCCTTGCCGACTCCAACAAAATTTTACAAGACCCTCCTGAGGACACGTGGTGGCCTCTAGGCTTGCCACATGTCGCTCATCTGACGGTCCAAACAAAACCATCCAACGGTCAAAATCCATCTCTTACCACAAAAATCAAAGGCCCACAACATGCCACGTGGCATGATCTGGTTGGCCGTCTGAAAATGGAATATTCCCGAAATATACCTGTTGACTGTACCTGCATGCTGACTGGGCATCCAGTCACAAAAATTTTGCTGTTTGGGAAAACGGACAGAACGTGATATCATTCTCATACGACATCGATTTTTTGAACCGTTCGCGACGCCGGAATCGCAACGATGAGACCTTTCCAGTCGCTCAGGTTCGGTCTTGTTTCGAGCACTTTCAGTTTTGAGCATAACACATGATCTCCTGATCACACCTCCCCACTGGGAAGCTTTTGGACCCCAAAAGCTCTCTGGATTACTGAACATGAAGATGAGGAGACTGTGTCCCTACTCTTCCAATCTTTATCCACTGAAAAATCCCTAATTTCATTAATTGGAGCTTTTCATGAAACGACAAATTTTTCCTTGATTCCGTCAACCAACCATTGTTGTCTTTGACACTACGATGTTGCACATTTTCTAAACGTGCAGAACAGCAACCTAACTTTGCAGTAAACAACTTGTTTCTACATTGGTCTATAATCAAAAGAAACTTGGAATTGTTCTCACCATGCATTCTGTCCTTATGGCGATTTTTTGCTGAATTTACCTTGAACTTGTGTCGATTCTTGACCAAGTTTCTTCGCCATTGTACCATGCCTTTCAGAAATCAGCAACGAACATTTCTGAATCATGTGCCTTCTTTGTCAAGTCTCCTTGCCCTCTCTTTGACCTTTGCAACTTCTTACACTGACACCTTGTTTTCAGCATCATTCAACACCAATGTCGACTGCTGCAACTGCTTGTCATCTTCTTTCAAAGACAACCTGCTTTCAAGCTAAAACAACTCATTACATACATTAGCATTTGTTTGAAAAAGACTATGTAAAACATCTCTTTGTTTAATCATCATCAATGTCAAGTTTTGGCTTGCATTGACTAGCCTCTTCATTTGCCCTGCATTAAGTAAAGAAGTGTCTAGTTTCTTGCGATGAGCTCTCACAATATACTCCTTGCCATCTTTAAATAAATGATATTTGTTCTCATGGCGATGGAAGATGCTTTCCTGTCATACAAGTAAGGACTTCCCAACACCATACATGTTATATCAAGCAGAAAAACATCTAATTCAACTGGGTCAATGAAATATGCAGTTATTGCAAAGCACAATATGCACTTCTTTGAAACCTGTAAATTTGCATCCTTACAAATCCAACCAACTGGATATGATTTCGGATGTGAAATGGTCTCTGTTAATCGCTTGCCGCCTACACCTACCTACAGTTAGTGGGAAAAGCCTTCAACCCCACAGGTGTGGTTGGTGGCAAGGAACTCAGAGAAGGGGCTGTCACCTATTCCCAACTCTCTCCGTTTAAGCTATCTCCTAGGTTAGCTAAGGGGGGTGGTCCCTAAAGGAAAACTAAGTTAAAGATGTGAGATTTTTAGGAGAATTGATTAGAAGGAATTACTTATCAAAGATGACTCGATTTCCAATATGTAAACAAGCATATAAGTATATGAGCAATATTCAATGACGTGTTCAAAATATAGACCAGTGCTTTAAAGTAGATAACATTTTTTACTAGTGAGCTGCATTCACTCCCTCTGCCCATTTGGCATGAAATTTATCTGCATGAGTGGTTGCTCCCACTCCATGATCCTCATCTTGTGGCTGCTCCACATCTTGAGGTTCACTATTACCTGCATGTAAATCTAGCTCCCTCTCAAGCTTCAATTGCATGGCTTTCTTACACTTCCCAACAGTAGGAAGCTCTGTAGAAATCCCATCTACATCAAATCTATAAAGATTCTTCTGCATCTCCAGTTGTGGTTTCTCCACAACCTTCTGAGACTAATTCTCACACTGCTTATTGAAAGGCTCCATCTCAACAACCAAGTCAATAACCTCTACTTTTCTCCTCAAATATTTCCATGCATCTTGTACCTCAGTGCATGTAGATTCTTGGCTCGCGCACATAGCAATTATCCCGCCGTCGCAAAATTTTCTAACAAAAGAGCTGATTTTAAGTCGATGATATCTCCCTCATTCGAGCTCCGATTCGACCAATTTTTTTTTTCAATTTGGGTATTTTTTCGCAAGGAATCCAAGTATGCTATTTTTTTCTGAAAATATTTCACCAAAAATTTCATATATTCTTTGCAAACTCGCGCACCCAAAAGTCCTGCTCTCATTCCATGTAGAAATTATATAATTGATATGTTATACATCCAAGATTCTCATAATCACACACTATTTGACTTCATGCACAATACAAAATCTCTTCTACCATTGATCATTAATTGTGGAAATAAAATTAATTGCATGCACACATTAAAACCATAAAAATTCACACATATGAACACAATAATTTATGGGAGAGCTTAAAGCTAAAAACCCCCAACTATCTGTATATTATATTTCATAGATATCATGTAACAATAATCATACAAATCTCCTCACAAGCTCTCAGTACAATCTCTTATTTCTACACACTGATCAAGCTAGATCTAGCAAAACACATGCTCCAATATCTGCCACCTGATAGCCTGCCTCTACTACACAATCCCTGTTAAAGAATAGCTCTTGATGATTTCGAATTGCCCCAGCCTTGCTCATGCAGTCTTTAAAGGCATCTCTACTGAGTGTTGGATGCAAACCATGCATCACTATAGTCACAACTGATAGTCACACTGCTCTTTCACCTATCTCTTCACTGGTCTCCACTGAAACCGTCCATGCACTGAAGTTAACTGATGTATTCTTTAGTTGATTAATGGGTTTATAATTAGTGAATTAATTAATAATTAATTCACACCACTCTCACTATTGTATCAATCAGTTAGACTAGGTACAACTAGCTCAACTATGTTTAGATTAGTTAAACTGAACACAACTCCATTAACTTCCTCAATCAACTCCACCAAACTCTCTCACATGAGTTCTAACTGAAGTATTCATGCAATAGCTCCACTTAACCCTTAGGAATAGCGTAATTCCTTCTGTCAACTCCTGTGCCACATCTGTGCACTTAACTGAAGTACTCCAAGGGAATAAGATAATGTTTATAGTCCAAATATTATTAAGAGCTAATAATATTCGACATATCTATTTTTAGATTGGCAATCTAAAAATAGGTTCCACCCAATATGTCTAAAAATAGAAGTCCATCTATTTTTTCCAACTTGACCAACCATCCACAAATAGCATCCCGCAACTCATAGAATATGATCGACATGTCTAAAAATAGACTTTGTGACAAAAATCACCAATATGGGCCCCACCTAGTTTAGGTGATCACTTTCCAACTAGGATCAGGAATGATGTTTCAGGATGCCTCCTTCATTGTTTCTTGTTGCAATCTTCAAAAATGATGACAACAGTGACCCTATGAACCCAAAAAGTAATGAACCCAAAAAGTAGTCAAGAGATTGATGATAGAGGTGAAGGTCATGAAAGTGATGTTAGCATGAAGGAAAATCAAAGTACATGTTAGGAGGGCAGTCAAGAACAAAATCATGAAGACATAAATGCAGAGATCATTGATGAAAGGAAATGTAGCCTTGAGGTGAGTCATGGTGAGAGCATTCTAGTAAACAAATTTGAGTTTCTTCCTCTCAGATATCAAAGGTGATCAAGGCAAGTGTTTGGTACGTCCAAAAGGCAAGGGACCTTGCCATCTACATCAGCTCAAAGGCTTAACAAATGGAAAATAAAAGATGAAAAAAGATAAGAAAGGTAAAGGAGATAGGAAAACTACTCAAAAGCCACAATTCATCGACCTAGACAGTGATAATGATGATGAGGAGGTGGCCACTAGACTACTCCAAAGCAAATATGCACAAATTAGGGAGTGGGATATGGATTTTGAGATGGCACAACCTATCATTCAATATTAGAAGAATTAACGCAATTACTTTAAGAAGATAAAAAGTGGCCTTGCTCTACAGAAAAAGATGACCAAGAATTGTGCAATGAAAAACAAACTTGCTTGTGCCAAACTGAAGGAAGCCCTCAAAGAAATTCAAGCACTAAAAGAAGAAAAAGGTCAATCTAGGCTTGGAATCTAAGCACAAGATTCTCTACAGGTCTCCCAAAACCCATGAGGCACTCATCCACCAAATTTGGGAGAATTTTGACAGGTTTTTGTCTTTTGCTAATTTTGAGGCCAAGGGGGTAGCACACATGGTGCTACTCATTTTTTCAGAGCATTTTCAAGAAAAAATATTTACATTTTCAGAATCCTCATCATAAGAATAGCATTCTCACAAATTTTCATATCAATTTGAGTTGTTTCGGTCCTCCAAAAGGGTCAAAAACACCCTAATTTTCACCTTTTTTCCTACTTTTCAGGACATGTGCTATGCCTTTACGATTCTTGGTATTTTCGGTTTTTGAACTAGTTGTATAGGTCCAATTAAAGAATCAATGGTATACTTGGAAGGTAGACTTCAATGGCTTTCCAATGAGCCATCATGGAGCCTTTTCCGACATTGGGAAGGCCTTCAACGCACTGCTACAAGATGACCCATTTTTCCTGCTCATGTGCTAAGCCCTTGGCATGAAAATTATTCCTAAAACATAGTGTTGTGCCCCTAGCAAAGGGAAAGTCAGAAATGTACGGTTGGAAAGTTTTAGGAGGCCTTTCAGACCTCAAATATCATATTCTTTGCTAAAAATGTCTGAAAAGATATTTTGTTTTAGATATTTTGTGCCTTGGGCCTTGCAAGCTCTCCAGGACAATAGTGACATTTATAATTAGCCAATAGTCTTCTAGATACTCTATTAGGATTTTCTCCTCCTTGGTTGTTAAAAAGGAATTGAGGAATCATTATTAATGTTGGATTTTGATGATTTTTGAGAGCAATACATGGTTCTTTGAGGTTGAAGAGAAATTTGGTGTTATGGAGCTTGTGAATGATATGCTTGGATAGATGATGATGAGAGCTTGCTTGCAGGATCCATGAGCTTGGTGAATGGTGATGTGTCTCTAATTTGTTTATGTTTTCTTGTTTATCATTATGTCCATTTTTCTATCTTGCAGTATATCAGAAAACTATAGGCTAAGAAATGTTGTTTGAGGCACCTTAGTCCTCCTGTTTGCTACTACCTTTATGTTTTCCTCTGCTCAGTTTGTTTAAGGAATTTTTAGTTGCTCCTTAGGCCTCTTTATGCTTGTTTTTTTCATCAATGGATTAATATTCTATTTTCCAAATATGTTTTATGGCAAGCCCTACTTATTTGATGCTATCTGAACTATGTTTTGAAATCTCTTTTCGAATTATTACTTGTTAGGTTTAGCCAAGGAGGTCTTGTTCTGATCTTGCCCTTTGTCCATGCCTATTAGTTTGCCTCAAAGTTATTTATAGCTTGATTGATGATGTCTAGGAGTTCCCTCTTCATTGGTTAATGTTATTTGTCATCTTATAAGTTTTCAAACTTTCTAGGTGAAATCATTGAAGTTAGATAGGATTTCTTTTTTTTTGTGTTTCACTAAATTGTTCATCTTGGATGTCTATTTGTTTAAAGTATTTTCATTGAGTAAATGGTTTTCCCTATATCGTGTTTATTATATTTTGCTTATCAGTATTTTATACCTCCTTGTTTACGGGTATATGACAAAGGATTATTAACTTCCCCTTGCCCTACCTCGTTTCCCCAATTTAATGTCCATTTCACTTCACACATAACCTTAAAAGATCCATTGAATACACTGGATTTTCCCTGTGATGCACTCTGACTCATTTCTGAGATATCCATGACTTTCATAGACCCCATAGCCCAATGATTTGATGACCTCTCATTCCACCTATTCCACTTGATAATTTTACCCAACCCAACGAAACAAGCAAAACCCTAAAATTCACAACTAGCCTAAAATCAACCATCTAAAGCAAAACAAGTTCACATCCTTTGCATACAAGTGAGAGAGCCCTCTATGAGTCCAAGAAGGCTAGGTCTTAGGACTCTAAAGACTGGTCTTATGTTACCCTGTGCATTTGGTCTACCAATCTACTAAATCACAAGACCCTAATATTCTGGTGATCACGGTGGGACATTATGAGTTAGTGACAATCTATGTACCCCTTAGGACTCCAGAATCCCTTGTTAAAGAGTATCTATTGATTTATTGCCACCTCATCACCATCACTAACATTTTGGCAATCGCGGTGGGACATTCTGAGTTAGTGATAATATATGTACCACTTAGGACTCCAGAATCCCTTGTTAAAGAGTATCCAGTGATTTATCACAACCTCATCACCACACTCACATTTTGGCGATCACAGTGGCACTTTGAGAAAATAACATCATAAGCCCTCTTTAGAATCTCAGAAACACTCTTGTCAAGTAGTATATATTGATTTATCGCCACCTCATCACCACACTAAAATTTTGATGATCACTGTGGGACCGAGTACATATTAGCCTGAAAACTCTTATAGACTCATTTAAACCCTCAGTTAATCTTAGAAAATCAACTAATAGCCAAGAGTAGAATTTGGTTGTTTCACCATCCTAGAAAAATGATGACTCGGCTACAAGACACTCTCAAAAAACTTAGAGCTACATAAAGGAACTCAGAAAACCCCCAAAACATCCTCAGATTGGTTTGTTATCAGTTATTGGTGGTGGACCATAAGCATATATCCTCAAAACAACTAAAAACATCCACCTGGAGACCCCACTAGCCTCCAGTAGGCCTATTACTTCAGTAGTTCTCATTTAGACTCTCTGGGATTGTATCAAATCAACCCTTATAAGTTTAGAATCCTAGTTCTACAATGTATGAGTTTACCAAGCATTAAGAGAGGCCAGCCTTCTGAAAATAGTCCTAAAATTTCAGCCTCTCTAAATTTTGAGTTTGAAATATGGCTTCACAAAGGATGAGTACCAGATCTCATCTGGACCCAAACCATCCCAACATAGTTGATGACCCATAAAATATTTTGTGGCAAACTTCTAGATCTAGAAACTTGACTACTGTTAGGACCATTCATAGAGCAGGCTATGTACCTGAACATCTTATAGCTTTACAAGGTCTCCAGTTTGACTTGCATCACACAAAGAACCTTTTCAGAACCAAGTCACAAACTGATATTGACCATACTAACCTTGAGCCTATAGATTTGCAGCAGAGTTCTAGTAGAAAAGCCTTTCCTTCCACACCACCTGACTTTCACCTTCTCCATCACTTCAGCTCCTTCCATACCAAATCTTCTCAGAATCATTTTTTCATTCCAAGTACTTCCACCACACACATACATACCACCACTATGCAAACCACTCCACTTCATCGTACACCCCCTTTCACAAACCCTCCTTTTGTGAATCCTCCATTAGCTCCCATCATGACAGCTTGGTATGCCCCCTTGGTTTTACCACAACCTTTGGTACCTTTACCAAATGACTACCAATCCATAATTCCCCACTTCACCGAAGCTGAATCCATCACTGCACAACAGCATGTAGATAGGATAAATGATACATTTGACTACATCGAATTGGAAGAGGAAACCATTAAAATGAGGATCTTTGCACAAATCCTAGGAGGAGAAGACAAAAAATAGTTTAAAGTCTTAGCTCATAATAGCATACATGATCTCCCTTCCCTCTACCAATATTTCATAAACAAGTGGGAAATCAAGAAAAACCCCCTCCAAATTCTTTCTCAATATAAAAATCTTAAGAGGAATGTAGGGGAGAGTGTACAAGAGTATTGCACCAAGTTTAACATTGTGTACAATGCCCTTTCCCCTCATATGAAACCCTCATAAGGCCTAGCACTAGTGAAATTTCTTGAAGGCTTCGATCCGGACATGACATACCAAATAAGAGAGAGAGACCCCACCACTTTAGAAGAAATGAAAAGGGCAGCTATTCGTTCAGAATCCAACTTAATCGAAAAGAGAGCTAGGATAAGGTCAGATAAAAGAGCCACTTACAAATATGAAACCATAGCCTTAACCTCTTCTTCTGATGCCAAGATAGATAGGCTAGTTATAACCATGGAGAGAATGATGGAAAGGATAAACTTGAATGAAAGAGCCCCTCCTAGGAAAAATCAACTAAATCCCCAAAATAGAAACAAAACTCAAAACTTCAGAAGGGACCCTTCCCAAAATAGGCCACGAGATAATGACCAAAAAATTAGGCCTCCTTTCCAAGATAATTATCTTGATGAAGAGGGAAGAGAGAATGCAGAACCTAAAGAAATTCATGCAAACTTAATAGGTTCGGACAATGAATATGAGGTTTTTCTCACAGAAGAGGAACACTAGTTCTTTTCCACAGATCAATTTAGAACTAACTATGAGGATTCTAAAGACTACAGGTTGGGATTTGAAAATCAAATAATGGAATTCCATACGCAATATGACCCTAGGAACAAAAAGAGCCAAGATGCCCCCAAGAAAAACCAAATAGACACTACTGTTAGGAAAACACCTAAAAACACTCCTAAGAAGACAATAGACAATACCAACACCATGGCCAAGAAAAATGATCCAAACAGAGACAAAACTAGCGAACTAAGTGGTGACACAAGCTGCCCTAGTACTTCTACTAGTGGCCCTAAGAAAACTATTTTTTCTAAAGCCCCAAATCAGAATCAGCAAATTAAAAATGTAGAAAAGTTTATGGATCATAAAACTGATGTAAATATGCCTAAAACCCAAGTGCCTTTCAGTTTTTAAGGAGAGATTGATAAAATCAAGATAACCATACCTCTCATTGAATTGGTGACTGAAGACATGTACAGGTCCCAAGTTTTGAAAGTTTTTAACATAGGGAATGATAAAAACACTCTAAACTTGATTGATGACAAACCAGAACTGTTGTTTGGTACCAAAGGTGAGGGAAAATACCAAGGAAGATTTATCCCTCATTTCTATGTTAGCCTAAACATACATGACAAAATCTTACACAATCTTATGCGATATTTTGGTGCCTCGCACAACCTCATGCCTAAGGTAGTGATGGATAGGTTAGGTCTAGAAATAACCAAACCTTACAAAGACTTATACTCTTTCGATTCGAGTAGAGTCAAGTGTTTGGGCCTAATCAAGGATCTTTGAATCAATCTAGTGCAAATACCTTCTAAGAGTCTATTCATGGACATAGTTGTTATTGATATTCCGCTGATGTATGGCATGATTTTGTATAGATCATGGGGAGCCAAAATTCAATGCAGCCTTCAAATGGACATGTCATATGCTACTATCCTTGTCTTCAATCAAACTAGGAGATTATATCAGGAATCTCACATGAAGTATATGGTAAGTAGCCTAGATAGGCTAAACAACACCCCTGTTTATTCCATTCATTCATATTTGGACTCTTTCATCTTATATAATTAAAATGACATTGGTAAAAATGTGAAATAAAATGAGAAAGATCTAGGCTCTCCAAAACACTCACAATCACCCTCAAATGAAGAACATGACAACTAGAACCCTAGCATCCCCGAACAACAACATAATGACAAATATGAACTAGGAACACTTTGGAACATAAGATTTGATGGCTCTTGTGGCAGGGCTGGTTCGGGAGCTGGTGTCTAGATACATAACACAAATGAGGGCCATTGATAGAAACTAGACTTTCAGTGCACTAATAACATTGCAGAGTATGAGGATCTCCTCCTTGGTTTGCACTTGCTTGAAGACTTGGGAGCTAAGACAAGATCTATCCAAGGAGATTCAAAACTTATCATTAAACAAATCAAGGGTGAGTGCTAAACAAATAACCTAAGATTAAGAGAGTACAGAAATGCATCACTAGATCTCCTCAAAAATTTTGAGAAATATGAACTCATTTACATTCCTAGAGCCCAAAATAGTCTTTCTAATGAGCTTGCCTTTGCTGCCAGCAATTTCCAAATACCACATGAAAGTGAACTGTAATGTTCCCACTTAGCCTTAGATAAGAGGAAGATTCAATTTTGTTTTAATTTCTGTTTTATGAATAAATGAATAAAGGGGGACATGTAAAACTCCTAAAATGTCTGAATAAATCAATGGCCATGTGAGCAAAGACAAATCAGGGCCATGTAAATAATCACTTGCAGGTGTGAAAGAGGTTTGAGCTAAAGACTAGGTCAACCTTGACCAAATCAACAGTGCTATCTAGGTTCATTGCATCTCCAAAAGGGACAGAGCAGTTCTAGAAGGAAGCCTCTGATGTGAAAAGGGCTAACTCATCAAGATGGTTTAGGGCTCGCAAAAGCTTTCTCATCTTATAAAATGAAAAGGAGGGCAGCAAGAGAAGGTTGTTGATTGATCATATTTCTGAGTATTTGTTTGCTTAGACAAATACCATTCTCTACTATTTAGTGGAGGATTGTATCTGGAATTCCTATGCAAGAATTTCACCTCTTCCTTTGAGGATTCGAGGAAAGTTTATGGAATTGAACCACTATCAAGCTTGAGGCCAAGCTCCATCTTACATTACAGAGTTGCTCATCTTGAGGGTTGAGTTGTCTTGTGAGCTGCAACAAGTGGGAGTCTAGATCTGCAAAGATCTAGTGTATTTATTGGAGCCTCTTCTCATGGAAGGTGTTCTTTAACCTCCTGAAAGAGTGTCTCCACTTCTTGTGCTTTAGATCTAAAATTTTAGCATTGTCCCATTGAGTAAACTGCATTATTTCTGCATGAGGGTTTACAAGGTGTCTTGCTCATAGTTTAGCTCAGAGATCTCTTGTGTTGGGCTTTGCCTTCTGCTTGGTGATCCATGGATTATCTTGCTGATCTATGTTCTGTTCAGATCTGATCCATTGTAATCAAATGTTATATTCATAAATTTACTACAGCAGTTTCCAGATCTGCAAATTGTTTCTTAGATCTACTCTTATTCATGCATGCTTTTGTCAAAATTCCAAGTGGATCTTGTAGAGAAAACTGTATATTTTCAAGATCTGATATAGATCTGATGTTTTATCCATAGACCTGTCCTAGATCTGAGTTGTAACTTCCAGCTGCTGAAGCTCCTCTAAAATAAAGTTGTTGAAGCATTTATGCAAATATACATGTATTCCTACTCTCTTTCCTAAAGATATATTGATGTATTGACTCATGCATTCTACAATATAATGAAAGGGCTTTACCATAATGCTAATTTGCTACTTTATGAATAAAATATAAGTCTCCTTGTTGATCTCCTCTATACAACTGCTAAAACTACGCAATTCCTGAAGCAGTGTTTGCATTTTATTGCAGCCTTCCCCTTTGGGTTCTTTTTAGCTAGTCAAGTTTTTGGGAGATCTATTTAATGAGTCTAAGCTAATTTTTTTTTTATGAAACTCCATATATAAGTCTCATACAACATAAATAAAGGGAACCAAGTTCTGATCTAAGTTATTTTTGCACAATTTTACTTATACAACATTTCTGCTGAGCACCTTGTTGAATTTCCTGAAAAGGAATATTACAGTGGTATCAGAGCTCAACTCTTGGCACAACCTATGCTTGCCTTGGAGCATGTAATATCACTTTTTTTGGGAATTTCTGAAATATGGTCCTCAAGGACACTATATAAGGAAGGCAGTGTAAAAATAAGCTGAAAGGGGGGCTTGGATCCCCTTGTTAACTCACTAAACACTTATCTTCTAGAATTTGAGCTCAAAGAAAGAAGCCTAGAGGGCTTATACAGATCTCCCCAAACTAGAACTCTCAGAAAATGCTCAACGAGAGAGCTTACAACAATACATGAACATAACCATGAAACTCTGCAAATCTATACACATCAATAAATGATTATAATACAACCATCATATCTATTAATATATGAGCTACAATATACAGAAATATCTTGAGGGACAAGCCAATCAAGCTACCGGAATCAATCTCCGATGATCATCACATGAGATACAAGAGTTGCTTGCAACTGCATAAAATGTTAGAGAGCAGTGACAACACTGCCTATATCATAGTAGCTACTGCTATAGATGCATATACATGAAAAATGGCTGATACATATAAATAAATGCCCCAAAATAGAAGGATGGGCTCTAATACAAGATTTCTAGCCAATCTAGGAGAGATTGCTAGAAATGCCAGAAAATGTACAATGTGACAAATAACTTGTCACTACAACTGAACCAAAATAAGAATGAGGCTATGTTAGATCTGAAATACTCATTCCCTCCTTTGATAATGTTCTCAAGCAAAGGGTTGATCCCTTTCAATCAAAAATACTCCTCCTGCTAAGCACAAATTGCTCTGCCAGCAACTGCCTCTGAAAATAATGTAGTTTCTGCCCTAGACTACACTGTGAGGAATGGTGAGTGTTTGGCCTGGTGCCAAATATCTGAAAATAAGCTGAGGAGTCCTCCTTACTAATCCTCCAATGAATATCTAAGCCCTCCACTAAAAAACATGCCAAAGAATGACTCAATGAGATCCTCTAGTGCTGCACTGAGCAGCACAACGTTTTATACTACAGAAATAACACTGTAGCTGAAGGGATAAGCTTGGAAAAATGCTAGAATGAGGAAATGTAGCTCAAACCCTCTCCTTCCTTGAGGATGAGGTATGGATTCCTGACCGGGAACACCCTTGGGGGAAGAACACTACAACCCTGCTAAACGGCCCGGGGATGCAAGTCTTTGTAGACCCAACGAAAATAATAAGCTAATGCATAATCAAAATGGGTTGCCATATCCTCCTTATAAATAAAATGAACTCATCTCACCATGGGTCCCATTAACACTTGCTTCTAGCTCAAGCTAGTGGAGCCTCCAGTAAAACTGCGTTGCCCAAGTAGGTTCAATGCATCTAGACAGTTTTAGTTGACTTGGTCAAAATGACTAGATCAAGCATGATCCAATCCTGTTCACACCATGTGGTGCTCAATACAATTGCTTTATTATTCCTCCTTTCACACAAGGAGTGTTATTTCTCCATCAAAAGGGGTTAAGGTGTCTCCTTACCCATTTTATTAAACAAAATGGAAATATAGAAACTATAATGTTCCTTTTAGCTTAAGGTTAAAAATTGGGAACATCACAGTCCTCCCCTCCCACATGTTGCTTGTCCTAAAGCAACTGCATAGAGAGAACAAAATTCCTCCCCCTTTTCTCTTGTGGCCTCCTCATCAACAATCTCCACCACTGCTCAGAATATCCTACAACAAATCTATCCTCCAATACTCCTTCTGAAGTATGCAAACCGGAATGGTGCACATCATGGAAAGATGGAAGGTGTAGGTGGAAACCTCCTTGCTGTTCTATGGCCTCCTCAAGCTAGGAGTGATGACATGCACAGGAAAAATGTATCCCCAATGATGATCCTCTCATCCATGCTATCATCCAAATAAAAGTCTCAACCCCTAGTATATGTAATTTGTTGGGGTTGAATGGAGAGTTGGGCTTTTTATTCCCAAGGTGTTTCTCCCTCCATTTGTGGTACATAAAAGGCTCCCTCTATTCTTGGGCTGAAATGGTATGGCCTTCAAGAAAGGCCCAAGCTTCCCCATAAAGAAAATTAGCCATGATATGCCCCTTCAAGTTCTCTAAGTGGTTTTTCCCACAAGAAGAGAAAAGTAGCAATGTGGCAGTCATGGTTTTCCCATGGTGTCTCCTACAATATGAAGGATGTATAATGAGGAGAATCATACTCCCAATGGGCTGTCCCCATACCTCCAACACTCTCCAAGTAGTGCTCCCTATAAGTGTACAACCATCAGCAACATAAGGAAGAAATATGCAGTGAAAACAAGTTGTAATAAGACAACTAGAGAGCGAGTCACTGCTATAGTCATGGGACTAGCGTAGTGAACCTCCTGCCTGCATCAAAACTGAAAACAGCAAGTGCTTTTCCAGCCACTTATTTTCTGCCACAAACATCTCATAAAGTGAAAACATGAGAGTAAAAATTGGTGCCAATGATGCACACCGAGAAATATGTGTCTTCCCCCACAAACCATCATGAAAATGGCCACTCCCATTGCTTCAATGGGCGACAAGTACATCATAATAAAGAGCATAAGGAGGTGTGATCATCCTTAGCTCATAAATATTCTCATATAAAGTACAGAAAGGTAAATCAAAATGAGAGTATATACCTCCTTTACCATGTACTCCAGTCCTTGAGTTGAAATGGATCATCTGAATGCTCTCGCACACCTCAAATCAGTAGGGAAATGGCTATGCCAACCTCTCCAAAACCATCCGGTCTATGCATATATCTGCATGCTGATATAGATCATGCTAAGTGCCCTCCCAAATGAGCTCCTCTAGCAAAGAAGAATTTTCATCAAAGTGCATAGCTAGAAAGTCCTCATGTGCTACACGCAATAATTTCTCCTTAAGACTAGGATTCCTAGTCAAGAAGATCCTGCCATAATGAAAGATGACCAATTCATCCACTACGTATCTTTCATCTCCCTTCGGGTCATCCAAAATCATGCATGCACCTAGATCCTGGGAGTAATCTACCAAAATTTGAGTCCTCCAATCTAGATCTATCCTCCTCATAGACAACACCGGTAATCTACAATGTGATGCTCCCCTCATGTTGCTGCCTGCTAATTTGACATTCCCCATGCCAAATTCATCCTCCAAAATGCTACCATGCCCATCATGAAGCCCCTCATTCTCAAATAATAATGGTGATCTTGGGAAATTGGCCTCCCATGAGAAGTTGTCATCCAACAGGAATGTCCCAAGCTGGGTCAAAGTAAGCATGAGTGACCTCCATCCACTCCCATATATGAAAGAGTCCTCCCTCAAAGGAAGTATCCTCCTCCTCATCAAATATGTGGAGTATTCATCTCGCATCATGAAGATGCAATCCTCCATCCCTGCAGCAAATTCTGTCAGTGCAGTATAACTGATGAGAGTGGGTGATGCTGAAAATGAGAGTGTCTCTCTCCTACTTGGGTTTATCCCAAAATCTCTGCGCTGTGTTGGACTCCTCTAATGTGTTCACCTCTCCAGAATCCAAGAGCGGTGAACCAAATGATAAGATGGATCTCATCAACTCTAGATCAAGTGGCCTCCCAGGTGGAATGCCTCCATATAATGAGACATCAAGCTCGGAAGTGGGTTGTATGTATGACAGGACTGATCTGTCCCTCTCTCCACTACACTGTATAGTCTCTCTCCCTTGTGCAAAGACTCTCTGGAATTGATAAGGGTGTATCAACCCTTGTTGTTGATCCTTATTTTCTTCCCCCATCTCACAATCCCCAAATGTTGTTGTAAATGGCTCTGGAATTGTGCTTTGGTTCCCACATGTTGGAACTCTTGGAATCCCTTGCATAGAAACAAGGAATCGTCACATGGAAGCTATGACTCCCTTCTCATCTCCATGTGGTGACGGATCTTTCTCCGATGATACAATGTTGTGGGTCCTTCTATGCACATTCTCTTCATCAATATGTGAGTATGCCTCCTCTTCAATGAGAGACCATGGATTTTGGTCTTCCTCAGAAAGAGGGATTTCCATGTTATCACAAATGGAAGAGTGCCCTTCATACAATGGGGGTCTTTCCTCTAGCAAGTCATCATTCCAGTTTTCTTCCCCTCTAGAAATATAGAATGGAGATGTTTCATGGTTCCCTCCCATGCATGAAAAGTGTTTGATGTTTTGTTACAAAGAGATTCACAGTGATTTTGATCAAATTCCCTCACCAACCCTTTATTGAATCCATAATGTGATTCTACATTTGCATGATAGCATGAAATATAATTTTCAAACCATAAACCATGAGCCATACCTTTGAGTTGCAGCGTTGTTGCTCCAATGGCCTCATCTCCTTTCTCCATCCTCCCGGTAATGCAAGTGGGAAATGGAATTTTCTGTGGATCTGCATATGTGGCTGAGTGCTCACACCCATTATAATAATAGCTAGGGCTTGCTTCATCCAGAAACCCTCTCAGAAAATCTTCCCAATTTTCCCTCTCTTTCTCCTCAAGGTCTTCAATGATACCCTCTAGGGTGTGGAAAAGATGAAGGGAAACCTCCTCTTCCATCATCCATCTTTGTTTGTTTTTTCTGTACATATCCTCCTCCAAATGAGGATCTTATCATTCTAATGGAATTTTATCTTGGGCTGCACAGCTATAAAGTTCCCTTCTCAAGAATATCAAAATTCTATTCCAAAGATTGACTACAAGGGCATTTACTGGATATGTGACCTTTGAAAAAAGGATGAGATCTAGAGGCTACCTGGCCATCTGCAGACTCTACCTATAGATATTGAAATATTTCCTTTCATGGATTTAGCACTTTGGATTGAAGCCACAGGCGGAGCCAAAGATCATGCTCTGATAGCACTGTAATATCCCTCTTTCGGGAATTTCTGAAATATGGTCCTCAAGGACGCTGCATAAGGAAGGAAGTGTAAAAATAAGCTGAAAGGGGTGCTTGGATCCCCTTTTTAATTCACTAAACACTTCTCTTCCATAATTTGAGCTCAAAGAAAGAAGCCTTGAGGGCTTATACATATCTCCCCAAGCTAGATCTCTCAGAAAATGCTTAATGAGAGAGCTTACAGCAATACATGAACATAACCATGAAACTATGTAAATATGTACACATCAATAAATGAAATATAGTATAGCCATCATATCTATTAATATATGAGATACAATATATAGAAATATCTTGAGGGACAAGCCACACAAGCTACCAAAATCAATCTCCGATGATCATCACATGAGATACAAGAGTTGCTACAATTGCATAAAATGCCGGAGAGTAGTGACAGCACTGCCTATATCTGAGTAGCTACTGATATAGATGCATATACATGAAATATGGCTGATACATATAAATAAATGCCCCAAAATAGAATGATGGGCTCTAATACAATATTTCTAGCCAATCTAGGAGAGATTGCTAGAAATGTCGGAAAATGTACAATGTGACAAATAACTTTTCACTGCAACTGAACCAAAATAAGAATGAGGCTATGGTAGATCTTAAATACTCATGCTTTAATATGAAAATGTTCTCAAGCAAAGGGTTGATCCATTTCACTCAAAAAAACTCCTCTTGCTAAGCACAAATGGCTCTCCTAGCAATTGCCTCTGAAAATAACGTAGTTTCTGCCCTATACTGCGCTGTGAGAGATGGTGAGTGTTTGGCCTGGTGCCAAAAATATGAAAATAAGCCTGAGAGTCTTCCTCACTGATCCTCCAATGAATAGCTGATCCCTCCACTGAAAAACAAGCCAAAGAATGACTCAATGAGTTCCTTTGTTGCTGCACCTAGCAACACAACTTTTTCTGTTGCAGAAATAGTGGTGTAGCTGAAGGGATAATCTTGGCCAAATGTTGGAATGAGGAAATGTAGGAAAAATCCTGTCCTTCCTTGAGGATGAGGTAGGGATTCTCGACAGGGAACACACTTGGGTGAAGAACACCACAACCCTGTTAAACAGCCTAGGAATGCAAGTCTTTGCCGACCCAACAAAAATAATAAGCTAATGCATAATCAAAATGGGCTGCCATCTCCTCCTTATAAATAAAATGAACTCATCTCACCATGGGTCCCATTCACACTTGTTTCTAGCTCAAGCAAGTGGAGCCTCCACTAAAATTGTGTTGTCCAAGTAGGTTCAATGCATCTAGATAGTTTTAGTTGACTTGGTCAAAATGACTAGATCAAGCTGTTCACACCATATGGTGCTCAATCCAACTGCTTTATTATTCCTCCTTTAACACAAGGAGTGTTATTTCTCCATCAAAAGGGGTTAAGGTGTCTCCTTACCCATTTTATTCAACAAAATGAAAATATGCAAACTATAATGTTCCTTTTAGCTTGAGGCTAAAAATTGGGGACATTACAGAGCACCAGTCATGCTGCATTTTGAAGAAGATGATCCTCCCACTGAGAGGGAGAGGATGTACCAAAATAGAAGTCATAGAAAGTATGACTACACCATTGATGATCTTGACAAGGGTCAAGACAAGAGGAAATCCCCTGAATATGTGAATGTTAAGGATAAGGAAGTAGAGGAGTTTGCAAAAACTCTCTTGAAGGCTATGCAATATCTGTCCAAGGAGATAAAAGAGATGAGGGTGGATAGAATGAGGGAATCCCTTGGGAAATTCCATTAAGGAGAAAGTTCTAACATGTCTCATTTTGGGACTGGTCAACCTGTGAGCTTGCCACAAGCTCCAAAGGCCTCACAACGCTCTACTATGCCTACCTTCTTGGCTATATAGAATGAAGGACTGCAAGATCCAACCTCCCGGAAGGTTAATTTTTAGAATATGACTCACAAAGTCAGAGGTTCAAGGATAACTTGAGCTTCCAAGACGTTTGCCATCTCAAGGACCGAAGGAGACCATGGCAGCAGTACAGAGATGGTGGCTTCTTCCATGGGAGACACCATACTATGGACAGGTTCTAATTTTCCCAAGTTTGATGGAACATCCTCTTGTTCTACCAAAGCATGGGTGGAAAAGTTGGACATCTATTTACAGTTGAATAAAGTGCCCGAAATAGAAACCATCAAGATTGTTGCGCTGCATTTTGAGGGTGAAGCCCACAACTGGTGGTTCCATGGACTATCCACATTGGGACACAATAATGTGTCTACCTATGCTAAGTTAACTAGAAGACTAGTGGAGACATTTTATGGGATAGATCCTAAGGCACCTTTTATAAGCTTGGAAAAGCTGAAGCAGACAAGAGATGTTGAGGCCTATATCTCTGAATTCCTGAGATTTTCAATAATGGTCCCTCATCTATCGATAGAAAGTAGGGTCTACATGTTCATTGATGGCCTAGAGGAACCTTTGCATGGGTTGGTTAAGTCTACCAAGGCCATCACTTTGCATGATGCCATCAAGAGAGCTAGAGATCTCCAAGATGCTTTTCCAAGAGCAAGGGAACTTTCCAAAGCAAATCCCATCACTCTTCTAAGCAGAAACAAGGGAAAGATGCTCCACCCAAGGAGAGCTCACTGAATAAGCCTCTTGAAATTGATCTCTAGAGGGAGTTGAGGAAAAAGAGATTGTGTTTCACTTACAAAGAGCCTTGGGTACCGGGACATAGGTGTGTTGCTGGAAGGGCACACTATATAGAATTCTTCTCAGATTTTGAGGAGGAGGATGGGAATGATGGATCTAGGAGGGGTCGCAGCGCTGGTGATGATGACGAGGAAGATCAATCACCATCCAGAAGTGAAGAGGGAGCCTTTTCTCCAACAAGTGGGACTCTTGCTCCTTTGAGAGGGGTGCCCAAATACTTGACCCTAAGAGTACAAGGTTCAGTCACGAACCAAAGAGTGTCTATTTTGATTGACAGTGGGGCAACCCACAACTTCATTGATTCTCACCTTGTGCATAGGAGAAGGATCCCCACTAATACTTTTGATGGGTTCTCTGTCTTGGTCCCAGGAGATAGAACTATGCAGTGCATGCAATATGTTCCATCACTTTCTGTCACTATGGGATCCTACACTTTGGTGGATCACTTCTTTATAGTTGACACACCAGACACCAATATCATCTTGGGTGTCCAGTGGTTGATTACCTTGGGGAAGGTTAGCACTGATTTGAAGGCCTTGCAGATGGAGTGGGTGGACTTGAACAGTGGGAAACCACAAATCATTCAAGGCATGCACACTTATCCTTCACCTAATGTTTCCTTCTCTCATGTTAATGAGGAGGCTGCAAGAGACATTCTCACCTCATGGCAACCCACATGGAATGTCATTAGACTCTAATCTTGTTGGGAAAGCTTCACAAAGTGCTGCTTCAAAACAGATCAAGCAAGGATTAGAGAGCAAGCTAGAGTGATTTGGGAGGAAGGAAAGGGGAGGATCATCCTTCCCCCAAACCATTTTGGCATGTGTAATGCTAAAGAGGCAATCAATAGCAAGGCAAGCACCACCATAGATGCATCAGCAATGCTATCATTGTTGAGCTGTGTAGATCCATATTGGAGATCTCAACTCCTTGTGGAGTACTCCAAAGATCTACACACTGGGATGATATTAGATGGCATGAAGCAAGGAGGAGGCTACTTGGCCCATGAAGGGATCATCTATCATCTTGGTAAAGTATTCTTGTCTCAAGCCTCCAAGCTTAAGCAAGAGATACTACAAAGAGCACAGAAAGAGTTCCTTTCCAGCTATATCCAGTCAGCCAAGATCTACACCCTAATCATGAGGAGTTTTGATTGGAAGGGTATGAAGGAGGAACTACATCAACACTATGATTGGGAGGAACTATATCAGCACTTACAAGAGTGCAATGACTATGAGACGACGGGGCAGCCAAAGGGCTCTATGCATGATTTATTTCAGCCATCTCTTCCTTTTCTTAGAAGAAGAGACATACCCATGCCCGGCTCCATGTGTGTGGGAGACTTGAATGGTAAAGAATCTGATCTTATGGATCATGTTTATTTTTTTGATTTGACATATTCTCTTACCATATGTCTTCAGGACATGGCTCCTACAAGGAGTGATATTACATGTAGATCTCATGGCATTGATGAGGCCAATAAAAATTCTAAATCTGACCACTCCCTTAAGGTGCAAAGGGAGATTCTCTATCATGATGGGTGCTTCCCAAAGGCACCTAACTTGGGTATCACTTTCAGCCATCTCAAAGTGACCCATACAGCAAAGTTGTGGTGGGAGTACCACTTACCACACTTAGACCTACTCAAGACAAGGAGTGCATTGCATTGGTATCTTATGTGGGATTGTGACCAACCTCCTCAAGTGAAAGTTTCAGTTTTCATATATGTGATTTTGCTTCCATACATAGATGATATATTGGTATTGTTTATGGGTTTCTATGGGAAAGAAGTGGGCAGTGTATATGTACCACATGGGATGAAACTTCATCTTGTACTTCATGATATATTTTTTAGATGTGACATTGCTTCACCCATGTTTATTTCTGTTGAGTTTTACACTCCTGCAGGGATAGACTATGCTCCTATCATGTTAGCATTAGAGGAGAAATTTTTGATGTCTTGGTTTGATGAGCACTTGGTCCATGATGAAAACTTTATCCTTGATGGTGTCATCAATGGAGAAGGAGAATAACTGTAGCTCTTACACTATCAGTTGCTTGAGGACAAGCGACATTTTGGAGGGGAGGACTGTAATGTTCCTACTTAGCCTTAGCTAAGAGGAACATTCAATTTTGTTGTAATTTTTGTTTCATGAATAAATGAATAAAGAAGGACATGTAAAAATCCTAAAAAGTCTGAATAAATCAATGCCCATGTGAACAAAGACAAATCAAGGCCATGTAAATAATCACTTGCAGGGGTGAAAGAGGTTTGAGCTAAAGACTGGGTCAACCTTGACCAAATCAACAGTGCTATCTAGGTTCATTGCATCTCCAAAAGGGACAGTGCAGTTCTAGAAGGAAGCCTCTGATGTGAAAAGGGCTAACTCATCAAGATGTTATAGGGCTTGCAAAATCTTTCTCATCTTATAAAATGAAAAGGAGGGCAGCAAGAGAAGGTTGTTGATTGATCATATTTTTGAGTATTTTTCTGCTTAGAAAAATACCATTCTCTATTGTTTAGTGGAGGATTGTATCTGGAATTATTATGTAGGGATTTCACCTCTTCCTTTGAGGATTCAAGGAGGAAAGTTTTTTTAATTGAACCACTATCAGGCTTGAGGCAAAGCTCCATCTTAGAGTACAATGCTGCTCATCTTGAGGGCTGAGCTGTCTTGTGAGTTGCAGCAAGTGGGAGTCTAGATCTGTAGATATCTAGTGTATTTTTGGGAGCCTCTTCTCATGGAAGGTGTTCTTTAACCTCCTGAAAGAGTGTCTCCACTTCTTGTGCTTCATATCTACAATTTTATAGTAGTTTCCTGTGTCATTTGAGCTACAGTGTTTTCCCATTGAGTAAACTAAGTTATTTATGTATGAGGGTTTACAAGGTGTCTTTCTCATAGTTTAAATCAAAGATCTCTTGTGTTGGGCTTTGCCTTCCACTTGGTGATCCATGGATTAGCTTGATGATCTATGCTCTGTTTAGATCTGATCCATTGTAATGAAATTTTATATTCAGAAATTTACTATAGCAGTTTCCAGATCTGCAACTTGTTTCTCAGATCTACTCTTATTCATGCACGCTTTTGTCAAAATTCCAAGTGGATCTTGAAGAGAAAACTGTATAGTTTCCAAATCTGATATAGATCTGATGTTTTATCCATATATCTATCCTAGATCTGAGTTGTAAATTCTAGCTACCGAAGCTCCTCTAAAATAACACTATTGAAGCATTTTTACAAATATACGTGTATTCCTTCTCTCTTTTCTGAAGATTTATTGTTGTATTGACTCATGCATTCTACTGTATAATGAAAGGGATTTATCATAATCCTGATTTTCTGCTGTATCACTGAAATATAGATCTCCTTGATGATCTCCTCTGTACAACTACTAAAACTGTGTAATTCCTGAAGCAGTGCTTGCATTTTATTGCAGCCTTCCCCTTTGGGTGCTTTTTAGCTAGTCAAGTTTTTGGGAGATCTGTTTAATGAGTCTAAACTGATTTTTTTTTTATGAAAGTACATATATAAGTCTCATACAACATAAATAAGAGGAACGAAGTCCTGATCTACATTATTTTTTCACATTTTTACTTATACAACATTTTTTTTGAGCACCTTGTTGGATTTCCTCAAAAGGAATATTACATGAACAATACACTGTCAAAGTCAAACACCGTCATACAATACCTGACAAAATTAACCCATAGCAAGTGTTTGAAGGTGACGAATAGATTTATGACTTTTTTCAATCTAGGAATTAATTTACAAGAGCAAAACGAAGCCTAGGACACGATGAAGTGGTTTTTGCAGAAGAACAAGCTCATAAAACAGAGTTGTCCCCTATTGCTGATATAAATATGATTGCACATCCTTGTGAGGTGGAATTTTTTGAGGATTTAGAACAAAGGGACCTTGAGGTATTACAATGTAAAGATGATAGATCACCAAGGGGACTTGCACCATTAGAGGAGTTGTTCGACTTTAATGATGTGGCTAAAAAACCAAAGATAGAATCCATTGAGAATGATGTAGAGGAGTATAACATAGGCAGCCCAAAGGAATACAAAATGATCAAACTCTCCAAAACTCTTCCTCCCCGCACAAAACAGAGATATATTGAACTTTTTCAATAGTTTAAAGATGTTTTTGCATGGGATTATGAATATTTGAAATCATTTGACACAAGCATTATTCAAAATAGAATTGCTCCTAAGGAAAATTAGAAACCTTTCAAACAAAAGTTGAGGAGAATAAACCCTATTTTACTACCTTAGTTGAGAAAGAGATTAAAATAATGTATGATGCTGAGATCATAGTTCCCATCAGATACTCAGAGTGGGTTTCTAACCTTGTGTCATTTAGGAAGAAGACCAGGGATATTAGACTTTGCATTGACTTTAGAAATTTGAACAAGGCCTCTTTGAAAGATAATTACCACTTGCCTAAAATGGACCACATACTTCAAATGCCATTTTTCTCTAAGAAAATCTCACTGCTTGATGGTTTTTCTGGTTACAACCAAGTGCTAGTATTCCTAAGTGATCAAGACAAAACTACCTTCACCACACCTTGGGGTACATTCATGTATGTAAAAATGCCATTTGGGTTGATGAATGTCGGGGCCACTTTCCAAATGGCCATGGACATATATTTTTCAGAATACATATGATACTTCATAGTCTTTTACCTTGATGACATCATTGTTTACTCTGAGACTGATGAAGAACACTTAGTCCACTTGATAAATATTTTTGATAAGTGTAGGAAATATGGCCTATCTTTGAACCCCAAGAAAACACTGTTTGGTCTCTAGGAAGGAAAACTCCTAGGCCACATCATCTCCGAAGAGGGAATCAAAATAGATCCCAAAAGGATTGAAGGCATATTGCAAATCAGCCATCCTAGAAACATCAAGGAATTGCAATCATTCATTAGGAAAATCAACTTATTAAGGAGGGTCATCCCCAAACTTGCTGAACTCTTAAGGAATATTAAAAACATGATAAAAATGGAGATAGGAGTTAAGTGGACTTTGGAAGCCAGAAAATCTTTTGAATTGGTTAAGCAGTCACTCACCCAAACACCAGTTCTAATCAGTCCTGATTTTACCAAAGATTTCTCTATTTTATCATTTGCATATAAACATACCATGGCTGGATTATTACAAAAGAACGTCATGGGGCAAGAACATCCCATAGCCTTCTTTAGAAAAGCCCTTATAGATACTCCTCTAAATTAAAACATCATGGAGAAACAACCATTTTCCTTGATTAAGGCATTAAAATACTTTAGAGTTTATTTCTTACATTCTCATATCATTGCTTTTGTTCCACACGCAGTTGTCAAAGATATTCTGTATCAGGACCCTGATGGTAAGAGGGTAAAGTGCATTGCTATTATCTTAGAATATGACTTAGAAATTAGACCCACTAAACTAGTTAAAGGATAAGGACTTGCAAAACTTATGGATGAGTCAAATTTCAAAGCATTAGATATGAATATGGTTGATGTTTTAGAAGAACAAGAAGAGTGCATAGCCCCACATGTTGAAGAAGTATTTCTGAGTTCATCTTGGTATGTTGATATCCTATATGTGCTTTTCTATCTCAATGCTCCTCCTACATTATCAAAGACAAAAGCTAGATTCTTGGAACACAAAATTTTAAAATTATTCATTTTATATGGAATATTATATTGGAATAATCCTATTGGTATATTCCTTAAGTGTTTTCTTGAGGATGATGCAGGTAAGATCATGCATGAACTACATGAGGGAGAGTGTGGAGGACATATTTACTAGAAAACCATAGCCAACAAGATCCTTAGAGTTGGCTACTATTGGCCCACCATTTTTCCTAACACCCACAAACTGGTCATGACTTTCCATAAGTGCCAAATTTTTTATGGAAAGAGAAAACTCTTGCCTTTGCCTTTGCATCCCATTACTGTTGAAGTTCATTTTCAACAATGGGATTTAGACTTCATTGGAAAGATTCACCCCACAACATCTTCCCAACATAAGTGAATCCACACTGCAACGGATTACTTTACCAAGTGAATAGAAGCCATACCCTCTAGGAATGCCACCGACTCAGTGATTATCAAATTTCTTGAGACAAACATCCTGTCTAGATTTGGTTGCCCCAAAAATATCATCACGGATAATGCTGCTGCCTTTACATCTAAAATAATGGTTGAATTTTGTTATAAATATCACATCACACTAGGACATTCCACAGCTTATTACCCTCAAGGTAATGGGCTAGTTGAATCCTCTAACAAAATCTTGGCCAATATCTTCAAGAAGCTTCTGGAACATAATAAAAAAGCATGGCATGGAAAGCTAGTACATGCACTATGGGCTGATAGACTAACCACCAAGAATTCAATCGGTATATCTCCCTATTAACTAGTGTATGCCATGGATGCCATTTTCCCAACATCCTTGGGAGTTCCAGTGATAAAGCTTCTCCAATAAGTGCAATCAGAAGAAAATGACATGCAAAGAAGGTTGAACCAAACCATTCATTTGTAGTAGACAAGGAAAGAATTTTATAACAAGACTGAAGCAATGCAAGAAAACCTAAAGAAAATATTTGACAGAAGAAGTAAAGCGAAAAATTTCCACATTGGAGATATAGTGCTGAAATGGGATTCCAGGAGAGAGGACAAAGGTAAACATGATAAATTTGAGAATTTTTGGAAAGGTCCTTACCTCATTCAGTCAGTTAGGGGTGATAATGATTTATTTTTACAAGGATTGAATGGAGAAGAATTATTTGGAGGTCCTGTCAATGACAGGATGCTCAAACACTATTTCCATTAAGAGTCCTAGTTTCAAAATTTCATTCATTTTACATAAAATTGCATGAGAAAAATTAGAAAAAATACAAAAACACAAAAACAAAGAAAGAAAGTAAAAGAGAGAAAATTTGAAAAAAGGTATAGCCCCATACCCAAAAAATAGTACTGCTAAAAGTGTGCAAGCCTAAATGCCACTACTTGTTGAAAAAGAAAATCTCGTTCAGTCATCTAGCCCAATCATGGCTGAACATGCTTTAAATTTGTGTTGATAAGTTAGTGAAAGAGATCTTGTCAAATCATTCAAACTTGACTTGTCAAAAATGATACATTAGGAATGAAATATACTAGTTCAACATGCTCTAAAACTGAACCAAAGAGAAAAATGGGGATACATACCAAATGATAAATCATAGCCCTTATTTTTCTAGTGTTTTTTGTACAAAAATAATGTTTATGTGCATCTTGTTATAGTGCCACAACACATGGTTAGTCAGATTGCCTAATCCTGATTTAAACCATGCTTTCAATTTCATGTCTGTAGCTTAGATAATGAAGTCTGTCATACAGCCTAATATTGACATTCAAATAGTCTAGGTAGAGAATACAAATTGTTCATTAGCATAATCTGAACTCTTGGAAGTAATAAGAGTAGAAGTATATATTTTGTTTTGTTTTAAAAAGAAGAAAATGTCAAGGGATTGCCAGTCCAAGTGCGCCCAAGGAAGAAAAAATGCTAGGAAAAGTATGCTGGGTAGGTAGAGATGAGTTTGAATCTAACATGTCCTTCAGATTTGTAGATAATAGCTTCAAGAGAACCATCAGCAAATGAGAAGAAGTAAAAATTTACCCAATGGATGAGGCACCGGTCTTCATAAAACCAAGAGATCTGATGTTCTAGACACCTCATGAAAAGGAGCTACCCTCCCCAAGTGGAGCCACTGTTAGTCATCAATAATTTTTTGCTTTCTATAGATGACTAAGTGTTTATCCTAGATTTATAGAAACAAAATTCACGAATATTGTGAGTTCTAGAAATTTCACCGCTTTCATTATCCTCAGGATACAATTTTCACTATTTTACTACTCTATCAAGTCATGGCCAGCCTATCACTCCCAAAAGACCAAATCATGGACTCATGCCACTCATTCTCACTATGTTTTCCACCTCTAACCTTACAATTTTTTTTTGGCCAGCCTAACCCTTCTACTTAAACCTTGGATTCCAAAGTAGCCTAACCTTTTCCCCTATTCACCAAGTGCCTCAAGAATTGGTGGTTTTAAGCTACCTTCCTAGGCTCTTTAGATAAATCAAAGTCATCAGTTTCTAGGATTGTAATGCATAATTTTTTTTCAAAACTTTGTATTACACCTACAAACCATAAGTCAAGTTTTCAACCAAAGGCCAAGTCCAAAAGGCCTCCCAATAGGTCATCTAGGGTTTCATAGGTTATTCATTGTTATGGTTTTCTAAAAATAAATGTGTTTCATGGGCCAAGAAGGTAAATCAAATGGAAAATGAGGGTTAGCTAATGATTGTCCAAAAGGTATCAAAAAGCCTTCAAGAAAATACCTCCTTGATCAAAGCGTGACTTCTGCAAAGAATAGCTACCCATCTTACACCTTTCTGTAGGAATGAAAGAGATGGGCATTAGCAGAAAGAAAGGTAAGGTAAGAAGGGTAAATCATCACAAAGCACATTCATAGCAAAGGAGACAACATGCATATGGAAAAAGAATATCAGGGTTTTTATGACTGATGTGCTAAAAAAGTGTTGCCCAACAAAGAGCCAATACACAGGATTACAAGGACAGATGGTACATCAGCGCCACTGAGCATTAATTAAAGATTTCTAGAAATGATAAATAGGGAAAGGAAAAATCTGTAAAGCCTAAAGATTGAGAAGGTAGGCAAAGAGGTAAAATGAAGGTAACATACCTCCATCATCACAGCAAGAGGTTTTCCAAAAACCTTTGAAGGTAACCTCCATGGCTTTCCAAGATAAAATGGTTTTCACTACACCTAAGGGAGAAATTGGAAAGAATATTAGTGTGAGGTAACCTAAGTTTTCATGTATAGTCAAAGGTCTTCAAAATAGTCAAGGTAAGGGAAGCATGAGGTAAAGTGTCAAAATGGAAAATCATGCCAACCATGAAATCCCTGTTGGATAACTAGGGGTTGTCGAATTCCAAGAATGGCAAAGGAAACAAAAATTGTTTGTTTCATTGCACCTGCAATACATTAGAAGTGACCAAGGGGAGGTAATGACAAATTTGATGGAAAAGGACTAAGGTCACTGTGCAAGAAAAACTTATTGTACCTCTGGAAAATCAATGATAGAAAGAAGCTACTTCCTGAGTCACCCTCTAAACAAGAAGCATTTAAACTCCTAGGTAGGAAATGAGGGGTTTTATAAGAAGTTTCCATCACACACAGTGCGGAAAAAGTTTACAAAAAAGGGTTGAAGACCTAAGAATGGCTAAAACACAATGTAACCATGAAACTCCACTAGGCACATGCAAAACAAGTTTTAAATGAATATCAATAGACCAAAGAGAACTAAATTCCATCATCTCAGTTACCAAAAATCATTAAGAAGAAGGATTGATATGATAAAAGATCATTTTTATTTTTAGGTCACCTCCTACAAAAGAAAAGAAGATATCAGTGACAAAGTGAAAAAGTAAAACCTAGGACATTAGCAAAGTGGGTTTTTAGTTTTAATTTATTAATTCCAAGGGTATAAAGGCACCACATTCATCACTCAACACCATTTTTCAATTCCGAAAAGGAGTAAGATGTTTTCAAGGAGAAATTTTAGGGTTTCTAGCAAGCTTCAGGATGGAGAAGCCCTACTGCATGGAACATCAGAAATTTTTTATCATAAATTTAGTAAGATATCAATATATTGTATGATTGTGGCATAAGTTAATAATGACACTTGGATGTTCCGAATTGGCACTCTTTCTTTATTGACGTTAAACCATGAGAAGAAGATATATAATTCAAATAAAATACGAAACAAAATTGATCTTACAAATTTTTGTAACAAAATATTGCAAAATATGTTTATTCATTCCATAATCACTAAAGATTTTGACTATTTATGTATTTATGAGGACATCCAAATATAGCTCCAAGAAGGAGAAACATGAAATTTTTAATTGAAATTTATGCTGAATTAAACACTCTTCTAAAGGTATGAGTTGTAGTGTAGATTGAAAATTATTACCTGTAAATTAAAATTAAAATTTTAATGATGATGATGATGATGGTTAAAGACCAATATTTGGTCTATCGGACGTAAAGAAAAGAGTTATCTAATTTGATTTAATGTTTTATTCCTATACTCAAAAAGCTTGGAGAGCTTAAAATTTACATTAAAATTTTATGGTAATAATTTTTTTATGAATGTTTAAAATAAGAACCTTATTTACATTGTAAATTTTAAAATAAAGTTTTCAACTCCACTTGATTATCTTTGATATGGTACTTGGTTAAGTTAGATTTATGATAATTATACACATAAACATGTAGTGTGTCAATACAAAACCAAATAAGAAAATAATTGGACATCTCTTTCATTTTGATTGACATACCGTTAAAATGTTTTAATCAGAATTTTTATTTTCAGTTATTTGTATAATATATACTTATTTTACATTGAAATATTGATTTACTATTTGTCTTTAGTAAGACATTTTATTGTATATATGGATTTAACACCCTGAAAAACCCTAGTGAACTTCGATTGTGCACTGTTATCCATCAATCTTTTGATTTCAATATCAATCTTGTGATTTCCATAAATTCCAGCTCGATTTTAGAGAAATTACTAAAGACAACTCGTATTGATTTATGCTACTACCCCACACCCATATATTCCATATGTTAACTTAGTGTTAAATATGGAAATACATATAGGTATCCTTTTTTTGAGCTACACCCCATTAAAATTTTTTAGTCATAAGTTATTTTTTTGTCAATCTTTTTATATAATAATTACACTGTCAATAACTAATATTCACCTTTTTGTTAATATATTTTCACTACTACTTCATATTAAATAATGGAATTACACATTCCATTATTACATAAATTATAAATAACATATTAATTAAATTAGAAATATCATTCATTTTATATATTTATAGTTGACGTTGAATTTCTTTTTTTCATTAATATTTTTTATATTCCACGTATAAACATTTGATTAAGGATTAAAGAATTTTCACTTAATCCTTATATCATAGAGTATAAAATAATTATTAACATAGGAAAACATATTTAAAATTCAATTAGTTTTTCTTTAGATATGTCAAGTTGATATAAAATTATTTCAAATATTATCAAATTAAATTATTTTTATTTTTATCTCTACATAAATATTTAAAGAGTTTATATTGGAATATATTATTTAATATGAATATTATAATATCTCATCCAAGGTTTGTATTGGAATGTTTTTAAATAAAAAAATTACACATCTTCTTAATATTCAAAAGAAAATAGATAACAATTTCTTTTAAATTAATTTATATCTCACAAAATGAAATAAAATTATTTTAATTTTTATGGATATTTAAATAATATTTTTTTTTATGATTACAACATTAATATTATTTTAAATATCATGTATCAATTTCATCCAATTAAACACCTTCCTTGTACTAAAGAAATAAAATGCAATTTAATTTTATTATGATTATTGTTTTTTTTTTTGTTATGTAAATATATTTATTATTTGTTAATGTAATATTAATAGACAACATATAAGTATATTAATTTGTAGAGAATTTATCAAAGAAAAAATAAATTTGGTAAATTTTCTTAGGAACATCTATTATACTTACAGAATTTTGGCTTCTTGATCCATTGTAAGATTATGAAAATTTTTTCAGTAATAATCACATTAAAATGAACATTGTCGATGTGTTTTGAACCAACCAGTGTGGTTCATCATCACGACTAGGTGATAGATCAGATCCGAACGTTGAGTTTAAATAGATGCAGAAATAAAACCCATACTGAGTAATATCTCCATGCTAGTTCTCATCATTTCCCTGGTAAAAAATTAGGCATTCTCAACACCTTAGCTACCAAGGCATTGAGAATCTCTGATAAATCTCACCTTGAGGGAGAAAAGACCCGTCTCCTTAGTGTCTTTTGTAATAATGGTTATAGTGAATCTCAAGGCCTTAAGGCTTTTCTTAAAGCAGAAAGAGGTCCCTTAGTTAGAAATAAAAATTTAAATGAACCTAATCAAGGTCCCTTAGTTATAAATAAAAATTTAAATGAACCTAATCAGTGGGCCAGTAGGGTAAGGCTTCATTTTATTCAGGGGACCACCGATAGGATTGCTAGGATCCTTAAGAAGCATAAGGTTTCTTCTTCCTTCAAGCCTCTTAACATGATTCGCAGCTGTCTTAAATTGGTTAAGGATTCGGTAAACCCTAGGGATGGAAAAGGTTTCTATTTTATTCCTTGTTCTTGTGGGACTCCTTACATTGGTGAAACTGGTCGATCTATTAACCAAAGGATCAATGAACATGCTACTGACATTAAGCATGGAAGATCATGCACCTCTGCTATAGCTGAACATGCAGAAAAGATAAACCATCATATTTGCATTGAAGAGGCTAACGTCATAGCTAGGATTGAGCATTTCCATCATTGGAAGTTAAGAGAGGCTTTACAAATCGAAAAAAAACCTGTAAATCTCAATGGAGATGACAGGTGGAATATAAGTAGGTGTTGGATCCCTGCCATATATTCTTAATGGTCAATGAAAAATTATTTATTTATTTATTTTTATTTATTTATTTATTTATTTTATTTTATTTTATTTTATTTATTCATTTTATTTTATTTATTTATTATTTATTTATTATTATTATTATTATTATTATTATTATTATTATTATTATTATTATTATTATTATTATTATTATTATTATTATTATTATTATTATCATTATTCTTTTTATTTTTTATTTTTATTTTTAATGAGAAATGAGAATAATACGATTACATATTTACATAACATATTATAATATACTAAGTAATAAATAATTAAATATTAAGGGATCAATATAGAAATAAATAATAATAATAATAATAATTAATTAACTAAAATATAAAGGTTTATAACTATATTTTATTAAATAACTAATTTAATTAAAATAGAACTAGCAATCTCAAAGTCAAACTAGCCGTTATCCTAATGGCTAGTTTAGCCATTTCTTCATCTATTTAAACTCAACATTCGGATCTAATCTCTCACATAGTCCTGATGATGAACCACACTGGTTCGAAATGCATCGACAATGTTCATTTTAATGTGATTATTACCGAAAAAATCTTCATAATCTATTATACTACTATCCATAAAATATTATATATATATATATATATATATATATATATATATATATATATATATATATATACTTTTTCTCTTTTTTTATACATATCTAATACATACTAAATTATATGTTTTATTTATGATTAATATTTAAAAAAAAAAATAGTATGTTAATTTCCAAATTTATATTAAAATATAGAAAGGATTGTACATTTTTTTGAGATTAGATGACAAAAGAAAAGTTAGGAATGAAACCCAGTTATTTTTCTTTTATTTTAAATTACATTATTAAAAATAAATATTAAAATATTCTATTTATAACGTTTTAAAATAGTGAGAAAAAATCATATTTGTGTTATCAAACCAATTGTCATATATTGTTATCTCTTAATGCAGGTGGACTCATATTTATTATTCAAGGAAAACTACAACCTGTTATTGTTGGTAGTTGGTAAGAGTGCATACCTTCTTTATAAAAATGATTAACAATTTTTTTATTATATTTAATATTTATTTAAATATTATATCTTAAATTTAATTATTATTATTATTATTATTATTAGTTTTTGTATATATTCAAGTTAGAAAAAGTATTTTATATAACATAAAAATGATAAATTTAATTTTATGTGATTTTGTTTTATTACTATTTCTCTGTATGATTTTTTGTGTATAAGGAAAACTAAGTAAATTTTAATTCATAAAATTATTTTGTGTTTTTATTTTGTAAAAAAAATGACATTTCACAATTTCACATTAAATATAAGAGAGGGAAGGTTTATATGGGACTTGTTGTAGTGAGATATGTGATAAGTATTGGTTGTTACTATAACTTTAATTATGGTCCTCTGCAATGCCTCTATGATTTTATTTACCTAATGATCAATTTACATAAAATTTATTATAAGGATATTTTGTGAGAAGTTTGACATCACAGTAGCAGAGGATGTTATAGGTGATTTTCTTACCTCCTTAGTAGTGGACTAGAAGTTCTCATATCCAAAGTATAGAGAGGTAGATTTACTTTGATGATGAAATTTTCGATACCTATGATATATAATTTGGCTAATAGAGGGATTTATATAATGATTTACAACTAAAGGAATTCCTAAATGTTAGAACATTAATCCCATGATTGTTAGCATTGGAGATATTGATGGTGTGATGAGTGAATATGTGACTACCCTAGTATTTCATTGCCACTATTTGATGAGAATCACTTGATCCACAATATATATGATGATGGCCATCCTTCAGGTGACAAGGGATTCCTTCTATATCACTTTGGAGAGACAACACTTAGCTAGCTAATGCCACATCACCTAGTTCCCTCTTGTGAGTGCCATGTAGGACACATTTTGGTCATGATCTCCCAGAATGGAGATGCTTTTGGTGTCTTCAACATGATCATCAAGAAATTCCTGGAATATGGAACATTTTTTAGCCCTTACATCACATCTTGAAGGGGTCTTGAACTCATTTGAAAATTTAACCATATAAGTATGTATTTCTGTAATTAAAAAGAAAACCAATATTAATATAATAAAATTATTCATATTATTAAAAAAATATATAAAATATAAAATTACAAATAGTTATATATATATATATATATATATATATATATATATATATATATATATTTAAAAGTATAAAATTATAATAGCATCTAAATAAAATAATAAATTTTTTATAAAAAATACAAACATGTTAATAAATAAAGTAAAAAAATATGATGACATGGCCATTGGTTCATTGTTTATGGAAAAAAATATTTATGTTATAAATTGTAGACTTAAATGGAAAACATTCAAAATACATATATATATATATGATTGTATATGATTGTATTGTTTCATAAATTTAGATTAAAAATAAAATAAAAAAATTCCATATTACATAACTGTAAAACTTTAAATTATATATATTTTTAGTTATAGGTAAATTTGAAATAGATTAAACTATAAATTATTTCAAATACAATTATTAAAAAGAATATTACTTTTGAAATAATAAAAAAATACATTGTTCAATTGAGAAGTAAATTCCACTCTATATGGAGAGTCTAATAACATATCATATTGAAGGAAAAAATTACCAACAATCAGTAAATGAGAAATATAATGGCCAACTATATAATGCTTTATTCAATCAGCATGCATGCCTTACAAGTATGAAGTTGTCTTTAAGTGTTACCTTTTGGAGTTTCTCTTGGATTTTTAGCACGATTCTGATAGAAACAATTGTGGATTTTTTTTGTTCTTGTTGTGGTTGTTGTTTAAATTGGTTTTTTGATTGCATATATGAATTCAACACATTGGAAAACCCCTTGGGAAATTCTATTGTGCCCATTTCACACATTAAACTTGTGATTTCAATGAATATCTGCCAGATTCTAGACAATTCAATATGAAAATAAATAGAAATTTTTTCAAAAAGTCACACTTATAGACATCTAAATGATATGATCATAAATCACGTGTAAAATTCACAATTTAGATTAGAAAATAAAACAGAAAACTTTTGAGAAAGTCACACTTGAAAAAAACTCTAATAAGTACTATCATGGATATCTAAATAATATGATTGCAAATTACTTGGAAGATTTCCTAAAAATTCACCAATGCATGGAACATCACAAATTTTTTATCATAAATTTAAGAAGATATCAATATATTGTATGTACTGTAGCATAAGTTAATAATGACACTTGGATGCTGGGAACTGACACTCTTTCTTTATTGAAGTGAAACCATGAGAATAAGCTATATAATTAAAATAAAATAAGAAACAAAATTGATCTTACAAATTTTTGTAAGAAAATATTGCAAAATATCATTATTTGTTCTATAATCACTAAAGATTTTGACTATTTATGCATTTATGAGGACATCCAAATATAGCTCCAAGAAGGAGCAACATGAGATTTTTAATTGAAATTTATGATTGAGTTGAAATGAGAAACACATGAATTAAACACTCTTCTAAAGATATGGGTTGTAGCGTAGATTGAAAATTATTACATGTAAATTAAAATTAAAATTCTAATATATAACTATATATCTATATATATATATATATATATATATATATATATATATATATATATATATATATTAAAATTTTATGGTAGTAATTTTCTTATGAATGTAAATTTATTTTTTATTTGGGTATATCAAAATTCGAGAAAACTAAAATTTCTTAAAATAAGAACCTTATTTACATTTACATTGTAAATTTTTAAAAATAAAGTTTGCAACTCCACTTTATTATCTTTGATATGGTACTTGGTTAAGGTAGATTTATGATCATTATACACATAAACATGTAGTGTGTCAGTAAAAAACTAAATAAGAAAATAATTGGACATCTCTTTCATTTTGATTGACATACCGTTAAAATGTTTTAATCATAATTTTTATTTTCAGTTATTTATATAATATATACTTAGTTTACATTGAGATATTGATTTAAGAGTTGTCTTTAATGAGAATTTTTGGACTTTTTAGTGTCGACCGACATATTCAAGGTAAAATCTTGTATTTTGTTATTTAAACTAGTTTTTTTAATGTATATGTGGATTTAACACCCAGAAAAACCCCACTGAACTTGGACTGTGCACGGAAATTCGATTGTGCAGAGTTATCCATCAATCTTATGATTTCAATATCAATCTTGTGATTTCCATAAATTCCAGCTCGATTTTAGAGAAATTACTAAAGACAACTGGTATTGATTTATCCTACTACCCCACACCCATATATTCCATATGTCACCTTAGTGTTAAATAACGAAATAAGTATAGGTATGCTTTTTTTTTAGATGCTGATGGGTCCAGCCCTTTTTACACCCCACGATTAATCAATAGTTAAGTTATGATTAATATGGTGATTGCAATTATCAGGCTCTCGGTGATTTGGTGGTTCATATTTTTGATTGTTCGATTAATTATTGGTACTTGTGGTTGGTGTGAAGGGGACACCTATCTCGTCCTCGGAATTTGTTATCCTGCCCTTAGCTTAAGAGCCTAACCTCTGTTCACTGGGCTCTACTTGCAATATTTAACTATAGCTCTACTCTACTAGTTGGGTTTTGTTGGTGTAATGGCTCTGTTTATATTTCTCGCTCCATTAATGAGCTCGATGGTTTCGAGACTTGGTTCTCTATCATATGCAAATTGGATCCTCTGCCCTTAAGGTTTTGTGGGAGATATTTGTGGTTTCTATATCCTTAATGCATTTATTCCTGTACTGTTTTATACTCTCACCATATGTGCTCTACTGTTTAACAGGTTATTTGACTGGGGTATGTCAGGTCGCAGCCATTAGGGGACATGGCATTCGACCTCAACTCCTCAGCTACACAGTGGTAAGTCCTCTCCCTCTGCTTTAGCTATTCAGTTGGTTTTTCCTAGTTATGCTAAGGCACTTGCTCCTTTGTGAGCAGAGTTCCCTTGCTGGTTTGTGACCGGTTGAATCCTTCCTTCGGTTCGACGTTGCTCTTATAGTAAGCATAGGCTTACAAACTCTCACTGTGCATTTATTTATGACAGGGTTGTAATTTTCTCATAATTATAACATGGGGTGTTGTCCTTGTAGGTGATTTTTTGGGTGCTCCAGGTGTGGACTTCGGTTCTACTGTTGCTGGCCAAAATAGGTAGGGTATTTTCCTATAGTCACTTACTAGCAGTTAGGGTTTTAAGGGTATGAGCCTTGGCTCCCCTGTCAGTCATCTTCTGTTTTGATTTCACTATTAGTATTTTGGTATGGGTACTATTCTGTCTATAAGTGGTTTGGACCTGTATGCGGTCGTAGCTCTTAACTTTCTAGTCAGGGCTTTTAGACTCGGGTTTTGGTATTCGCCACTGGTTTGTAGGGTTTCAATACTAAGGTTTTGAACCCGGTTCCTTAGTTGAACATGCAATTTATTTGGTTATATCTTTGGACTGTAATGATTTTGATATTTGTATAAAATTACTTGGATAATGCACGAAAGGAAAGTATATTGTTTCAGTTTGAATGATACCTATGATTAATGAATTTTCTTTGCTATAATTGAATTATTTCGTTGTGAAACCCTTTGTCTACTCTGGTGATTTTCTTTTCCCCAATGATTAGCGTGTTGCTATTACTATATATCTATGTTGTTAATGAATGTCTCGACACTTTTCTGTAGCCTCATTCGTATGTTTCGTGTAGTCACTCGCACCTGCTCTTGGCTTGGTTAATTCTGTTGTTTCTTAAATGCCTGTAAAAAAAAATTATTCTGCCAGTTCTTGTTACTGTTTGTAAATGCATTCAATTTATTATGAAATAGAAAGAAATTGTATTTAGCTACGAATGGATTCAGATGATTTTTCAAATTCTCTTGTACAATTTTATTCGTTTTGCTGCTATGATGGAATCCCCCTTACAAATGTCTCATTTTTCCCTTTTTGTATGATTTCTTGAACAATTTTAGAAAATGTCAATAGTTACATGTAGTTACATTGGATAACTGTTAATTCTCATTCACCTAAATTCTGTACTTAATTTAAAACATTAACTAAAAAGAAATTATAATGAAATTAAAACATAACTTGCCGTTAAGTCCTAAATGCTAGAAACTAAGGAAATTTAAAGAAAAGTCAGGTACAATGACCTGTAAACCTATCAACCTATAACTTGTGAGACAAACACTTGCATTTTTTTTCACCCTGAGCTGGATGCTCCTGCATCAGGCTCTCAGGGTAACAAAAATTCATGGCTCTGTTCCATGAGATCCTCAACATAATATCCTGCACGCTGTATCTGTGCCACATCAAGCCGAAAACTGTCCTCAATGGGACAATTCTTCCACTTGACAAGGTACTCAAGGTACTCTTTTCTGCAAATTCACTTGGCCACCTATGTGTTGAGAATTCTCTCGATCTCAAGGGGCTGAGACAAAGGCATTTTCCTCATCCAAGAACTGCTTTCCATCTGGGTGTCTCGTTTTGGCCATGCTGAACTGTTGTCTTCAGGACTGGCAGTGTATGGAAATAGATCTGCCACATTGAAGATAGGTGATATGCCTATTCCTAGGGGAAGCTATAACTCATAGGCATTCGCAGAGAATTTACGCAGAATTTTGCAAGGGCCAATTTTTTTAAACTTAAATTTGTTGTACTCACCCTTAGGGAACCTTTCTCTTCGTAAATGTACGAGAATGTCATCTCCCACAGTAAACTATACCTCCCGCCATTTTCGATCTACTTGCTATTTATAGCTCTGGCTGTTGTCCTGCAACTTATATTTTACCTGCTCATGTAGGTCATTCATTGCTTTGGCGAAATCTTCCCCATCAGCACTCCTTCGTTCCAACTATCCCAGATCCCGTAACTCATGCACTCCACGAGGATGCATGCCATACAAGATCTGAAAAGGACTATATCCTATGCTTCGATTCGGCGAATCGTTCTAAGCGAATTATGCCTAGGCAAGTACACGATCCCACATTTCTGGATTTTCTCCAATCAAGCTTCCACTAGTAGAAAATGATGAAATTAGTGACTAGGTGACTAAAAAAGTTAGTCACCACAATTATTTCAAGTGAATTACTACTAAATTTGAGAAATTTTAAGTGACGGAACTAAAAATGACTAACTTAAACGACTAATTTATTTTAGGGATAAAATATATGACTATATAATAAGTGACCAAACTAAAAGCGACTAACTAAAATGACTAATTTAGTCCAGGACTAAAATATATGACTAGATAATAAGTGACCAAACTAAAAACGACTAACTAAAATGACTAATTTAATCTAGGACTAAATATATGACAAAATAATAAGTACAACAAGTGTATGAATTAGTCATTTATGTTAGTAATTGTTAATTGTGTCACTCTAGAAATGAAATATTGCAATTTTGATATTGAAGTGTGATTTGGTCGAATTTTATTGGTTGCAGTGTATTTTGGTGGTCCAATGGGAAGCTTCCACGTGGCCCAACTAGAGGCCACCACGTGGCTCTTCCACATTGGCTAAAAAATTGTTAAAGGTTGAAAGGCCTTGGCAGGAATCAAACCTGACCTGCCATAACAAACTCCAAAGCCTTACCATCTCACCTATAGGTGGTTCTCAACCATAATGTCTGCCACTTATATTTGAACGACATGTATGGGCGCATTGGGAGGAAGGGTCGAGCGGTGAGCCCTGACCCCAACTAGTCGTATCACACCCACAGGACCTGCCATGGAGGCGAACTGAGGAAAGGAGCATGGACCAACCCTAAGTCCTAGTCATTTTCATAAGCCATGTTCACTTAGTCATGTTCACAAACCCACATATTTTAACTATAAGAAAATTTTTATTATTAATATTATCTCTCTCTCTATATATATATATATATAATTCATGGATATGGTTGCAATATTCATTCATGATTTCAAAATATATTTTCACTGATCTTTTATTCTTAAGATTTGTAAAAAAATTATTTAAAAATAAAATCTTTGAAGATAGCTTATACTCTAGTTAATAACATATTTACCATAGTTTAATTTCTAGTATAATTTGAGTAAATCTTTGCATAAAAAATGGATATGAATACTTAACTAGGATTACTTCCATAATTATTTATGTGGTCCTTAACACTTGTGTAAAAGTACAACTATAAATGTATAGATTTATTAGTGGTTACTACCCATCAAGTAAATAATTTGTCCACTTCACTTCTCATTTTTTTATTTAAAATTTCCAAAACAAATCTATATAGAACTGTAAACATATCTATATAAAATTATATTTTACTATTGAGTATTATTAATTTAAAATATATGAAAATAATTATAAATATTCAATTTCCTAACTATCTAAAAATAGTAACCTTCCAATCAATATAAAATTATATTTTCCAATTAAGTATTTTCAATTTAATCTATATAGAATTCTATTTTCAATTTAATCTATAAAGAATTCTATTTTCCAATTAATTATTATTAATTTAAAATAAAATATATGTAAAAAATCATAAATATTTAATTTGGTAATTCACTAAAAATAAAATTAATGTTCAAATCTATATAAGATTCTATTTTTCTTATTAATTAATGTTATTAATTTAAAATATTTTTAAATAATAATAAATATTCAAATGTGTAACTATGGCGCCATAATGAATATCCTATGTGTAACATTAATTTAAAATATTTTTAAATAATAATAAATATTCAAATGTGTAACTATGGCGCCATAATGAATATCCTATCAATTGTGTAACTATATGAAAATAAAAAAGGCGCCATAGTGAATATCATTTCAGAAAAACAGAGTTGTGCGCCCCATTCGACCTCTTCAATCATCTAGGGCATTCGACCTCTTCAATCATCTAGGGCAAACAGTGATGAAAAACCCGAGCAAGATGTTATATCACGCCGGAGGAAAAGGAAAATTTACAGCAAAAGGAAGCAGAGTACTCATCCCTCGGCACCACTGCAAATACATGGTTGCAACCTAACCTAAGTGGCGAAGGACTAGCAGCTCGTGAGGGGAACAATGATTTCAGAAAAACAGTGTTGTCCGCCCCATTCGACCTCTTCAATCATCTAGGGCAAACAGTGATGAAAACCCCGAGCAAGATTTTAGATCACGCGGGAGGAAAAGGAAAATTTACAGCAGAAGGAAGAGGAGTACTCATCCCTGGGCACCACTGCAAATACATGGTTGCAACCATGGTTTGTAGAGCAAGTCAAGGCGGCAACAGAGGATGAAGTCTAGATATAGAGTACAGTCTTATTCACATTGTTAGGATCCAGAAAGAAGTGAATAAGACTGTCCTCTATGGATGCCCAAGATCATGGTAAGATGACTGTGGAATAGTTTTGCATTTCTGTAGAGTCTATACTCATTGTTGACAAATGAAGAAGTATGAGTGGGCATGTAGCTATGTATTTTATCCTGATGCAGACAAATTGGAACATCACTTTGTAGGTAATCCTGTGGCAACAAGGCGAACTTCTCCACTCCCATCCAGAACACCACCACCTCCACCTACATTGAAAGACCAAGATCGTCAGTCACTGCCTATGGTACAACCAGATTCAAAGGCAATGCAAGGTGGTGTTGGTAGTGGGAGCTCTTTAGGAGCATTTTGGTCAAGTCAGTATGCACAGGAATCTGTGCCTGTGGATGACAAAGGCCCTGTGTTTGATAAGGATCTTGGGAGTGAAAGTGTATTCAAGCAGAGGTCACAAAGCCCTGAAACTCATCCAAAACAAGGCATTTTAAGTTCACCAAAGGAAAACCAGCCCAGAGCTGGACACATTTTGAAAAGTGGTATGTCAAACTTTAAGAAGAAGGTGCATGCCTCACCACAACCTACAACTCGGCAGGGATATGATGAAATGAATTCAGATATAAGCCAGATAAGGCTTAGCTCTGAAGATACTAACCAAGGGGATGAAAACACAATCGACTCTGGTGTATCTCCAGTGAAGGCTTCAGCTTCAGAATTTGGTGGGCCATTTCATGACGATTCATTTAATGCATTTGTTGCAGATTTCGATAACCATAAGCCCACCACTGGAACTAGTGTGTTTGGCAAAGAAAGCTTACAAGTAGAAGTGGATAGATTGAAAGAAGAGCTGGAGCAGGTGCGCTTAGAAAAGGCAGAAATCACATCAAAGTATGAAAAATTGACAGCTATCTGCCGTTCTCAAAGGCAAGAGATCCAAGAGTTAAAACAGACCTTGTCTACAGCATCTGCTCCGAACTTCCCCACATTCAGTAAAGAAGGTAGCACAAAACCAGTCATATCCCAACAGACACAAGTGCAACAGCTGAAACAACAGCAAAAACAATGGTTGGTCCCTGGAAGCTGGCACTCAGGCAACAAGGTTTGTTCCTATTGCAATAATTTCTGATGCTGGTTGTGTAGTGTGCTTGATATTCCTGCATCTTAAAAATCTTTTTAGAAATATGTTATCTCTAGAAATCCTTTCTTCTCGACCAAAAAAAATGTAATTTTATTTCATATAGAGTGAAATTACATACAACAGATGATAAAAGCATTCATAATAACCTTAACACGGGTCAACAATAAGATATAGATATGTCCATCATATACTGTCCTTATAGTAAACACTTTATATCATCCTACATATTTCTACAAAAATGGAGATCAACGGTAATCAAAATAATAAAGAATATAACTGTTGCCATTTTTCCATCAAAAAATATTTCTGCACAGTTCTCTTATACAAATTTAGTCATTAAAAACATGCTATTTATTGCCTTGTCAACATAAAATGAAAACCGTAGTAGAAAGAAGCATGAGTAAACTGTGAGCACAGTTCAGCCTGATCTTCCATGATGACCCAGCCACTTCTAGCTAGACTGAGATGCTCCTTTGACAATCCATCAGCCATATGATTCCTTTTTGTGTAGATGTGGGATAAAGAGATAGAATGATTGCTGATAAGTGATCCAATCTAGCTGAAAAAATTGGTACTTCCGCTTCCTTGGAACTTTGACAATTTGAGTGCAACAAGATTTATTGACCATGCCAATTGATCTTCCTCATTCTTTAACCTCACAAAATTGGATCTAAGTTTGTCAATATACAAATCCCATATAATATATATCTGCATCTTCTTCCCCAAGATCCAGATCCCTCCCAGTACTTGATGCCAAATAGTGGTTCTGTTCACATTGGCAATTTGTGATAGATCAAAGAAGCCCTTGGATAGAAAATACAGAGTGATATGGTCTGGAATCCTATAATCATTACCACAACCTACCCATGAATCCACCCCAAATTTTACCCTTGTTCGCCTCATCACTCCAAACAAGTCTGTTACCTACTAATCGAAAAGTGAAGACAACCATCCATTAGTTAGGCTCTTTACAGGATTTCTTATTAGCCATCCATTGCTTCATAGGAAATATACTTTTCTTTTATCACTTGGGCATGTGAGCCATCACTCCAAGTCTCCATGCACTTTTTGCTTATAAAGCTTTGGAAAATAAGAAAATGTTCTAAAGTCCCTATCTACCCTGGGCTTCTGGAACTGATATCCTCTTCCAATTAACTAGTGGTATACACTCTCTATCTTTGCACTTAGACCGAATAAATCTGTAGTATAACCTTCTAATTACCTCCAAAATTCCCTTTTGTATCCAGGATAAAGACATCCAACTCTCTAACACTGCTTTGACCAGGACCAAATGACCCCCTCTAGACAACCAATGATTGCACCATAAGTTTAATTTTTTTCTCCACTTTTGTGATAAGACATTGCTGACATGTTTCCTGATATTTATTTGGGTAAAGTATAAAGTCCAGGTACTCCATATCACTCTCCATATAAAACATTTGATAAGGAAATAGAGCAGACATAAAAGACTTGCTCCTTATCAGTGATGCCACAAGGAACGGGTACTTATTGTCATTGTTCCACATCCCTGTTGCCAAGCAGAAAAGATCTATAATATCTTTCAGTCTATCTGCACTTCTCTTAGAGCTATCACAGAAATTTAGTAACAAAAAGAAGATATGGCAAAGTACAAGTATTTGCAACTTTGATTTCTTTAAAATATACAGCCCTAAGAGCTTCCTTCAAGCCCCACTAAGGCCTTCTGCTACAATAGGAAACAATAGTGGAGAAATGAGGAAACAGAGGAGACAGAAAGACTTAATCCTTGTCAGTGATACCACAAAAGGAAATGGTGCTGGTCCAAATCGATCTGCATACCTGTTGCCAAGCATAAAAGATCTATAGTATGTTTGAGTCTAGCTGCATCCCTCCTAGAGTCATCGCAGAAAATTAGTGACAAGTATGTCACCAACAAAAAGATTTGACAAAGTACAAGTATTTATAACTTTGATTCCCTAAGAATTTTGAACCCTAAGAGTTTCCTTCAAAGCACCAGTAAGGCATTCTGCTACAATAAGAAACAATAATGGAGAAAGGGGGCATCCCTGTCTCACTTTCAGGTCTAAGAAACTGAGCTGCAGCTCCATTTATAATAAGTGGAGAAAGATACACAAGTGACACAATTCATCACAAATGTAACAATCTGTGCAGAGCATTCCAAATGTATTATCATTAATCACAGGTAGAGCCAGCTGACTGTCATATGCCTTTGAAATTTCCATCTTCACCACCATAGCCTTGAGCTTCTCCACTTTAATAGAATGTAATTCTTCTTGTGCCACCCCCACATTCTCATGGATCGACCTCACTTCCAGGAAACTAAATTGCTCACCAGAAATCTGATTTGGAAAAATCTCCTTTTACCTGCAGGAAGTTATCTTGGAGATGATTTTATAAATGAAATTACAGAATGAAGTCGGCTTGAATTTTAGAAATGAACTGGGGTTATCAGTCTTTGGAATCAGTGCACTGTGCAGTAAAGGTAGCATTATAGGATGCCAGGATTTTTCCAGAGAATCTGGACTTCTCATTAACTTTCCACCAGTCTTCTTCTATGAAATGAAAACATCCTCATAAGAATTCCACAGGCAGCCCATCAGGTCTGTGGCTCTTATATTTTGAAAACTTTGAAGAATCCATTACATTTTGGTTGTCTTCAGGATTTACAAAACTAGGGAAGAATGTAGACATTCTTAAAACCTAAGCTATTGTTGCTCTTCGCTCACCCTTATAAATAGATCCTAAATAACTCACACCCTCTTGCACTATATCATTGAAGCTAGTTGCCAGTAATCCGTCTGTTTTTTCTACCCTCCACAGTGTATTTTTTTCCTTTAGGTTGCAAATGATGAAAAAACTGACGACTTTTCAACCCAAGCTTGTAGCCACGATGGCCTACTTTTTAGACTCCAGGAATTTTCTTTATCCAAAAGCAGTGCCCTCTTCTTTGCAGTGTTGCAAACATCTCGATAACATCCCGATTTTATCTCAAAATCACGATTTTTTGGCGTGGCCAATTTTTGCCTATTTTTACTGATATTTTCCTGATTTTTACGTTTTTTTGGTTTTCTAGACCCTTGCCGATTTTCTCCTGATGTTGAAGTTCGCAACATTGCGTCTTTTTTTCCAGCTCATTCACCTCTAATTTTGTGACTCAATTAAGAAACCAAAACCAACACTTGTGTACAAGGAATCTAGTTTTGCCTCCACTTCCTAGAGCAACCTCTCCTTGTGTATTTTTTAAGTTGCCAACTCAATGGACCTGTTTAGCCCTTTTGAGGTTCTACTCAAATTGTAGAGCAGCTGATCCCTGAGAAGAACCATCAAATGAAATCCAGACATCCTTTAGTTTCTTGACATATTTCTCCTCCTTAACCATTCAGGATCTAGGTTGAAGGGACGAGGGCTTTTTTCTTAGTAGGAGCCAATTCTAGTATTACAGGGGAGTGGCCAGAGTCCCCTACACACAAGACTGACTATTTGATCTAATAGCTTCATCTAAAAAGAGGTCTGATATAAGAAAATGGTCCAGCCTTTTCACAATTCTATCTACTCCAGCCCTCTTATTTCTCTATGTAGGGGAGAACTTTATTACCTCAATATCTATCAGCTCTACTTCATCTGTTTTTCAAAACTATACTTTGATAGATAATCCTCATGAGCAGGTCCCTATATCTCTGAAGCACCAAGGAGAAATTGAGATTCCCACCCAAAATTGTCAAACCTTGGTTGAGCCATCCCCGGTGGAAGACTCTGTCCCAACGCTCAACTTTGTCAGTATATGGGCCATATATGTTCAGGAGAGAAAGTTCTCTTGGCAGGTCTTGGCAGTATAGTTAGCACCCAAATCTGAAGAGAATGACCAACAATTAGAGTAGGTGAAGGACTGTTTTCTCCACCCAAAGATTAGTCCTCCCACCTCCCTAGCATCAATAAACGTAAATTTCCATCCCATAAAAAGCCATTCCAAGTCACTTATGATTCTACCCCATACATTAATAGTTCAATGTAGCGCATAACATGAGGTGTGTGCACATTAACTATCCCCTTAAGAAATTTTTTTTTGAGGGATTGAATAAATCCTTGTTTAGGGTTAGGGCAATAATTTAAAACTGACTAACAGGGCATTTGTTCCTCTTGGAACTCCTTCCAGCAACAGTTATTTACTACCAAACAATATCTCATTACAAGTGTGTTTTTGTGCTAATGACATACATGATTTTTTTCCCTTAATACTAATTTAGTGAGCTTTTTTCATCCACAAATGCTAAGCCACCTTCAACATCATTAACGAAAATAAAACCCTCCTTATTTATAGGATGGAGATTATATTTTCTGGCATCAACATTTTATCCTCATATATGGACATGAACTCCTTATCATCACTCAAGTTCACAATATTAATGGAAGAAGTGGGTTCCTTATCAGGCCAATCAAATAATTTTGATATTAAAAACTGAAAAGAAGATTCATCAAAAATTAAATTCAAGGAGGCCTTTGGGTTGGGGACATACTAAATTAGTAAGTTCTTTAATTGGATATCCTGCTTCTATGAGCTTAAACTGTGGATATTTCTGTGGAGTATGCTTAGTCTCCAACTTGACTACTTTTTGTAGACACTCCAAGGGAGTCAATGGCAACTGAAGTTTTTCCTATACACCCTCCACAACACCATCAGAGCCTGTGTCCATTAAAGAAGTCTGAGTCTACCCCTTTTTACTTGGTGTCTACCTTTTCCAACTTTTCTCTAGAATCCTCAGCTTGAGACTCTTTTCAGGTCCAATTCTGTTTCTAGTTAGGCATGCTTCATTCCACTGCAAGTTGGCAATAGGAATGGCATCTCATGCGCTGAAAATGAATGCCTTCATATTCCATAATTTATTCAAACTATAGGTTACCTTTTTTAGAGCAATTGCCTCTGCCAAGCCCTCCCTTAAATCCACACCCACTAATATGTAAGCCATATTCATAACTACTATACTCCTGAAGGATAGATCTGCTTATAAAAATGCCAAGGGAGTTTCTGATTTCCCTGAAGACATCATTGGGCCAAAAGGTTACAGGAATACTTGGTTAATTTACCCAGATTGGAACACAGTCCATTCTTTTCATCTTTGCATCAAACACAGGTGACTAATGTTTGAAGAGTAATGGTTGGAAGCCCCATTTCGATTGACTATTTAGAACCTTCTTTGCAACTTGGTGAGATCAAAGTACAAAAGCCAATCATTCTTGAGTTAGCGCAAAACAATTTGGTAGATAGTCCAAGAACGGCACCAATTTTCCCACCAACCACTACTTTAGAATCTTCTCCACCTTTCTCCTTCCCTGAAACTTCCCAACGATTTCTGATCCCACCATATCTAAAATTCCATCCATCTTTACAACTTTTGCCAACACCCAAGTTTACTGGATCCTTTCTCCTCTCGACACACTTTCGGCTCTGCCAAAACCCATTCACCTGACCATCTGATACAGGATTCATAACTTAACTACCCCTCTCCAAGTGGAGACTCGGATCCAAATTTGCCGCCGTCGGTTGATCACTGGTAAACCCATGGTAATTACTACTTATCATGAAATCCAGACATGAATCCACTTGTAGAATTCCGAAACCCTACCACAATCCAAAGAGAGATTGCTGGATACCTTTCTAAAACCTAAGGGATGAGTAACCTGTGAACACGAGCCTTCAATACACTTGGACTTCTGGATAGTTGTGTCTCTGAGCTCCACACACGCATGAGTAAAGGCATCAGACTGAGATCTGCCTTAGATACAACCACCCAAGCATTGTATGGATGAAAAGGTATCCTCTTCTGACATCACCTGCTGCAAACCCACTGCCCCAGGGTACAAAACTGTCTTGAATACTGGTGAGCTGTTTAGGTAGACCTAGCACACTAGGGCAGGACCAGATTGGAAGACCCTTAGATGATTCATCTGAAAATCCCAAAAATTCTTTGTCCATCAGTTCGCCCCCTTCATCCATCAGTCCATCCCCAATTAGCCTATTGTATTCCAAGGATAAAGCTCTTATTTGATGGACCACCTGAAAGTATAAAATTTCTGTATCCTCTAAAATCATTTGATTCCTAGCTAGCCACAATCCCAAACATATCCAAACTCTAGAAATCGGAAATCCTATGCTATTCTTTAAAGGAAAAAATAGAAAGAAGTTTTATTTTTATATAAAACTGGTTATTATATTAGTGGGTCTACAAACCTGCAATTTCAGGAATATATGTAAACTATACTTCAGAAACCTCCATCCCAAAACTGGTCCATACCTAAAATATGAAACTGCCATGACCCAAAAAATATTTGCTATAATTTAAATCACCTGGCTAAACCTTATCCACTGTACAATTTTGTGAGATATTATGTAGTAGCTTGACCTATTCCTAAAGCATAGGTGAGTCTAACTTCCCCTCTCATCCTCAAGAACTCCTCTATCCTTACCTAGGTAGCTTATTATTGGCTGCTCTGTCAAATTTTAGACATATCCACACTTCAAGGATTGTGTACAAACTTAAAAGCGAAGACTCTGGTTTACCAGTCATTTATTCCATATTATAACATTTATGCGTCCCTTTTGTGTAGACTCTGTCCATTACCTCCTTCAAGTTCCAACATTGATTATATTATTTTCCCCTCAAGTAGGCAGCCTCATCTTGGTTTGCAGGGTTTCCCTGACTGAAATGGTGACACCTCCATATGGTTCCTTCTCTACTGACTATATCCTCACAAGTCCAAACAATGATAAAAGTAAACTTCCAAAAAGCTGATTTTTTCAACAAATACGCAACAATGCCTTTGCAAAATTTATGATACACTGTTCTGCAATCTCCATTCATATATTCTCCTTTATGTAACTATAAGCTCATGTATCTATTAGTCTTGCTTGTATCAACAGATGGTTGAGCATATTCACAACGTCTCTTCAGCCCATGAAAGCCTCTCTTCTCAAGATTATTATGGGTTAGAATCTTATCATGGTGTGTGCCATGTAAAGGCAATGATTTGGATTGTCAAATGTTATCCCACAATCTTTTTCTTACCTCTAGGTCTCTCTGTCTAAGTAGGGGTATTTGATAGCTCTATTTGACTATATATTGTTTATTTCTGTCTGGATCCTAACAATGTGAATAAGACTGTTCTCATGCTTCCTCCAAAACTCTAGCTATAAATTTTAAAATTGCAATATGTTAAAACATATTAACATGACTGTTTATTTTGTTTAATATTACGCAAATTCACAACATATATATGTATTATGTAAAGGGAGAAAAACAGAAAAGGAAAAAAGAAGAACCTATGTTTTCATTTAAAACAAAAATCCAATACATATTCATATTAAGCTTAGATCCAAACAGAAAAGGTTGAAACATCTAGCCCCATTGGAAAATTTTCCACATAAAAAGACACCAAATACTGCCCGAAACATGGATGCTGAGTGAGCTATTATCAAATGGCTATCATATAAACCACAAAATTGAAATTTTGTGTTTGTTCTTATTCAAGTTCGAGTTTATTTCAAGACTGCTACAGTCTATGGTCATGTGCGATTATGAATTATATGTTGAGAATTTAAGGGCTATAGATTAATACAAATTCTCTTCGATAACTACTTGTGAGCTTGCTGAGTTAATCCTTCATCAAGTCAATTATCAAAGTGCTTATACAAATGTAGAGACAAAATTGATCTTTCTTGTAAAAGAGTATTTTGCAATATAGTTAGGAAGGTAAATCTTTGATTTACCTTCCTTACTTGAGGTTTCTGACTTTTACAATTCTTTCTTCAGAGATAACTTAATCATATCCTTTAGTCAATATCTCAATCTTTCAGTTACTTCAACAATTACTAACCTTTAGCTGCTTCTGTAGAATACGTCCTTTAGTTACCTTGGAAGTTGTATCATTCAGTTCTTCCTTTAGATAGGTCTGCAATCAAAACTGTTCTTGTATTTACTATCTTTCAAACGATGTCACCTTCAGACTTATACGTAGACAATCTTGTCCTTAGATATTATTTGTTATACCTTCAAACTAGTTCTTTCTTTTAGTTGGTTCTTGCACAGTCAACTTCATAGGAAAGAATTCAGATTCTTTCAAACTCAATGTAAGCAGCTATTCCGAGATCCTCGAATGTTCTATTTCACTGTGTATACGTATTACTGTTTTGACCTTATTTTGTGCTTCGATTGTAAATACTTCACTGTACATGTCTCTAACTTCTGTTGACCATTTCTGTGAGACCCTATGTCATGATACCATCAAATTGAAATGGCATACTTCTCATCAAGCTGTGATGGCACTGAACCAGTGAGACCTTTCTCACTGTGGTAGCATGAAACAGTGATAGATTTTTTATTGTGGTAGTTCCAAATTGTAGTGTCATACTCATCATGTGATTGGTTATACCGAGACTGTAGTTGACCTGTGATTATAACACTGAATATCTTCACTGTAATACGGATTATACTGATATCTTTTTGTCACACCGAGCCTTAACTGTAAATACACCTTTATAACTCATTCTCCTCACTGATGTGGTATCGAAATAATCTTATAAGAGTAGTATTGAATTGAGGCAGAGGTAATTTCAACACTGTGATGTCATTGAGATTGACCTTTCTTGTGAACTTGCACTTAGTTTAATTATTGGACTGTCTTACTATGATTTGAGCCCTTTTGACACAGGTCCTTTTAGAATGTTTCGAGTCCTTTCAAACTGCCTTTTATCATAACCTAGCTCTGATACCATGTTAAGAATTTAAGGGCTATAGATTAATACAAATTCTCTTCTTGATAACTACTTGTGAGCTTGCTGAGTTAATCTTTCATCAAGTCAATTATCAAAGTGCTTATACAAATGTAGAGACAAAATTGATCTTTCTTGTAACTGAGTATTTTGCAATAAGTTAGGAAGGTAAATCTCTGATTTACCTTCCTTATTTGAGGTTTCTGACTTTTACAATTCTTTCCTTAGAGATAACTTAATCATATCCTTTAGTCAATATCTCAATCTTCCAGTTACTTCAACAATTACTAACCTTTAGCTGCTTCTGTAGAATACGTCCTTCAGTTACCTTGGAAGGTGTATCATTCAGTGCTTCCTTTAGATAAGTCTGCAGTCTGCAATCAAAATTGTTCTTGTATTTGCTATCTTTCAAACGTTGTCACCTTCAGACTTATACGTAGACAATCTTGTCCTTAGATCTGATTTGTTATACCTTCAAACTAATACGTAATTTCTGTTCTTTCTTCCACCTTTTGTTAACTTCAAACATGACTGTAATTGTTACTTAAATATCTGCAGTACCTCAGAGACAGATCTGCAAATCTGTTCTTTCTTTTAATGTGTTCTACCCCAGACGTTAACTTAATCTTTGCTCCCTTCTTTATGTTGTATTGCCTCAGTAGAATCCAAAAAAATTTCTTCTTTTGCACGTTGTATAACCTCAGTATCATCCGCAGATATGTTCTCTTAACCGTAGCATATGTAGGGTATATATAGTAGTTCTAGCCAAGTAATTAAGCCGACCTTATAGCCATTAAGTAGGCTGACTTTAACATTTGTTTGTAGGCCAACTTCATAGGCATATCTTCAACGTTTGTAAGCCATTCTTCTGCAACGTCTTTGAGGTTATTCTTCACGCCTTTTACATGACTCTTAATTACAATTATGTACCTAATAGACATCAAGAAGAAGTCTATAGACCTATACTAAGAATCTTGCTCATGAAACCCATGAAGCAAGTAAACCAAAAATTCATTTTATTATTATTGACTTCATCTTTACATAAGTACATAATTACATAGTCATTATAAGGAAGACCTACCTAGTTACACTCTTCAACATTATAACTATATATAATTTTGATGTTTTTAGGTTGGAGATTGTACTATTTTCATTGGAGGATGCTACTATTGATGCGCACAAGGCTCTTGAGTTACTTGGTAGGATTCTCGCAAAATTGGTTGTTGAAGGGATATTATTTATTCAAGATACAACAAGGGAAATCAAGGATGGAGGTACATAGCTAGGAAGCTTATTAGAAACGAGGGGATTTTGAGGTATTTCTCAAGAAGAAAATTTCAAGGTAGTCTGCTCACAATTTTAATGCCTGATCAATTTTGTAGTTTATTTGTGATCTCTCATGTTGACAAGTGAATGGTTGGTTAGTTTTAGCTGTGCTCACATTTGTTGGTTCCTGAAGCTCGAGCACTTTATAAAAAAAATAGGCAAAGTCAAACAACACAAATGGTCCACTAGCTCTCTTTTCATTTGCTAATATTATAATGAAGTTTTATTAGAGGCATTGTTTGTTTGCTTATTTTGGTTAGAAAAGGGTTTGCTCTTGGTTTTATGTGATTTTCAATTTATCGTATGTAGGATGTTGAGAAATGGGAAAGAATAACGTGACATTTATTTTGCAGAAATTTATGCTGAAAGAAAATTGCTTTGACATTGTTGATGTTAAGGTATATGTTGTATAAACTATTTATAGTCTAATTTATGTTATATTCTAGTGTTCATTGTCTTTCATTTCTTACAGTGCATTGTATTTTCTTTTGTGTTCAGAAAATGAAATTGGTATTGATGGTAAGAAGCATGAATTGAAAAAAGAGAAGAGCAATAACATTGGAGCGACAAATGCAAAAAGAGAGAGGAGAACTGGTCTGGTGATACCCTTTGAACCAATATCTCGGATAAGACACACATATAAATACTGATGATCAAGTCTTCAGAGTTGGTGAATTCACCTGTAATGCCTTGACAACACAACGATAATGTTTTGAAGTGATGAAACATCATTTCATGTGTAAATTGTAGTCCAACTAATATAAAGTTGGAAACTCATATTTTAATATTTTAACATTTCATATAATATAATTTATGTGGTTGAAATTATTTATAGTTGCACTTGATGTTGTTTAGTTTTGTAATTAAAATATGTGACTTTGTGTTTTCATATTAGATGAACATGCACATTTTTAAATCATACAAATTAATTTATGTTGATTAATAATGAACACAAATAAAATGAATATGCGACTAAATTAGTCATTTATAATGATTATTAATGAAATGAATATAAACTACTAAATTAGTCGTTTATATAATGAATAAATGGCTACTGCAAATGATAAATTTGTGACTACAAATGATGACTAAATTTTGCATATATACGACTATTAGTAGCTAATTTATAGTATCTTATAACACTACTAAAATTTAGTCACATTTCTTCGGTCATTAATTGGTTTCAAACAATGACTAAAATTTGCATATATATGACTATTAGTAGCTAATTTACAGTATCTTATAACACGACCAACATGTTGGTCATAGTTCTTTGGTCATTAATTTGTTTTCTCGGGTGATCATATAGTAATATATTTAGTCATTAATTGCGACATTTAATGACCAAATAAAAGACCAAATCAATGACTAAAATAATGACTAAATCAGTGACCAAATGAATGACTAAATCAGTGACAAAATGAAAGACCAAATGAATGACTAAATTAGTGACCAAATCAGTGACTAAATCAATGACCAAATCAATGACCAAATCAAGACCAAATATACAACTAGATAACAAAATTGAGATAACCAATTAATGACTAAGCTAAAAACGACCAAAAGTTGGTCGCGTTATAAGATACTGTAAATTAGCTACTATTGGTCACCGACCGAAAAATAGTCATTTATATGCAAATTTTAGTCGTTTTTTTAGTAACAAATTAGCCATTTTGTACTAGTGTTCGTAGCAGGTCTCCCAGGCTCCTATTCAACACCTCCATCTACCCATCAGTCTATGGATGATAAGCGGAGCTGAAGTTCAACCGTTTATCCAAATTCTTCCACAGGGTGTGCCATAAATGTCCTATGAACTTCACATCCCTATCGAAAACAATGGACTTAGGCAAACCATGCAGTCTGACAATCTCCATGAAAAACAAGTGTGCTACGTGAGTGGCATCACTGGTTTTTCTACAAGGAATGAAATGTGCAATTTTTGAGAACTGGTCCACTACCACCATCACAGAGTCGTAACCGTGCTGTGTTCTTGGCAGACCTAAGACAAAGTCCAAGTTGACTGAGTCCCATGGTCTACTCGAAATAGGCAATGGTGTGTAGAGTCTTATATTCTGATTGTGTCCTTTCGCCAACTGACAAACTTTACACTTGGTTACAAATCGCTGCACATCCCTTCGCATCTTCGGCCAGTAATAAAAGTGACTGAGCTGATCTAAGGTCTTATCAATGATGAAATGTCCGATAAGACCTCCACTGTGCTTCTTCCAGATGATTTTCTCCCTCATCGAACTCCTGCAACATGTCCTAAATTTCTTCAGGCAAATCTAAAATTTCAGTGTGTAACAACACTATTTTTGGCCTCCTTACAACAACATATTTTATCTCGCTATCTTTGATCTATTTCAAAAATTCCTTTCCTCCCACCAGCAACGCTTTGACTCCACTAGTTTCTATTGTCTCTTCCTCCTTGATGTGTACAAGCGTGTGCTTAATCCCATCCTTGACAAACTTGTAACAGTTTCTCTTTCCTTCATGCACTACCTTTATGTGATACTGCCATGGTCTTCCTAGAAGTATGTGACACATGTCCATAGGCATAATATCACAAACAACCTTATCCCTGTATTTTCCAATATGGAACTAAACCTCACATTGTTCATCAACTAACAGTTGATGTCCTTTCTGTAACCAGGACACCTTGTAAGGAGTGGGGTGCTTCAACCTTTTCAATTCCAACTTCTCCACCATCTCCGTGGCAACTAGATTATCCGTGCTCCCACTGTCGATAATCAGCTTGCAACATTTTTCGTGTGACTTACAAACTGTCCAGAATAATGCCTTCCTTTGAGTTGGGTCAGTTGTCTCCTTTGCTGGTTTCAGCAGTACCTTATTCAAAACTAAGACCTCCCCTGTCTCTGGCACATTCTATACCTCTTGGGGTGGTGCCTCTTCCTCCTCCGTTTGAGCAACATATGCTCCTCTTGTTCCAGCCTGTTCTCCTTTAGGACACTCATAGGACTTGTGCCCCCACTTGTGGCGCATGTAACATTGGATGGTAGCTCCTCTGCCTCTGCCACTACCTCTTCTGCACTGGTATGGCCTTCCTCCCCTACTGCTACTGTCCTTCTTTGCTGTCCCTGAAGCCTTCGAGCTACTGCCTTCATCGTTGCGATTGGTAACTCTACCTCTACCAAAGGTTCGTCTTGTCCCTCTGCCAGATCCTCCTCCTCTTCTAGCATTCTGTTTCCTTTTTATCTTCTCCTCTACCTTCAAGGTACTCTGACAAGCCTCATCTATGGTTCTAGGTGAAACAATAATTATCTCATCCAATATTTCCAACCTTAAATCATTTACAAATCTCGTTGTTTTTTTTGGGGTGTCCTCCACATAACCTGCTCTCAGTTTCACCCGATAGAATTATTTGGTGTTCTCCTTTATAGGCATTCCCTTCTATTTCAGATTCTGTACCTGCCTATACATAGCAATTTGATAATCTTTGGGTAAAAAATTACCCTTCAACTTGGCTTCCATCCTGGTCCATTTTTTTATAGGCTACTTATTCAACCTCTTCCTCTCTACTTGTACACTATCCCACCATAAGGTTGCATGCCCTTTCAACCTAGTGGTAGCAAGTTTAACTATCTTATATTCACTAATATCCTCATACTTAAAATACTTATTCAGCTCATAGAGCCAATCCAGAAGTACCTCTGCTGACAAACTTCCATCATAATTCGAAACCTTAGGCTTTGGCTTACTATTAGCCAGCAAGACTGATTTCAACAACCTGATCTTAGGTCCTTCCTCATCTGATCCATTTTTTGTCACTGCAGCTTCCTCATCACTATCATCTCCTCCATCAAGATCCCTTCTTCTTCTCGCTTCTACTACTGCCAAATGGGCATTTAGGATCCTAATCTCCTCTGTTAGTCCTTCATCTGCTACTCTCCGAATAGCTCTCCCACGTCCTCGCCTTCCAACTTCCATTTCGATAAAAAAACGCTCAAACCTAGATTTGATACCAAAAAATGATGGGTCTAGCCCTTTTTACACCCTGTGATTAATCAATAGTTAAGTTATGATCAATATGGTGATTGCAATTATCAGTCTCTCGGTGATTTAGTGGTTGATATTTTTTATTGTTCGATTAATTACTGGTACTTGTGGTTGGTGTGAGGGGGACACCTATCTCGTCCTCAGAATTCGTTATCCCACCCTTAACTTAAGTGCCTAATCTCTGTTCACTGGGCTCTACTTGAAATCTTTAACCACATATCTGCTATGCTAGCTAGGTTTTATTGGTGTAATGGCTCTGTTTATATTTCATTCTCTGTCAATGAGCTCGAGGGTTTCGAGACTTTGTTCTCTATCATCTGCGAATGGGATCCTCTGCCCTAAAGGTTCTGTGCGAGATATTTGTGGTTGCTATCTCTTGAATGCATTTGTTCCTGTACTATTTTATCCTCTCGATGTATGTGCTCTACTATTTAATTGGTTATTTGACTGGGGTATGTTAGGTCACAACCATCAGGGGACTCGACATTCGACCTCAACTCCTCGGCTACATAGTGGTAAGTCCTCTCCCTCTGCTTTAGCTATTCAGTTGGTTTTTTCTGGTTATGCTAAGGGACTTGCTCCTTTGTGAGCATGGTTCCCTTGTTGGTTGGCGACCGGTTGAATCCTTCCTCCAGTTCAACGTTTCTCTTCTAGTAAGCATAGGCTTACAAACCCTCACCATGCATTTCTCTGTCTCAGGGTTTTAATTTTTTCACAATTATAACATTGGGGTGTTGTCCTTGCAGGTGATTTATTGGGTGCTCTAGGTGTGGACTTCGGTTCAGAGGTTTCTCGCACAAACGGGTAGGGTATTTTCCTATAGTCACTTACTAGCAGTTAGGGTTTTAAGGGTATGAGCCTTGGCTCCCCTGTTAGTCATCTTCTGTGTTGATTTCACTGTTAGTAGTTTGGTATGGGTACTCTTTTGTCTGTAAGTGGTTTGGACCTGTATGCGATCGCGGCTCTTAACTTTCCAGTTAGGGCTTTTAGACTCAGGTTTTGCTATTTGCCACTGGTTTGTAGGGTTTCAATACTGGGGTTTCAAACCCGGTTCCTTAGTCGAACATGCAATGTATTTGGTAATATCTTTGGACTACAACGAGTTTGATATTTGTATAAAATTACTTGGATAATGCTCGAAAGGAAAGTATAATGTTTCAGTTTGAATGATACCTATGATTAATGTGTTCTCTTTGCTATAATGGAATTATTTTGTTGTGAAACCCTCCGTCTACTTTGGTGATTTTATTTGCCCCAATTCTTAGCGTGTTTCTATGACTATAGATCTCTATCGTTAATGAATGTCTCGACACTTGTCTATAGCCTCGTTCGTATGTTTGATGTAGTCACTCCCACCTTCTCTCGGCTTTGTTAACTCTGTTTTTTCTTAAATGCCTGTAAAAAAAATTATTCTTCCAGTTCTTGCCACTGTTTGTAAATGCATTCAATTTATTATGATATAGAAATAAATTATATTTAGCTGTGAATCGATTTAGATGATTTTTCAAAATCTCTTGTATGATTTTATTCGTTTTTCTGCCATGATGGAATCCCCCTTATAAATGTCTCATTTTTCCATTTTTTTATGATTTTTTGAATAGTTTTAGAAACTGTCAACAGTTACATGTAGTTACATTGGATAACTATTAATTCTCATTCACCTAAATTCTCTACTTAATTTAAAATAGTAACTAAAAGGAAATTATAATGAAATTAAAACATAACTTGCCATTAAGTCCTAAATGCTAGAAACTAAGGAAATCTCAAGAAAACTTAAGTACAATGACCTATAAACTTGTCAACTTGTAACTTGTGAGACAAACACTTGCGTTTTTGTTCCCCCTGAGCTGGATGCTCCTGCAATAGATACACCCCATTAAATTTTTTTAATCATAAGTTATTTTTTTGTCAATATTTTTATATAATAATTACACTCTCAATATCTAATATTCATATTAAATAATGAAGTTACACATTCCATTATTCCATAAATTAGAAAGAACATATTAATTAAATAAAAAATATCCTTCATTTTATTTATTTATAGTTGACATTGAATTTCTTTTTGTCATTAATATTTTTAATATTCCATGTATAAACATTGTATTAAGGATTAAATAATTTTCATGTAATCCTTATATCACAGTGTTTAAAATAATTATTAACATAGGAAATCGTATTTTAAATTCAATTAGTTTTTTCTTGGGGGTTTGTGAAGTTGATATAAAATTATTTTAAATAGTATCAAATTAAAATATTTTTATTTCTATCTCTACATAAATATATATAGATTTTATATTGGAATATATTAGTTGATATGAATATTCTAATATCTCATCCAAGGTTTGTATTGGAATGTTTTTAAATAAAAAAATTACACATCTTCCTAATATTCAAAAGAAAAAAGGTAACGATTTTTTTTGAATTAGTTTATATCTCACAAATTGAAATAAAATTATTTCAATTATTATAGATATTGAAATAATTTATTTGTTTATAATTACAACATTAATATAATGATAAATATCATATATCAATTTCATCCAATTAAGCACCTTTCTTGTACTAAAGAAATAAAATGCAATTTAATTTTTTTATGATTATTATTTTTTTAAATTTTTGTAATGTAAATACATTTATTATTTGTCAATGTAATATTAAAAGACAACATATAAGTATACTAATATATAGAGAATTTATCAAAGAAAAAATAAATTTGGTAAATTTTGTTAGGAACATCTATTCTACTACTATCCATATATATATATATATATATGTATATGTATATGTATATGTATATGCATATATATTTATATATAATTTCTACTTTTATAGATATCTGTATACTAACAACCTTACATTCTAATTTTTCTTACCTTTTCACGAACACAAAATTTGTCAATTTAAAACAAATATCTAGTGATGCTTAGGAAATAAATGAGAGTCTTCAAGCATGTGATAAACTCCCAAAACATATCCTGGATGAAGTAACAGATGTATATGAGCAAGAGAATTAGCATGTTCAAAAGAGGCTTGTTCTTAATCCTGATACATTTCATTATGAGGAGAGGATTGATAATATCATACATATTATTTAAAGTGTCAATGTTAATGTTTTTACAGAGATTAAAGTTAAACTTGTTGAAAAGAAAGTTGTCGCCTTAATTTTAAATTTCCCTATATATGGTGAATATGATGATTATTATGATGATTACCTTCATGAACAACAAATTGTATCTCCTTTATCGAAAAATTATCATTTTAATAATTCTAATGAAATCACTCATATTATATATCAAATTAATAACATTGAACATAAAGACAATGATCAATTAGTTTAGGGTAATTCTTTTCCCTTATGTTTTTCTTCATTCAAGTTGCTAAAGGAAAAATTTAAAATCATAAAAAAAAAATAGGAACTTCGATCGATGCAGAATCACATAGGTTTACTAGAATACACTAATAACATTATAGATAAGTAGGAAGATTTTCATGTCTTCCATGATCTCGTGGATTTGTATATGGAAATTTTTGTCAGATCAGATTCACAACGACTAAATTATAGGGATTTTGAAAATGATGATTGTAAGCATGTTCATTCTGAAAAGAAATGAAGGATATTTTCTTTCTTAGAAAGTAATCCATAGCAATTTTTATATGAATATTTTCAACCTCTTTAGGAAAACCATCAGATTGAGATCCATGGAAGAAAATATGCAGTTGAAGGAATTTTTTGGCTTGAGGAATCCTGAACTAGGTTCAAAGTTAGCATGTAACCAAAAAAACCCTCTTACTACTAGCCTTTTCAAAAATGACCTACTTGCACAGGCCAAAGTCTTACTCGAAGTTGTATGGGGGGGTTCTGGACAGAGTTTCCACACCGTGAGAGAGAAATAAATGAAGTGGGTGTATTCAAATCTATCTTATTACACAGTCTGTCTTGCGCACCAAAAACCCTAACCAAAAACCCTAGGTTAATTAAGAGAGGTTAACCCTACGCATGCACACATAAAGTAGATCCAAAATCCCTTTAACCATTCTAACAATGTAATATTCAACTTTTATGGAAATAGATATATGCAATTATAATTCATCAACATTAAAATGGGTACGCACCTGAACTAATCACAGATAATATAAATCATATGCAGGAAACAAAAATGATACGTAAGACAGAATACAAAGAAAATAACAGATGAATTTGGTACACAGAGTTATTAAAACAGATCTTTATTCATCGGTTATTCACATAATCCTTTCACAGCTCACAGAAACCTTTACCATTCTTTATATCTACTCGCTCACAAATCCATTGGGGTCTGCAGACAACCTGAATAAGGTTTCCGAGCACACATCCAATAAGAGCCTTTTGGACATGAAATTCTTATAGATTTACTTTAGACTTCTATCATCAAGCATTAAGATTAATAAAACTGACTTATCCTACTCGATCTAGATTTCTACTTATAATTTAGCATGTGCTCATACTGTGGTCCTCAAACCATGGTTTAAGACCCCTAGGTTTACCCTTTAACCCATTACAACATATGAATGGACTTTGACCCACCCCAAAGCCCCTTGACTCTTCATTACTTAGTGCAAATGACCCAAAAATACAAAAAATACTATTATTTAACCCAAAATTGCAGTCTTAAGGGACCCCGTTCCAACAAAATTACACATAAAATTGATATTCTTTTACATTTTTGTGAGATGGGTTTGCAGGAATTTGAGTATCCTTTTGTAGTCTTTTTAGAGTGAGTAAGCAGGACCAAATTTTCATATTTTATCAATAATAAATTTATTTTCAAGTTTTTATGTAATTTGCAGGAATGTAGTAAATTAAAGAGTGATGGATTTATACTTGCTAAAGATAAGAGTAAGAAAGGACAATCTACTTATGTGGAGCAAGGAAAATAGCACAATCAAGGAGATATATTATTGGAACAACTACCTGACAAGTTGTACTAGAATTTTTGTATTATTTAATAAAACATTTGTTCAATAGGTAAGCATAGGATGAGTGGGCAATAAGCTTGTTGGCAAAAAATTTATTTTCTATTTGGTTTTTAGTGTGATTGTTTGCAACAGTGTAAAATTTTTAGTTTGAGTGTGGTTCAATTTCAAAATAGGTTGGTTATAGGAAACAAGTTATAGGTTTGGAAAATGAATTTTTTTTCAGGTTGGGATCAGGACTTTTGTCTATAGGGGTTCTTAATTTTGAGAATCTATGATCAATAGCATCCTCATGGACCTAGTTTTTATCATAGTTTTAGTCAAATAATTTTTTTTAAAGCGCTAAAAAAAATACTCTCAGCATGTATTTAAATAGGGTTAAAGCTTTGGAAATTAAAGTGTTAGTATTCTTGAAGCCTATTTTTCAGGAATTCGACATTAAAAATCTCATGGATTGTTGTTCATAAGCCACCTCATCAATTCAACTTGACGATTTCCTTCAGTATCCTAAGGAGTAGGATTTTTTTGGAAGATTTATAGTAGACTCAAAAGTTTGAAAAGGGATTAGGTGACATCAAAATGAGTAAATAAATATTATTTCTATTTTTCCATAGTACAAAATCAATGATCAAGTTCTAGATATGAAGGGATTTGACCAATAATGAGATAAAGATATGGAAAATCAATTAGTGTTAGATTTCTTTCAACTTCTGAGGAAGATTTCAAGGACTAATAGCTGCAAACACTCAAGACAATTGAAGATTCATTAGATTTTTGGAATTATTTTGTAGCTTTATTTTACATAACCTTAGGAGTTTTTTTTTTCTTTCTTCAGAATTTAGGTTATATAAACTATAATTTTGTAATGAAAAGGATTTGGACCTGAGGACCCTTTGGAGCACATTGTATCAAATTTTGTTTTAGATTAATGAAGCTTGACAAGAAAGAGCATGGATTTTTGTGATATCATGGATTCATGTGATGTATTTTTTTAGTCTATCCTTTTCCTTATGTACTTTTTTTCTTCTCAGTTATATCATTTGAATGTATGGAATTATAATATTTGTATAAGATTAAATGTTACACGATTCACCCTTATTTTTGGTGGTTGGTCTAATATATCTAAATATTTGTGCCCATTTCCTCTGAATATGATCTTGGATTCATCCTTCATGCCCAATTGAAGTGGACTGTTTTCCACCTTGAACTATCAGCTAAAATAATAATTGTATAAGGAAAATGTACCTATCTTTCCTATGATATCTGTGTACTTCACAATGAGTTCCTTGTTAGTTTTCATTAATTCTCAGCTTTTGAGACTCCATGCCCAATGATTTTACCTTCCCTTTCCAAACTATTTTTGAATAATCCAATCAGATCTAGTCATTGTTATAAGTACATAACCAGACATATTTGACTGACTTGTAGAAGGGACCCCCCTTCTTATTGAAAGGGATACTTTTCAATTTAAAACATTGGTTAGAGGTTACCTTATAGTTTTTCCCTTATAGCCAAGGTTTTGTCTAAGTGATAAGACCATCCTTAGAGCGCTAATATGATATTTATGAATTTTAACGTAGTGAAAATAATATAAAAGGAACTTATGATTTTCTCTTAAGGCTCGATGCATTGTACTTACTCTATTGATTGATTATATGTTGTCGTTTAAGGGTTTCTAAGGCACAACTTAAGGTCTAGTCATTAAAAAATTGGTTTTACATGGATGGCTCTAGAAGCCACATGTTGTTTATGATAATATCAAGACAAAGTACAAGACATTTACCTAGTGAATTCTCCATGTTTGATTTCTCTAAAACTCATCAAACGACTTGAATTCACCAGATGGGAGTTAGGGTAAACAACCACAATTCCATATCAGTTGGTCATTCACACATTTCTAATTCTATGGAGGGTTCCTCAATTTTTGAGGGCTTTATAGTTTTGCAACCAGTGAAGGCTTGTATTTATTCTTCATTGAATAAAACACGATTTTACTATTTACCAACATCAAGTCACAGTCTAACCTTCTGCATTAATTTTTCCGAGCAGTCACAATTGCAATTATTCTCCATCCGCGTTTTATAGTTTATTTTTTTTATTTTAAATGGTTCTCTAACCATACTTATCTCATGGATTTTATATGCCAAAACTATTTTGGAGGATTCCACATTCAATATTTTGATTCTGAACTTGTTTAATTAATATACAACAAGGAGCCTTTGAACCAATGTGGTTCGGGTATCGAAGATACCAAAGTTCTTTATATACCTTCCTGTTATGTTTTATGTCACCTTTTTACAAATGTACTTCCCATTTCTTTTAAGTTTTCTTGCCCAATAATGTTGTGTTAGTTGTTCTTGTTTTTTGGAGGTAGGTAGGTTTCATGCTAACCTTTATGTGCTCTAAATGGAATAGGAATTTTGATGCATTATATAATCATGGTACAATTGTATTTTTATTCTTCTGAGGTCTGGTCCAAAGTGTCAGGTCCTCCATCAGTTTAATGTATTCTTCTCTCACATAAAACTGTTAGTGTTTGAACCTTAAAGGTTTTTCTTCACAACATTTTCCCCTTTCCTAGAGATGATGAATCATTGTATATCTAGAGTCTTGAAACACAAAATATTTTCCCTAGTTTTCAGAAGGGCATAATTATATTGTCTGTAACCTGAACTCTTTTTTTTGCATAGTGGTTATCTTCAGTTGAGATATTTGGTGATTTTAATGTTACGTATTGAATGAAAATAGGTTTTTCTCATATAAATTTTTCCATTGGGTTCTCTTCCTTCCATTGCTTACATAATGCACCTAGTTTTCTCTTGTCATTTCTTACTATATCGTAATTATGTTTTCCAATTTTCATGGAAGTGTTATCACAAATTTATCCTATTAAAATTCAATGACATTTTTATGTTAAATAAAAAAGATTTTTTGTAGTGAATTTTCAAATATTTATTCTCAGGGTTTATTCCAAGATGGGTTTCCGCATAAAAATATTATCACAAGAGTTCTGTGGTGAGGCAAAACTAGGTTCCTCTAGTTTCTGCTCAAGTCAAAAGATGTCAATTTCATTTCAGCAAAGGCATGCACTTCATGACTGCTCCAGTTAGTGGATTTTTTTGTGTCATATGGATCTAACCCCACCAAAACATTGAAGTATGCAATGGTAAGTCTTAGTGAGGTCTTGGTTATTTTATTTGTTTAAAAATAATAAATATAATATTGTTTCAGTAACTCGTATAATCGAGCCTTCACTAGACTCATGTCCTTACTGCTCCTAATTGTTTCTTATTCAGTTTCTCCACCCCAATTTGACTCTTTTATCAAAATTCATTTATAAATAAATTATTTTCATGGAAATATTTGGTTAAACCTACCATGAGATTTGTTATTAGTTAATTTATTTTAGATAGGGTACCAAATTATTTTTTTCCAACATTTAACTTTCATAATCTTCAAAATTAGGCAAAAAAATACTCAACAAAGAAAACCCATCACTATTTTATACAAAATATACAAACTTACTATTTCTTACTACAACATTCATAAATTGTATAGAGAATAGATAGGCTAAATACTATGACTTCTACTTATCTGAATTATTTTTCAAAGATTCAAGTAAACCCAACTCTAAAAATTATCTTCTAATGAGAATGGAAGTTATGTCCATTGTCCCCAGATCTTCTCACTTACACTACATTTAGTTCACAAAAAAAAATTTCATGTTGCTTCACAAGCATCTAGAGCTCCTCAAACCAATCTAGAACTAGCATATATTTAGGTTTCCACTGGCTAGAGTCTAGCTCAAGAAACCCTCCTTCAGGAAGTTTCATGCCTTAACCTAAGAACTGGAGTAATTTTCTCTTTTTTCATTCAAGGTAGTTCCGCTTCCTTCCAGTTGCTATCCCCTTCTTTTACCCATAAGAGAAATAACTACCATTAACTATCATGAAGTTTAAAATTGGTTTTGATAACCACAAAATACTTTTTTAATCAAAACAATAATATAACCTTCTTTTTTTTAATGTTTACAAATTTTCAAGGTTTTTCTAAAGTAAATGACATTAAATGTAAATAATTACAGTATCCAATGGTTTTACAATTTTATATCACACAAATTGACATGAATTTATGTTAATTTTTTTTTTTTTACAGAAACGGTTATGGAGTATTGTATTCATCAAGGCCTTAATGCCGAAATTCTGGTTACAATGAGAATAGTAATATCTTGATGCCCCTCACCGCGGAGGTTGAAAGTGAGAGTGAAACTTGGGAAATTCCTCCTTGGGGTAGTAACTATAGTTTCCAGATCAGCGATTTTCCCCAGCTTGAAGATACATACAAATTTATTTAAAATATAGCAGTAAAACATGACAACGAAATAGATTATGGGATGGGTTCCCATGATTCTTCATCATCTGTCATCTTGAATCCAGCAGCTAGGAGGGCAGCTTTGTTGGCTTCAACATCTGCCGCTTTGTTATGAATTCTCAGCACATGATAGTAGTTCAGCTTAGAAAAAGATTTTCCCAAGTTCTTGATTCTGTCAATCAGTCTTGCAAATTTAAGGTCCAAGGCTGGATATTTGGACACCATTGCATTAATGATGATCTGGGAATCACCAAAAATATTATCTTCTCTAATGTTTAAATCTTTAAGAAGTGTGAGACCTTGAAGGAGTGCCAAAGCCTCAGCTTGAATGATGGAAGTATGGCCAAGCCCCCAAGCAAACTTGTGAATTTTTCCCCCATCTGGATTGACTACAACGCCTCCTGCGCCAGCTTTGCCTGGATTGCCCTTAGCTACCCCATCAAAGAAGAGAGAGTGTCTTGGCTGAGCTGTGAGCCAGTCTTGAAAATCTGTTTCAGTTTTCCTTATTTTCCAATCTTTTGGAGGAGGAGCATTTCTTACCGCTGGTTGAAATTGTAAATCCAGGAAAGAACCCCAAGAAATATCTTGTTGACTGAGATTAGAGTCATCTTTCAGATCAACCAAACACTCTTTTAAATGGCATCTGATCTTGATTTCTAATGCTTTATGATTCTGTTCCATATTTCTGAATATTCTTCTATTTCGTTCTAGCTAGATCTGCCAGCATATAACCTTTGGTAGGACAGACCATGCAGCTTTAATGATCTGGTTTTTAGCCGGAGAACTAGGATACCTATTCGCCCATTTGGAGAACAGTTCAGCAGTGGAGTGAGGGAATATGAAGTTGGAGTCGATATTGCATATGAAAGTGGACTAAATCTGAATGGAAAATCTGCATTCGAGCATTAGATGAACAACGTTTTCTGCATTTTCCTTAAATAGCACACATTTGGAGGGGTCTTGAAAGCCTTTCCTCTACAAATTGTCAAAAATGATAATTTTTCCATGACATAAAAGCCAGGAAAAAAAATCAACTTTGGGCCATGATGGAACACGCCATATGCCATGCCAAGGTGAGGGGTCAGGAGGAACGAAGGGTCTCTCATCCAGTTTATCATATCCTTTAGAGACTGTGTATCCACTGGTAATCAACCCCCAGCCTCTCGAATCTTTTTTCCTTTTGTGAGAGGGCGCTAAACCATGAAGCAGGTCAAGCAGTCTAGTCCACTCGAGATGCAGATGTTCCGGCACTTCAATGCATTTCCAACCTGCCCAATTGGAATAGATCCACAGGGAAATATCCCATAGTGAGCGCAATCCTTCACCATCCATCTAGCAGCGCAGATCTCTCAAGGAACCTCTGTCTTCTATGAGATCCATATTCATAATTCTGTCAGCCCATATGTTTATCTTCTTTCCATTTCCAGGAACCCAGTATGAATGCAGATTTATAAGAGGAGCGGCTTTTTTGAACAGTTTGAGAAAAGACGAGTTGGGAAGATGTTTCTTGTTGCAAAGACATTTGGTTCTAGGGCCTCTGAAATATTTTTTCCAGAGAGCTAATTGAGCCCATCCTGGCTTGGGTGCAATTATTTTCCAAATTAGTTTTGCTCCCATAGCTACATTCTGTTGAGAAATATTTTTGAAATTCAACCCGCCCTCCCACATAGGCTTTGAGATGATTTCCCAATTTACTAGGGGAATTTTCTTTTCATTCTGTTTGCCTCCTTTCTAAAAAAACCTCCGAATGTACTCCTCCATTTTTTTTATGATGCTCGCTGGAGCAAGAAGAACATCAAATTGAAAGAGAGGTAGACTTGTGAGCACAGACTTTATAAGGATAGATTTACCAGTTGTGTTGAGCCAAGAGTATCCCCAGGCTTAGATCTTGTTCTTGAGTTTTTCAAGTTGAGGGAGCTAGTCCTTACTCACAGGTTTTTTATGGTAGATAGGAAGACCCAAGTATTTGAAAGAAGTCCAAGAGGAGGAGGCGGAAAATCCCAAACATCTAGCAATAGCATTTAACAATCTGGGCGAAGTGTTCCAGCTATAGATATGAAATTTTTTCTTGTATAAGGCACTGCCTGAGGCCTCACAGAAATCATCCAGTACTTCTTTAAACTTGGTGGCTGAGGAGAGAGAGGCAGCGCCTAAAAGCAGTGTATCATCTGCAAATAGGGCGTGATTTATGTTTTTGACCCCTCTTGCTATACACAGAACATTAATATCTTGATCTTGCAGCTTTTTGTCTAAAATAAAACTAAGAACAGAGGCTTGAATGACAAAGAGAAGAGGGGATAGAGGGCACCCCTGCCTGAGCCCTCTCGAAGCTTTAAAAAAATCTGTGGCTCTGCCATTAACAAGGGGTGCAATCCAAGGTTCCGAGAAGCAAGCCCTGGTCCAATTAATGAAGCTTGCTCCAAATCCCAGCTTGTTCATGACTTTTAACAAAAATCTATGATTAACACGATCAAAATCATTTGCTAAGTCGAGTTTGATAACCATACCTTGTTCTTTTCGGTGTAGACTTGAGTGAATTGCCTCTTGGACGAGGGTATAATTGTCCACAATCTTCCTGCCTTGGATGAAGCCTCCTTGATTCTCCGGAATGATTTTGGGAAGGATGGGCTTCAGCCTATTTGCAATAACTTTGGTGATTATCTTGTACCCTATATTGCATAAGGAAATCGGTCAGAATCTGCTGAAGTTGTTGGCTCCTTTCTCCTTGGGAATGAGGGCTAAGAAGGCTGAATTTGTGCTACCCCCGATTTTCTGGAAATCTTGAGATTTTTGGACCATTTTAAAGAGATCATGCTCAACAATCTGCCAGCAAACTTGGAGGAACCTTGCGGAAAATCCATCCGGACCAGGGGCCTTGTCCAGGTCCATGGAAAATAGGGCATTTTTGACTTCTGTTTTGGAGACTTTGACCTCAAGAATCTCATTCATACGAGGAGAGATAGATGAGCGAACACTGTCTAAGAGATCTGAAAATTGGCCCAGCTCCTTGTCCTCACAATAAAATTTTTGAAAATGGGAAAAGGCTGCTTTCTTGATGGCTTCAAAATCCTTGTGAGAGACATTATCCTCCTTGATTTCAGCAATAGTGTTAAAGAATTTTCTGGCCTGAGCTTGTTTATGGAAAAAGGAAGAATTCCTATCCCCAGCTTTGAGCCAGAGATTACGAGATTTTAATCTCCATTATTCTTCTTCAGCTAAACAGGCTTTATGATAACACTGCTGTAGCTGAACTTCTTTGCCTAATAGCTTCTCTGTGACTATGGCGTTCTCCACCTGAAGTTGATGAGAGACAAGAGAAGCTTTGATGGCTCTCCTTTCTGTAGCAATATTGGACAAGGTTTTGGCCCATCTTTTTAGAGCTATTTTCACCCTTCTAAGCTTTTCCTCCCAGATAAAGAAAGGAGAGCCTTTGACTGGCTGAATCCAACAGTCCTTGACTATTTGAAGAAAGTCTGGCTCCTTAACCCAAAGGGGACTAAATCTGAAGGGAATAGGGCCCAGATCTAGATGGGACAGCAGATCTAGCTTTATTGGCTTGTGATCCGAAGTACTATTTGCGAGGATATGCATTCTTGGTTCCAGTCCTAGCAACAGGAAGGAGCTTTGAATGAAGAATCTATCTAATCTGGCTGCAATATGACCTGGGCTAGCTCTTTTATTAGACCAAGAATACTTACCAGAGGAAGGTTTGATGTCTAGCAAGTCCCAGTCTTGTAAAATGTCCTCTTCCCACTCCCTTTCCAGATCTCGGACTGCGCTGCCTCCTCTTTTCTCGAATGAGTGAAGAGTGAGGTTGAAATCTCCAGCAATGATTATATTTTCCAGGTTTGATAAATCTGCTTGATGCCTTATTGAATCCCAGTAGACTTTTTTTTCTCCAACATTAACTGGGGAGTACACATTGAAAAGGCAAAAAGTTTCTTTGGTGATCAGATTCTGCATTTTAAGCAGAAGCTAGTGAGTGTTGCTAGCTTCTGAGATGACTGAAAATTTGTCGGCATTCCATAGAGTGCCGATTCCTCCCGAGGCTCCCCGGGCAGATATTGCTCTTGCTTCACTTTGGCTCCAAAGTTTCTTACTTTCTTGAAGGAAGACTACATCTTCCAGCTTGGTCTCCTGGATGAGAAGTATGTCTGGAGATTCTGATCTTATTAAACTTCTAATGGCTTCTTCCTTGATTTTTCTCCCCATACCTCTACAATTCCAGGAGATAACCTTCATTATTTATGTTTCTGTTGGGCTCCCTTGGAGCCTTGAGGCAGATTTTTCATTATTCTTGATTTTGAGGCTAGAAGCTTTTCCAGAGTAGGTTGGCTGCCCTGTAGCTTGTCCTTGTAAGTTTCCTGCTCTCTTTTTTCCTTGTCAGATTTGCGACCTCTTGTGGATCTCCTTACCGAGGTTTAAGACTCTCCTATTTCTCCTTCCTCCTCTGACTCTTTTGATTCCGGTTCTCCTTCCTCATCTTCAGAAGGCATGCCTTTGGGGTCTACAGCACTTGTGTCTTTCTGGGAAGGAGAAGGAGTGCTTTTGCTTGGAGGGTCCGGGTTTTGAATCTCGATCTCATGAGTTGCTTCGATTTGCTGACTTAGTACATCAAACTTATTTTCATTTTCCTTTTTTTTTGGGGGGGGGGGGGCGACACTGAGCATTGGCCTGAAGGGGGCCTTTTCCGTTGTTTCCTCCCGATTTCTGGCCTTTATGATTGATCTTTGTGCGCTTAACTTGATTCCAGCCTTCTTCATTAACTTTCTCTGGCTCAGGATTGGAGGGACAATTCCTGGCAAAGTGTCCATGAATATGGCATTTTTTGCATTTGAAAGGCAGTTGTTCATAGTCCAAAATCTGCACATGAGACCAGCTGCCTACGTTGATTTTGATTGCCTCTGGGAGACCCACCTCTAGGTCAACTTTGACACAGATTCTAGTGCAGTCGTATTGATCCTTATTGTTTGCTCGATCGATGAAATTCCCAAGAGCATTGCCGATGTGTTTCAGGGAGTCCCAGTTCCAGCAGTGGACTGGAAGATTCGAGAGGTGAACCCACACTGGGACAACCTTAGGAACATCAAAAGTCGGATCAAAGTCCGGAGTCCATTTGTTCAAATAAAGACCCTAAGGACCCATGAAATAGGGCCCATTTTGGAAGATCAAGTCTTTGTCTTCTTCGGAAGAGAATTCGAAGAGGAAATATCCACACCCCAGAAAATAAGAAGTGACACTGTGTTTAATCAGGGGAGCCCAGTTTCTATTAACCCATTGCTCAGTGGTATTTGGAGATGGCCAAAGCCCCGTAAACTGACCAATGAGACCCCGGTCAGCCAAAGACAAAGCTACTTGAATGGGGGTCTCAAGAGGCAAAGAGATCTCCGGAATATCTTGAAGTTTCTTAATGAATTTAGAGGCTTCACATTTCTTCTTTTGGGGCAAACCAGCCATAAGTTGGTTGAAAGCTTCGATCTCCGGGGAAGAAGGCATCAGAGGAGGCTCCTTGGGAGAGCCCCGCGTCTCCATGAGCAGACCTTAGGCAGGCTGCCCCAGAGGGAATCCACTCTGCATAATCAGCATAGCACTCCGAAGAGCTCCCCTTCAAGAGCCAGGGAGGGCAAAAGGGCGAAGGCACCACGCAGAAGAAAACGCGTCGCGCAGAAGAAACCAGCCCGAACTGGAAAACGAAAACCTGCACACCTGAAAGCGGAACATGGCGCACTGGAAAGCCACCAGAGGGGTGGGCCAGGCCTGTGGCCACAGGAACAGCAGAGGATGGCTAGGGTTCGCGCTGCAAATTTTGAGGATCTAAAATTGAATTTATGTTAATTATTATGAACATTAAAATACTTTATTTATTTATGATTATAATACCTATATGATTTTAAATACCATGTCTAACCACAAAATCCTTTTTTAACAAAAATAATAAGATAACTTCTTTTTTTAATGTTTAGAGTTTTGCTAGATTTTTCTAAAGTAAATGACATTAAATGTAGATAATTACAATAGCTAATGGTTTTACAATTTTATATCGCACAAATTAACATGAATTTATGTTAATTATTATGAACATTGAAATTATTTATTTATTAATGATTATAATATGAATATTATTTTAAATATCATGTCTAAATTTCATGATTTACACATCTTTCTCATACTAAATAAGTAAAAAGAGATTTAAATTTTTTATGATTACAATTTTTATTTTTTTATTGCGAATGGTTTTATTGTTTTTTAATGCAATATTAATGGAAAACATATAACCACACTCATTTGTAGAAGACTTCTTAAAGAAAAAAAGAAATTTGGAATTTTTTGTTAGCAATGTATATGAATTTCATTAGCCAAAGACATATTTTATTTTGAGGTAACAAATAACTATGTATATGAGAATATATTATCAATTAATACATCTAAAATAAATTATAATTGGAATATGTTTTGGACCTTTTTCCTCGCAAATTTTAATTTAGTTTTCCTTGAAATGTGATAGAGGTTTTATAATATATTGTAGGTTTTAATTCAATTATACATTAAAAATTTATTTTCAAATCTAAATCAATTTCCAAATCTAAATCTTACTTAAAATTGTATGACATAAATTAGAAAAAAAAGAAGAAAAATACATATATATATATTCTAAATTAATTTTTGAAACATAATAATATACTTATAATTAAAATAAATATAAACTATTCAAAAATATTATTAGTAAAAATGTCATAATTCTAAATCTCATATTAAATAGTTGAATCATTATTAGAAATTTTGACATAATTTATTCAACGTAAACATAATATATTTAAAACAAGAAATAAAAAAGAAATCGTTATTTCATAGGTTTTCTTCATGTTTTGTAACATAGTATTAAATTGTTTTTATCACGCATATAAATTTATTAGAGATGCAAATTTTTTCTTGAATTTCAATATTTTCAAAACATGATATACTTGTTTGAAATAGATTTACTATATTTTTCAAAATGAGATATTTAAACTTCATATAGAGGGAAGGAATCATAAATATTCCAAATGACTAAATCTCATATATTCAGAATTAGTAAATCACATGTATTTCAAATGATTAAATCTCACACACGGACACACACACACACACATATATATAAATTTATTTTTTCTCCTCCTATACATATCTAATAGATACCAAATTATATATTTTATTTATAATTAATATTAAAATATTTTTTAACATGTTAATTGCAAAATTTATATCAAAATAGAAAGGATTGTAATTTTTTCTAAAATTAGAAGACAAAAAAAAATAGTTATGAATTAAAAGGATTTTTTTTTTCAATATTTTTTATTGTTATTTTATATCAAATACATTATTAAAAATAAACATTAAATTTTGTATTTGTAATTTTTCAAAATAGTGGGAAAAATTCATATTTGAGTTGTCAAAGAAGATGACATAGATTGCTATCTCTTAACGCAAATGGAATTATCATCATTATTCAAGGGCAACCACACTGCCTCTTATTATCCTCCTGGTAGATAGTAAGAGTGCATAGTTTCTTTATAATTATCATTATCACTGTTTTTATTATATTTAATATTTCTTAAAATATTACATCTTAAATTTTAATTATCTTTGTATATATTTAAGTTACAAAAAATATTTTATATAACATAAAAATGGTAAAGCTAATTTTATGATAGAAAATGGTTTTATTTATTTATTTATTATGATTTTCTTATGTATTAGGAAAAGTAAGTAAATTTTAATTCATAAAATTATTTTTAGTGTGTTTTTATTTTGTAAAAGAAAAAAATATTTCACTAATTGACATTAAATATAGGTTTTTAACTTTCAAGATCATCATCTACCAATTTTAATATATATATGTGTGTGTGAATTTTTATTTTGTCTAAAAAAATTAAATATAAAAATAAATATCATATTATTAATATATAATATTTGTATATAACCTTAAATTTTAGCCTAGAGAAAATGTGAAATTGAAATGCAATGCTTTCAAATCTTTTTTTTTTTAATATATAATCATTATGTCTATCTGAGATAAAATATTATCACAAAATTATATATTTCGTATCATTCAAAATTTTGACCACTGCATATGAAAGAGAAACAATATTACATTATGATTTTATTTTATTTAAATTAGAAAAAAAAACATTACTATGTAATTTTGTTTTATGTTAAATTAAAAAAAAAAAAAAAATTGAACTTACAAATTTTCAATTAATTTTTATGTTATGTTATTTTTTATTTTTTATTTTATTTTGTTTATAAATATATTTTAAATTTTAAATTCTTACTTTGAAGTATAGTGTTTTAAAAATCTTAAATTATAATGAAGCTATATTAATAATAATAATTAAAAAAAACATCAGAACACAAAAACTCCATAATACTGTAAAACAAGAAACAAGAAATGCACAAAAGCTTGAGAATAATTGAAATTCAAATGTGAAAAAGTTGATGGTGACCTAATATTCTTCACGTAAAAGTCAGGAACCGTCACATCAATAAGTTTAACCAATAAAATTAGAAATGAGTTGGTTGAAAAAGAATATCCGTTGGAAAAAGTGGGAGTGGATGACTTGCCTAAATTAGAAATAATTACGATGGATGAGTTGGCCAGAAAAAGACTATGTTGTAAGAAGTGGGAGTGAAATTCGTAAGATGGAAAAGGATAAAGAAAATGGAAAAGGAGGTGTAAGGATAGAGAATCAGGCATATAATATTTTGTTTTTACTTCAAGGGAAAAGAAGTTGCAAACACCTATAAATTTCAAATTTCCAATTTTTAGTTTTAGTGCTCTATTGATTGTTTGTTTGTGGTATGTTTTGTGGGAAGCCGTCTACTTTTGTGCTTTTTTGAAGTGTTTAATGTTGCAAATAAGACACTCTGTGTGCAAAATTCAATGTCCAAAATTTGTTTGTTGACAGAAGAGGACAACAATGAATTTGGCATGTTCCATAAGATCAATGTTGTTTCTTGATTCATAGGAACCACCGAGGGGAGAGTTTGTCACAGGAACTCAGAAGGGAAGAGTTGTCATGTTCCAATGCGCTATTGTATTGTAGCTACTGCTACCCAAAACCAAAACCAAACCCTCTTTGGGCTATTGTTTTTTACAACAAATTTGTTGTAGGTACTTTATTTATTTCTGATGTGTTTATTTAAATTTAATGTAATTTGTTGTCAATGAAAACTTGTTGTTCTTGTTTACTCTCTACCTTATTTTCTTTAATTAGTTTAACAACTCTCTATTTCATTTTCTTTAGTTAGTTTAACCTCCCTTAAACTTTCCTTCCAGTCTCTTGATTTTGATTATTAGGTTCTCTTGGTCGATTTAGGTTCCATTTTTGTGTTGGCATTCAAATTTGTGTTGATTGCAACCACAATCATTTGTAGTAGGATTTTGAGAGTCTCTCTTAGGTTCAACTTCCAGAACAAGAATAAAATCATTTTTCTATATCATATCCTTTTAATATCATGGCACTGTAATTTAGTGTAAAATCCCTTGAGTTCTTGATACCAATTTCAAGCAATCCACCTAAGATCGAGATATGGATTTTGAGGGTCATCCTTAAATGGTTCAGCTTCCAGAAAAAATGTAAACTCTTTTTTGATTGAGTTGTGGATACCAATTTCAACTAGTCCACCTAGGATCGAAATCTTAAGCATGAGATCAGGAGACAATACTTGTTTTTTATTAAATTAAATTACTTGGGAGGTTGTCCACTATTATTCATTTCCATTTTCGATAGTGGCCCGACATCTAGAACATAGGCAATGTGCAACCATACTTCATCTAATTTGTGTAGTCCCACACTGCAACCAAGATAAACAAAAATGGTTGGAATCTTGAATGGATTTCATGTTGGCTGGTTATTCAATGTTGGCATCTCATATTACGGTCTGAGTAGGAAGACATTAGATGAAATTTCATTTTTAGCACGTAAATATATTTTCCCACCCTACATAACATCTATTATACTACTATCAGTCCATCAATCAACATAAACCCTAGGGTTAAGATCTTAAAAGGAATCGAGATTTTAAATTGCAATGAAGTTGATCATGGATGCCAAGATAGGCTAAAAAAATGCATAAGATTGATTTTTTTTGTTGCGAGGTTTGGTTTAGTGACACATAAATTTTGAGTTCTAGGGTTTGGTTACATGGTACAGTAGGTACTCATTTTTTCAACACTGAAAATCATAACTTAAATAGAGGGATGTTGATTATCAGTAAACGTGCCAACTTCAATTTAAAATGCTATTCCTTCCCTTGCTATCCACAATAAAGATAAAATATTAATCTACAAACTTAATTAATTAATTAAAGAAATTACACACATTTATACATAAGATAGTCTCAAGATAGGAAATCTATCTTGGACACACAATAATGTAGGAACAGACTCCTTATATGGAGAGTTACAACCACAGACAAGTAGGAATTACATATTCCAACTCCCTCCCTTAATGACTACTTGTCGTGATATCAATTCACAAAGTCTAGTTGTGGTCAATCATAAGAAAAAAAATATGTCGATGTCCATATAAAGCAGCAACGATCCACCAGAATGCATGGGTACCAACCGCTGCAACTGCTGGTCTCATAGGATTTCCTTCATATACATGGTTTTTTCAACCATTATCACTGCATACATGTACCTGTATCAAAAAACAAATGTTTCTACGATTCAGATCTACCACCACCTGGAAAATCCCATGTGCAGAACTGCCAACAAATGTGTCTGTGACTCAGATCTACCACCACCAGGAAAATCCCATGTGCAGAACTGACAATAATTTCTGGGACTCAGATCCACCACAAACGAGAAAATCCCATGTGCAGAACTACCAAAAAATATAGAGACCAGCTTCTTTCTAAGCCAAATATTCACGTCCAAATAACAATCCCTAAAAATCATGTTGATTGCGCCTTTCGACGCGACTATCAGATAGAAACATGCACCAACCCTCCTGTGCTCAGAAATAAGAATATATGAGACTTTTGAGTGAGGTGTTTACTGTAGTCCATGTACTCCTGTGAGCACTCAAGCTCCTGTGTGCACCTGAGGCACCTATAGCCACTAAGGCTCACCAGTAAGGCTTTATAGCCACTAAGGCTCTGTAGCCAGTAAGGCTTTGTAGCTACTAAGGCTCTATACATGGTTTCTGGTTCACCACAAACCATGACTTTAAAGTGACAAAAGATGGTTTCCAGCTGACCATAAACCATTACAAGGTGGTTTTGATATTACCTCAAACTTTTCACATGCCTTTACAAGACTTACATTCCATACTCCATCTCTTGGAGTCTTCAAGTACATACAATGACCAATTACAAAATCATACTAGACTTGCTTATTACATGCTAGGGATTCTATCCCAGAAACCCACACTAACTCAAACAAAAATTTAGTTTGTTGTCCATCATGATAGTTGTTGCTACTTCATTACCTTCTCTTTCCTTGCTCACATCTTGGGCATCCTTGTCAAATAAATTCTTGGAACTCCATGCTTAACGTGTCATTTGTTAAAGTCTTGAGTTCTAACAAAATAATTTTACCTACATTGAGTTAGCTAGGCTCAATAAGGCTCAATAACTTTAAACATGATTCCAAGAAGCTAAATAAAAAACATACACTCTTCAGATACCAATGAATAAATTTTCCACATTATTTTTTCCATTTAATGATTTTAAAGTTTATAGTAATTTTATCTCGATCCATGATAATTTTATTTCAACACGCAACTTGGTATGCCTTGCTGGTAATAATTTTAATGGATCTCAAGTTAAGATGTATGGATCTCAAGCTATGATGTCGACCATAGTTGTATGGTTTGTGCAATTGCTGCTAGCTGGGATTGAAAGCTGGATGTAAGGGTAAATGAATAATGACAATGATGATATGAAAATCATCTTGCTTGTAGCGTTGTGTCATTGGCATAGATGGAATAAGAAGCTTCTATATATTGTATTTGTATTAGCATTGTATTCACATTTGACTATTTGTATTTTCATTAAATTTGCAATAATAAGTGTTTCTATATTGTGTCTATATTTGCATTGTATTCGCATTTGACTAGTGAGATGTATCCACTCTAAAAGCTCTTTAGCGCTCCTTAGGGTCAAAACTATAAATATAATGTTATATTTTGGAAGATGGCTCGGATGAAGAGCAGCTGCCAAGAAAATATATTATTATAGTTTTGAAGTAAATGTAATGGGACTTTTACGAACTCTTTTAATAAGGATAATATATATATGGCTAAAACCTACTCCAAATTCTAGCAGTTTATAGTATATTTAAATTTATTTATTTTTGTTTCCATGTGAACAAAAAAATAATTAATCAATTTTACATTAAATTAGAGTGAAATCTTATACTAATATTAAATAAACCAATTAAAACAATTCGTGCAAAGATGACTAGAAATCTAGAAAACATCCTTTTGCTTAATAACCTTTATGTCTTCTAATTAAGATCCTTAATGAGTTATAGTCACTTTATTTGAAGTTACATTTAATTTAATATATAGGAATATGGTGAGGTGCATTCAATTCAAAATTTATCATGATATATATAAAATTTCTCATAAATTTTTTTAAATAATGTTTCCTTAAATAATTTGTATCAATTAGATATGCTATTAAGGTTTTTTTATTTTTTTTCACTTTAGAAATTAGCGTGCATATATTTTTAGAAAGAAAGAGAGGGGAGAGAGAGAAAGAGAGAGGAGAGGATAGAGAGAGAGGTAGGGAGAGGTAGGGAGAGGGAGTGGGAGAGAGGGAGAAGGGGGAGGGAGAGGGAGGGGAGAGCAAGAGAGAGAGAGGAGTGGAGGGAGAGAGGGGGAGGGGCAAAGACATACAAAGGAGATAGGGGGATGGGGAAAGACATACAAAGGAGGGAGAGAGAGAGAGAGAGAGAGAGAGAGAGAGAGAGACAGATAAGGGAGAGAAAGAGAGAGGTAAAGGGGGAGAGGTGGAGAGAGAGGGAGGCAAGAAAAGGGACACAAAAATAGAGAGGGAGGAGGTGACAGGGAGAGATAGAGTGAGAAAGAGAGAGGCATAGAGAAAGAGAGGGAGGGAGAGGGGGAGAGAAAGTGTGAGAAAGTGATAGAGAGAGAGAGAAATGGAGGGAGGGGGAGAAAGAGAGAGAGAGGGGTGGGGGAGAGAGCGAGTGAGGGCTAGGGATAAAGAGAGAGTCGGGTGGAGAGAGAGAGAGAGAGCGAGAGAGAGAGGGAGGGGGAGTGAGAAGGAGAAGGAGATAGAGAGAGTGAGAAGTAGGGGGAGAGAGAGGGGGAGACGAAGAGATAGAGGGAGAGAGAGAATGGGAGAGAGAGTAGGGGGGGAGGAGTGATATGTAGTGGGAGAGAGAGATGGAGAGGGAGAGGGGGTCTGTGAGAGAGAGAGAGAGAGTGAGGGTGGGGAGAAAAGTAGAGAGGGTGGGAAAGAGAGAGTGAAAGAGAGAGACGGAGGGGGAGTGAAATATAGATAAAGGTGAGAGAGAGAGGGAGGGAAGGGGAGAGATAGAGATAGATAGGGGGAGAGAGACAGAGGGGAGAAGGGTAGAGAGATAGGGCGGTAGGGGGAAGGAGATAGAGTGAGAGTGATTGAATGAGTGACATAGAGAGAGACATGGGGGAGGAGTAAGAGAGAGGCAGGTAGAGAGTGAGAGAGTGAGCAGGATGGAGGGAGGGAGAGGGAGAGGGAGAGAGAGAGATATGGGGGGAAGATGGAGAGGGAGATGGAGGGAGGAAGGGAGAGAGATAGAGAGAGAGAGAGAGAGAGAGTTGGAATGGGAGAGAGAGATGGGGGAGAGGGAGAGTGAGTGGGATAGGGAGAGAGAGAGAGAGAGAGAGAGAGAGAGAGAGAGAGGGGGGGAGTGGGGGAGTTATATATATATATATATATATATATATATATATATATATATATATATAGAGAGAGAGAGAGAGAGAGAGGGATATAAATAGAAGGGAAGGGGGTGAGAGAGATAAAGAGAGGGGTAGAGAGAGTATGAGAGAGAGAGAGATGGGGAGAGGGGGAGAGAGAGGGGGGAAGAGAGAGAGAGAGAGAGAGAGAGAGAGAGAAAGAAGGGGAGAGGGGTAGAGATAGAGGGGGATGGGCGGAGGGAGAAATAATGAGAGGGAGTGAGTGACTAACAGAGGAGGGGAGAGGGGGAGAGAGTGGGGCAAATGAGAGAGAACGAAGGAGGGAGGGAGTGGAGTATGTATATATATATATATATATATATATATATAGAGAGAGAGAGAGAGAGAGAGAGAGAGAGAGAGAGAGAGAGAGAGAGAGAGCGAGATGGAGAGAGGGATGGAGAGGTAGAGGGAGAGAGAGAGGGGAGCATTGAGGTAGAGGGAGAGGGAGAGTGAGAGAGATGGGTGAAGGTAGTAGAGAGACAGAGAGAGAGATCAGGGAAGAGAGTTAGTAGAGTGTTAAAAAGAGAGAGGGAGACTGGGATATATATATATACACACACAAAGATAGAGAGGGGGAGAGAGGGGGGGAGAGATATAGAGAGGGGGGAGAGAAAGGGAGAGAGAGATAAATAGAGAGACAGAGAGAGAGAGAGAGAGGTAGATATAAAGTGGGAGGGAGGAATGGAGGGTGATAGAATGAAGGGCATGGACGAAAGAGGTCTAGGTGCATTGGGGTAGGGAGAGAGAGAGAGAGAGAGAGAGAGAGAGAACAAGGGGGATGGTTAGAGAGGTAGAGAGAGGTGGGGGATGATGAAGGGTTGATATATGGATATATGGATGGTGGGAGGGGGGGGGAGGCTTGGGGTGAGAGAGTGGGAGAGGGAAACAAAGAGCAGGGGGTGAAGCGAGATAGGGAAGGATGGAGAGGTAAGGGAGAGAATATATAGAGATATATATAGCGAGAGTGACATAGGGGGATAAAGAGTGGTAGGGTTGGAGAGAGAGAGAGAGTGGAATATATATGTGTGTGTGTCTCTCTCTCTCTCTCTCTCTCTCTCTCTCTCTCTCTCTCTCTCTATATATATATATATATATATATATATATAGAGAGAGAGAGAGAGAGAGAGAGAGAGATGCAGGGAGGATGGGAGGGGAAGGAAGAAAGGGCCGATGGGGGAGATGATGTGGGAGAGTGGGAGTGAAAGAGGCAGGGGTAAAGTGTGAAAGGATATATAGAGAGAGAGAATGTGTGAGACAAGAGTTAGGGAGGAAAAGAGATAGGGAGAGAGAAGAGAGAGGGAGGGAGTGGTATGGAATAAGAAAAACAAATAAAGGGACGGGGACGGTGGGAGTGGAAGTGGTAGTTAGGGAGATGTAGAGAATAATTGGGGGTACAATGGGGGAGATAAAAAGAGTGAGAGAAAAAGAGAGAGTGGGGGGTGCGGGGGGTGGGTGGTGAGGGGGAAGGAGGGCTCGAGGAATAAAATTTGGGGGGAGGTGTAGGAGGATTCTTGAGAGAGGTGAAGAGGAGTGTGCATGCGAGGAAATGAGAGATAGAGATAATGAGATTGGTGGTTAATAATAATACAAGAGGTCGATACCATGGGTTATAAAAATACCACGAATCCCCCCTTTTCTACTTTTTCCTACTCAATGATATAAATTGATTTTATATTTTTTTTAATTTTACCCACATTGACTTAATAAGACCCTTTAATTTAACTATACATTGACACTTCCAAATATTACTGTTTCCTCTTATATGATACATAAATAATTTTATTAATTGATATCCAATTTCCTTATAAATAGCCTATGGGAATCAAATAGGGCAATCAATTAGTGACTATTCGAAAATAAAAAATTACATGGTCAAACCTCTCCAGATTGAAAAATCATTAATCTACCTCATCCATGCACTCTTAGTTAACTTTACAATTTTCATGATAAAGTGAACTTATATCAATTCATTGCCAATTGTGCTTACATCACATATGGCTTCATGTGCCATTTTAGAAAAACACTACCATGAGGGTTGTAATTCAAGGGCATTACTATGGAGGCCATAATTGGAGTGGCATCCCTATGATATACCATACATAACACATTCCATTATTACTTGTATTTCTATTTTATTCTTGATAAAGGTGGTAAGTAGTCATGGAAAGTGTCACTCTCTTATCATCGTCCTTTGAAATTGTTTGGAAAAGATTCTGTGGAGGTTTATGCCACTAAAATAATGATAAAGTAAAATAAATCCATAATAATATATTAAAAAAAATAGAAAAATACAAGATATGGTTGGGAACATAATTAGCTCATCGGGAAAAACCTATTATGAGCTCTATCCATGAGATTAGCCTTCACCTGACTGTTAGAGCACTTGATCCTACCCAAATAAAAATAAATCCTTGTATTTTCACAAACTTTATGAGAAATAAATCACCATTTTTAAGTTGTATTAGAGTGGTGGAAATAGTACGCCAATAAAATGGGTACCTCGTGTCTCCATGATTGATCCCTTTTTACATATATACACTCTATATGTTGGACATCAAGTAGTTGGTCTCTTAGATATGTCACCTAACCCTTAACTCTTTCCCAACGTGTTGCCATCATCTACAATTGTGCCCATGGACTAATGGATTGACCTAGGAATTTTAACTTCCCCTTGGGTGTTTGAAACACATAGTACGGTTATCCAAGTATTCATTGCAAATATAAGAGAGGGAAGGTCTATATGGGACTTGTTGTAGTGAGATATGTGATAAGTATTGGTTGTTACGATAACTTTAATTATGGTCCTTTATGTTGCCTCTATGATTTTATTTACCTAATGATCAATTTACATAAACTTTATTATAAGGATATTTTGTGAGATGTTTGGCATCACAGTAGCAGAGGATGTTATAGGTGATTTCCTTACCTCCTTACTAGTGGACTAGAAGTTCTAATATCCAAAGTATGGAGAGGTAGATTTACTTTGATGATGAAATTTTCAATACCTATGATATATAATTTGGCTAATAGATGGATTTATATAATGATTTACAACTAGAGGAATCCATAAATGTTAGAACATTAATCTCATGATTGTTAGCATTGGAGATATTGATGGTGTGATGAGTGAATATGTGATTACCCTAGTATTCCATTGCCACTATTTGATGATAATCACTTGATCCACAATCTAGATGATGATGGTCATCCTTGAGGTGACAAGGGATGGCTTCTATATCACTTTGGAGAGACAACACTTAGCTAGCTAATGCCACATCACCTAGTTTCCTCTTGTGAGGGCCACGTAGGGCACATTTTGGTCATCATGAATAGAGATGCTTTTGGTGTCTTGAACATGATCATCAGGAAATTCCTGGAATATAGAACACCCTTTAGCCCTTACATCACATTTTGAAGAGAGTCTTGAACTCATTTGAAAATTTAACCATAATATAATTATGTATTTATGTAATTAAAAAGAAAAAAATATTAATATTATAATAATTATTAATTTTATTAAAAAAATATATAAAATTGAAAATTAAAAATAGTTTTTTTTTTTTTTAATCTCTTTAAAAGTATAAAATTATAATAGCTCTAAACAAAATAACAAAAAATTTATTAAAAAAACAAACATCTTAATAAATAAAGTAAAAAAATATGATTTCATGGTCATTCGTTCATTGTTTATGGAAACAAATATTTATATTAACCATCGTGGACTTAAATGGAGAACATTAAAAATACCCATATATATATATATATATATATATATACTTTTATATATATATATATATATATGTGATGTTAAAGTATGATTGTATTGTTTCATAAATTTAGATTAAAAGGAAAAAGAAATCCATATTACATAACTTTAAAACTTTAAATTATATATATTTTTAGTTATAGGTCAATTTGAAATAGATTAAACAAAAAATTATTTCAAATATAATTATTAAAAGGAATATTATTTTTTAAATAATAAAAAAATACATTATTCAATTGAGAATTAAATTCCACTTTATATGGAGAGTCTAATAACATATCATATTGAAGAAAAACATTACCAACAATCAATAAATGAGAAATATAATGGCCAACTATATAGACTATATAATGCTTTATTCAATTGGAAGGCATGCCTTACAAGTATGAAGTTGTCTTTAAGTGTTACTTTTTGGAGTTTCCCTTGGATTTTTAGCACGATTATGATAGAAAGCAATTGTGGATTTTTATTGTTGTTGTTGTTTAAATTAGTTTTTTGATTGCATATATGAATTCAGCACATTAAAAAACCCTTGGGAACTTCTATTGTGCAAATTTCACATATTAAACTTGTGATTTCAATGAATCTCTGCCATATTCTAAAAAATTCAATATGAAAATAAACAAAAAAACTTTTCAAAAAGTCACACTTAAGACATCTAAATGATATCATCATAAATCACTTGTAAAATTCACAATTTAGATAAGAAAATAAAACAGAAAACTTTTCAAAAAATCACACTTGAAAACAACTCGAATAAGTACTACAATGGATATCTAAATAATATGATTGCAAATTACTTGGAAAATTTCCTAAAAATTCACCAATGCATGGAACATCAGAAATTTGTTATCATAAATTTAGTAAGATATCAATATATTGTATGTATTGTGGCATAAGTTAATAATGACACTCGAATGATTACTAGAGATTTTGAATATTTATGTATTTATGAGGACACCCAAATATAGCTCCAAGAAAGAAAAAGATGAGATTTTTAATTGAAATTTATGATTTAGTTGAAATGAGAAACACATGAATTAAACACTCTTCTAAAGATATGTGTTGTAGTGTAGATTGAAAATTATTACCTGTAAATTAAAATTAAAATTTTAATATATATATATATATATATATATATATATTAATTTACATTAAAATTTTATGGTAATAATTTTTTATGAATGTAAATTTATTTTCTCTTTGGGTATATCAAAATTTGGGAAAACTAAAATTTCTTAAAATAAGAACCTTATTTACATTATAAATTTTTAAAAATAATGTTTGCAACTCCACTTTATTATCTTTGATATGGTACTTGGCTAAGGTAGATTTATGATAATTATACACATAAACATATAGTGTGTCAATACAAAACTAAATAAGAAAATAATTGGACATCTCTTTCATTTTGATTCACATACCACTAAAATGTTTTAATCATAATTTTTATTTTCAGTTATTTGTATAATATATACTTAGTTTACATTGAGATATTGATTTAAGAGTTGTTTTTAGTGATACTTTAAAGGTAAAATCTTGTATTTTGTTATTTAAACTAGTTTTTTTACTATATATATGGATTTAACACCTAGAAAAACCCTAGTGAACTTGCATTGTGCACGAAACATCGATTGTGCAGGGTTATCCATCAATCTTGTGATTTCAATATCAATCTTGTGATTTCCAGAAATTCTAGCTCGATTTTAGAGAAATTACTAAAGACAACTCGTATTGATTTATCCTACCACCCCACACCCATATATTCCATATGTCAACTTAGTGTTAAATAAGGAAATAAGTGTAGGTATCCTTTTTTTTTAGATACACCCAATTAAATTTTTTTAATCATAAGGTTTTTTTTTTTGTCAATTTTTTATATATAATAATTACACTCTAAATATCTAATATTCACATTTTTATTAATATATTTTCAATACTACTTCATATTAAATAATGGAGTTATACATTCCATTATTCCATAAATTAGAAAGAAAATATTAATTAAATGAAAAATATCCTTATTTTATTTATTTATAGTTCACCTTGAATTTCTTTTTGTCATTAATATTTTTTTATATTTCATCTATAAACATTCTATTAAGGATTAAATAATTTTCACTTAATCCTTATATCATAGAGTCTAAAATAATTATTAACATAGGAAAACATATTTTAAATTCAATTAGTTTTTTTTCAAGTATGTGAAGTTGATATAAAATTAATTTAAATATTATCAAATTAAATTATTTTTATTTATATCTCTATATAAATATGTATAGAGTTTATATTGGAATATATTAGTTGATATGAATATTCTAATATCTCATCCAAGGTTTGTATTGGAACTTTTTTAAATAAAAAAATTACACATCTTCCTAATATTCAAAAGAAAAAAGATAACAATTTCTTTTAAATTAGTTTATATCTCACAAATTCAAATAAAATTATTTTAATTATTATGAATATTGAAATAATTATTTTCTTTATAATTACAACATTAATATAATTCTAAATATCATGTATCAATTTCATCCAATTAAGCACCTCCCTTGTACTAAAGAAATAAAATGCAATTTAATTTTTTTATGATTTTTTTTTTTTTTAATTTTTATAATGTAAATACATTTATTATTTGTTAATGTAATATTAATAGACAACATATAAGTATACTAATTTATAGAGAATTTATCAAAGAAAAAATAAATTTGGTAAATTTTGTTAGGAACATTTATTATACTACTATCCATAAAATATTATATATATATATATTTCTCATTAAATTTATGTTTTCTCTTTTTATACCTATCTAATAAATACTAAAATATATGTTTTATTTATGATTTTTTTTTTAAAAAATAGTATGTTAATTGCCAAATTTATATTAAAATATAGAAAGGATTGTACATATTTTTGAGATTAGATGACAAAAGAAAAGTTATGAAAACCCAATTATTTTTCTTTTAATATATTATTTTTATTTTATTTTAACTTACATTATTAAAATTAAATATTAAAATATTATATTTATAACTTTTTAAAATAGTGGGAAAAAATCATATTTGTGTTATCAAACTAATTGTTATTTATTGTTATTTATTAATGCATGTGGACTTATCTTTATTATTCAAGGAAAAATACAACCTGTTATTATTGGTAGTTGGTAAAAGTGCATACTTTCTTTATAAAAATGATTAACAAATTTTGTATTATATTTAATATTTATTTAAATACTATATCTTAAATTTAATTATTATTATTATTAGTATTATTAATTTTTGTATATAGTCAAGTTACAAAAAGTATTTTATATCACATAAAAATGATAAATTTAATTTTATGTGATTTTTGTTTTATTACTATTTTTGTGTACTAGTTTTTGTGTATAAGGAAAACTAAGTAAATTTTAATTCATAAAATTATTTTGTGTTTTTATTTTGTAAAAAAAATGACATTTCACAATTTGATATTAAATATTGTTTTTAACTTTCAAGATTATCATTTAACACTTTTAACATTAATAATAATAATAATAATAAATTACATCAAAATTTAAATTTTGTAAAAAGAAAAAATTAATTATGAAAACCAATATCATATTATTAATATATAATATTTATATATATTTTTAAATTTTAGTATAGCTAAAACGTGAAATTAAAATGCAATAAGATAAAATATTATCATAAAATTATATAAATCTTATCATTTAATTTTTTGGCAGCTATATACCAAATGCAAACAATATTACTAAATAATTTTGCCTTATTTCAAATTAAAATGTAATTTGAAATATTTTTTAAACTTTTAAATTATTAATAAATTTTTATATTATCTTATTTTTTATTTTAAAATAATTTTAATTTTTAATTATAGTGTTTAAAAAATCTTACCCAGTTATAATAATAATAATAATAATAATAAATAAAAGACAAAAAAAAACACAAAAGCATAAAAAATTCATAATATAGAAAAACAAAAAACAACAAAAGCACACCAACTCTAAAATAATGGAAATTCAAATGTGAAAGAAATACACCGTCAAGAATCTTCTTCGCTTAGAAAAAATAGGATAGTTGCCAGAAGTGGAAGTGGCAGACTTTCCTAAAATAGAAATAATTAGGATGGATGAGTTGGTAATGGGAGTGAAAGACGTGAATAAAGCACATCGGTTGATCTGGAAAAAGCTAAAGAAAACGGAAGTATCCGTTGATCTGGGAAAAAGCCGAAGAAGAGGTACAGAGAATCAGGGATATCATTTTTAGTTTTTACGTTGAAGGAAAAGGACGTGGAAACACATATAATTTCAAATCTCCACCCTCTTTCTTCCTCATTCCGTTGTGGTATGTTTTGTGTGAAGCGCCTCCATTTTTGTGTGTTGACAGAAGAGGACGACAATGGGTTGGAAGCATTGTTGATGAATTCTTTTTCTATTCTATTCATGAGCACAATGAATTTGGCTCATCAGCTCCGGAAGATCATCAGCTCTATGCAATCAATGCTCTTTCCTGATTCACAGGAACCGCCTACAGGAGAGTCTGTGACAGAACCCACTTTCTTGATTCACAGGAACCGCTTAAAGGAGAGTTTGGGACAGAACCCAGAGGGGAGAGTTGTCATGTTCCAATGCGCTGTTGTTGCTGCTATTACCCAAACTGTTTTTGGGCTATTATTTTTTACTACTCCAAAATGTTTCCAGGTATTTTATTTATTTCTGCTGTGTTTATTTAAATTTAATGTAATTTGTTTTTAATGTAAACTTCTTGTTCTCATTTACTCTTTACTTCATTTTCTTTAATTAGTTAACCTCCCTCAAACAGGCCTTCTGGCCTTTTTTTTCTTTAATTAACTAGTTATCTTGTTCGATTTAGGTTTATTTTTGTGTTGGCTTTCAAATTTGTGTGCTCCGTTCGGCTTCGAGAGCAAGAATAAACTCGTTTTTAGTTGTCACTTCTTTTTAATATCATGGCAATTTAATTTAATTAAAAATTTATTGAGTTTTTGATACCAATTTCACCCAGGCCGCTTAGGATAGAAATATGGATTTTGAGGATCTTTTTCCTATGCAAGTATAAACTTTTTTTAATTGAGCTATGAATGCCAATTTGAATTAGTCGACTTAGTATCGAAATCTTATGACTCTTTTTTGATGAAATACAAGAGTTATTCAATTACTTTAGAGGTTGTGCAATACTACCTTCATTGCCATTGTCATGTGCAACCAAACTTCATCTAATTCGTCCCGTTTCCAGTCGACTCGAACTGATGTATTGCTCCACCTTCCGAATATCTTCCTTCCACATTCCTCTACATTTTATTTTCATTGTTTATGCATTTGACTCGTGAGATGTATCCACTCGGCAAAGCTCTTCAGCGCTACTTAGTGTCAAAACTATAACAAAAGAATTATAGGGTTATGTTTTGGAAGATTGTTAGGTTAAGACCATTTTACCCGTTGCCAAAGCATATATTATTATAGTTTTGAAGTAAATTTAACGTGATTTTATCCAGTCCTTTAATAGGGTTTTTATATATTTTAGCTAAAATGGATAAGCAATTTTAGCAATTTGTAGTTCACTTCAATATATTTTATGTTTCAATGTCAATGAAAAAATAATTTATCAATTTATATTAAATTAGAGTAAAATTTAGATTAATATTAACTAAAATAATTAAAATAATTGATGAAAAACAATTAGAAATGTGGAGAAGATCTTTTAGTTAGTAACCTTAATTTTTTCTACCTTAATGTGTTATAGTCACTTTCTTATGGTGAGGTGAAGTGAATTCAAAATTTGTTATGAGATATATTTAGAGTGTCTAAAATTTCCTCAAAGAATTTGTATAAACTATATATATTATTAAGGTGTGTTGTTTTCACATTAGGAACTAAGAGACAGAGAGAGGGGGGAGAGATATAGAGAGAGGGAGGGGGAGATGAAAGGCAAGAGAGAAAGGGAGGGAGGGAGGGAGAGAGGGGGAGAGGGAGACAGGGGGGATAGAAACAGAGGGAGGGGGAAGAAAGAGGGGGAGGGGGAAGAAAGAGGGGGAGAGAGAGAGAGAGAGAGAGGAGGGAGGGGGAGAGAGAGGGTGAGGAGGCAAGAGAGAGGGTGGGATTTGAAGAGAGAGAGAGAGAGAGAGTGGGGGGGGAAGGGCGGCAGAGGCTGAGGGAGGGGAGGCAAGAGAGAGAAAGAGGAGGGGGGAGAGAGAGTGTGGGAGGAAAAGGGAGGGAGGGGAGGCAAAGAGAGAGGGAGGGGGTGGAGAGGGAGAGACAGAGAGAGAGAGAGCGAGAGAGAGAGAGTGGGAGGGATAGAGGGAGAACGAGAGAGGGGCAAGGAGGGAGAAGGAGAGAGGGGGGAGGGTAAGGGAGGGAGGAGGGAGGGGGGTGTAGAGAGACACAATGATGAGAGAGAGATATGGAGAGATAAAGAGATAGGGAGAGATATAGAGAGAGGGTGAGAGAGAGAGAAAGGGAGGGAGAGAGAGAAAGAGAGAGGGGAGGAGAGAGAGAGAGGGGGGGAAGGAGATAGACAAAGCAATGAGGGAGAGAGAGAGAGAGAAATAGAGATAGAGCTAGAGACAGAGAGGGAGGCAGGAGAGAGAGCTGGGGGGAAGAAGATTAAGAGAGGGGAGAGGGAGGGAGAGGAATGGAGGGTGGGGGAGAGAGAGGGGGAGGGTTAGATACAAACAAAGGAGAGATAAAGAGAGTGTGTGTGTGTGAGAGAGAGAGAGAGAGACTAGGGAAGAGAGAGATTGAGAGACAAATGTAGAGAGAGAGTGGGAGGCAGAGGGAGAGTGAGAATGAGAGAGAGAGAGAGAGAGAGGAAGGGAGAGGGAGAGAGAGAGTGGGGAAGGGATATGGAGAGAAAAAGGGGGGCGGGGAGGGAGAGAGAAAGAGGGGGGATAAAGGGGGATGGAGAGAGAGAGGGAGATAGAGATACAGAGAGAGAGCATGGGGAGGCATGGGGAGGGAGGAAGATAGAGTATAAGGAAAGGAGAGAGAGAGATAATGAAGGGCAGAGGGAGAAACATAGAGATATAGGGGCAGAGGGAGACATAGAGAGAGAGAGGGGAGTGAAAGAGACAATGAGGAAGAGGGAGAGAGGGGGCCAGAGGGGGAGAGATAGGGATATATAAGGTAAGAGAGAGGGAGGGGTGGAGAGAGAAGGGAGAGGGAGAGAGGGAGGGGTGGAGAGAGAAGGGAGAGAGGGAGGGGAAGTGAGTGAGAGATAGAGAGAGAGAGAGAGGGACGGGGAGGCAGAGGGAGAGAGTGGGGGAGTGTGAGGGAGGGAGGGGGATCGGGAGAGACACACCAATGAGAGAGAGAGAAAGAGAGGGAGAGATAAAGAGAGAGGGGGAGGGAGATAGAGAGAGGGAAGAGGGTGAGAGAGAAATATAGAAATATAGAGAGAGAGATAGAGAGGGAGGCGAGAGACAAAGAGGGGGGAGAGAGATTGAGAGAGGGGAGGGGGAGGTAGAGGAATGGAGGGTGTGGGAGAGAGGGGGACGGTAGAAATGGAGAGGGGGAGAGAGAGATAGAGGAGAGGGAGGGAGAGAGATAGAGGAGAGCGAGGGAGAGAGGAAGAGAGGGAGGAGGGGAGATTGAGAGGGGGAGGGGTAGATACAAATAGAGGAGAGATAAAGAGAGTGAGGGGGAGGGGGGAGAGAGAGAGAGAGAGAGAGAGAATGGGGGAGAGAGTGGGGAAGAGACACAAAGATAGAGAGAGACACAGAGAGAGAGTGGGAGGGAGAGGGATAGAGAGAGGGGTAGGGATAGAGGGAGAGGGATAGAGAGAGGGAGAGGAAGAGAGAGAGAGGAATGGAGAGGGAGAGGGAAAGAGGGGGGGGGGGAAAGGGGGATGGAGAGAGAGAGAGCGAGGGAGGGAGAGAGAGAGAGAGAGAGAGAGAGAGAGAGGGAGAGAAAAAGGGAGAGAGGGGTGAAGGGAGACACAAAGAGAGAGAGTGGAGTGATAGAGACAAAGAGGAGTAGAGAGAGATGGGGAGAGAGGGGTAGATAGGGGGAGAGATAGGGATATATAGGGAAAGAGAGCGAGGGGGTTATAGAGAGAGAAGGGAGAAGGAGGGAGGGGGGCCAGAGGGAGAGGAAGAGAGAGAGGGGGGGAAGAGGGAAAAAGGGAGAGGGAGAAGGATGGAGGGGGGGGAGAGTGTGAGGGAGGGTGAGGAAAGAGGGGGGGGGGGGGTGGGTGGGGGCGGAAGGGAGGGACAAAGGGAGAGGGAGAAGGAGGGAGGGTAGGGGAGTAGGGGGATGGGGAGAGACACACCGATGAGAGAGCGAGAGAGGGATATATAGAGAGAGAGGGAAATATATATAGAGAGAGGCGGGGGAGAGAGAGAGATAGAAAGGAAGGAGAGAGAGAGAGAGAGAGAGAGAGAGAGAGAGAGAGAGACTGAGCGAGAGAGGGAGGCGGGAGAGAGATAGGTGGGGAGGGTTTTTGAGAGAGGGGAGAGAGAGGGGATATGGAGGGAGAGAGAGAGGGGAAGAGATAGAGGAGGGGAGGGCAAGAGGGGGAGGGGTTGTGACAAACAAAGGAGAGAGAAAGAGAGTGAGGGGTGAAAAGAGAGAGAGATGGGAGGGGGGAGTGAAGGAGGGGCCGAAAGAGAGAGCAAGAGAGGGAGGGAGAGAGATATAAAGGGAGCACGAAGAGGGAGGGAGAGAGAGTATAAGGAAGAGAGAGAGAGAGAGATACAGAGAGAGAGAGAGAGGGTGAATGCCATAGGGAGAGAGAGAGAGAGAGAGCGGAAGTGGGAGACACACACACACACACACACACACACACACACACACAGGTAGAATACCATAGGGAGAGAGAGAGAGAGAGGGGGGCAGTGGGAGACACACACACACAAAGAGAGAGAGAGAGAGAGAGAGAGAGAGAGAGAGAGAGAGAGAGGCGAGGGAGAGGGATAGATGGGGAGAGAGGGGGAGAGATAAAGATAGAGAGACGGGGTGGAGAGAGAGAAGGGGGTAGAGAGAGAGAGAGAAAGGAGGGAGAGAGAGAGTGCAGGGGATAGATGGAGAGGGGGGGTAGAGAGAGAGAAGGGGGGGAGAAGTGGGGAGAGAGGGAGAGGAGGGAGGGAGAGAGAGAGAGTGACAAACCTGATCACTTCATTTTGAGATTCAACCTCAACCATCTATTCTTCGTCAGATGCTTCTTTTTTACTATGCTTGGCCATAAACAATACTCTTCCGTTGATTTCTTCTTCGTTATCACTGTCTTCATCAGATGAGTATTTATCTTCTTTGGAGAAGAAAATCTTCTTAAAACATTTATTCTTGCATTTCTTGTTGAACTTCCTCAGACCTTTCTTTCCTTTCATAACAACCTCATTTTTTTTAGGACACTTGGCTGCAAAATGCCCAACCTCACCAAAATCAAAACATATCAATGGAAGTTTTCCTTTGAATTTCCCCATACCTGTTCTCATTTTTCGTGTGTAGTAGGAAAATTATTTATCTGAAAATTCTTCTTCATCTTCTTCCTTTTCTTCTTCCTTACAACTACAATTTTTATCTTTTGGAGTATGCTTTTCCTTACTAGTTTTCTTGGATGAAGCAAATGATGTTTCTAGGTGAGATGTGTCGTCCTCTTCTTCAATCCTCATTTCATATGTCATAAGAAATCCATGAAATTCATGTTTGCTGATATTGGCTAGATTCGAACTATATCCCAAGACAGATTCCTTTGGGTTGAATCTTGCCAGAAAGGTTCTAAGGATCTTTTGGAAAATAATTTTCATGTGGACAGATTCTCCCAAACCTTCCAACGCATATTTTATTTCTCCAACACGCTATAAGTATGCACCAATATTTTGATCATCCTTCATTATAGTTGCTCAAACTTTTCCTTGTAAATTTGAAGTTTTGTTTCTTTCACATTTGAGTCACGTGCATATATACTTTGAAGCTTGCCCCATACTTCTTTAGCATTTTTGAAACTCAGTACCTTAAGATAGACATATTCAATAAGCTCACTAATAATGAGATCTTTAGACTTTAAATCATATACCATATTTTTCGTTCCTTCTTCATCTCGTGTCACTGTAAAACTTAGGTCAATGATTTGCCATACTTCGTATCATTCTAGCAACAAGTGAACCTACATTCTTCCACTCCAAAGTACATTGTTATTTCCTTTGAGAAGAGGAACTCTATTCGTGGTATACTCCATGATCTCCTTCCAGTTTTTAGACTACTATTTGAAGGAACCAAGATCTGATACCAATTGTTGAAAATACTAAGAGAGAGGGGTGAATCAGTATTTCTTATCAATTAGCACTTTTAAATATTTTCAGAGCATTAGTTAATATTCAATTATTCTTGTCGTTTATCCAGTAACAACACTAGACAATAGAACACAATAGGCACATGAATTTTAGGTGGAAAACCCCTTTTGAGTCAAAAACCACTGAACGTTGTTCTAATAAATTATTTAATATGCAGCCTCAACTAAAATGAAAGTTACAACCTCCTAGAATTCTATCAAAGCTTTCTTCTCCAGTTCCCACTTGAAGGACACCCCAAGGCCTTCGTTTCTTTAGTAGTCACATGAATAGATGCCCCAACATCCTACACTGACCTATGACCCTGAAGTGTTCACAAGCTCCAATCTATATGTGACTTCATGCACCAAACTAGCACCTCCCTGCCACCCTATAATGGTCATAAATAATACAAGAGTGTGTACTCTTGCACCAGGGACAATGATCCATGATACAATATGATTCAAAATGATTTTACTGAGCTATACCAAGCACCCAATCACACTACGACCTACAACCCAACCATAACATTATCCAAAAATGACACTTAAACATCCCAAAAATGCCTCTCCAACTCTATGCACATTGAATCTTTTACAATAATGACTCTTTTACAATTTTGCAATGATGATTTTTACAATACTATCTTTTGACACAACCTGATACTTGACTTGAGACTACTTCTTTGAACACTTGGAGTTGTTAAGGTATTGTTGTGTTTACTTGAAGTAATGGTACTTTGGCATTGAATTGTCCTTCTTATATGTGTCTAAGTTGTCCTATTGTGTCCTCCTTCATACACATGCATTAATGAACAAGACCCAAACAAATATACAAAAAAAATACTTACACTGTCCTACAAACCATATGTCAGAGAAATATTCAAACTTCAAATGTAAATATGTTCAACATTTATGAACAAAACCCAATAAAACATACATAAAATATACTACAATGTTCGTAAAACATGGGTCGAGATGGTATGCAAATTAAAAATTAAAAAATTAATCATACATACCTTGTTGTAAAGTGTACTACCTTTGATTGTTGATGTGTTGTAGGTTCCATTTAGCGGCGCAATG